>CP137673.1:35758511-35864778 GCA_037976565.1 Mesocentrotus franciscanus
GTATAATATATGTTATATGATTATTAATTTTCTTTTGGGATTTGGGGGGGATTATGCTGTCATTTTTCGACGCCATCTTGAATCTATATGATTCCTGTCTGCTACAGGACAATTAAATTGGTCTTAATGGATTCATTATTCTCTTCCCCCAAACTGGGGTTAGACACCAATGTCATAAATTCATATGTTCATAATTTGAATTACACATTATTTCAAATTTCTTTTATTCTTGCTTGAGGTTTATCAAATTTGGTTGTATATGAAATGAAACGTACTTTGCCCCAAGATAAAAAAAAAAAGTGTTTATATATCGTCTTTCATTATCCAGAAGCAACTACTACACAAGACACCACAACGATGTCTACGATGGGCCCAGCCACCTCACGTACTTCGTACACAACTACTCGTAAGAAAACTTAAGTAACACCCCCCTCTCTCTCTCTCTCTCTCTCTCTCCCTATCTCTCTCTCTCTCTCTCTCTCTCTCTCTCTTTCTCTCCCTCCCTCTCTCCCTCTGACTGAAAGTATTTCTTATTTTTATTTCTCCTTTCCTTAATTTGTTTTCTTTCTTTCGGCGCTTCGTTTGAGAGAGGCTATTATTTTCTATTCATGCAAACCTTCTGTAGGAGCACATAGTTGTAATTCGCATTCAGACCATTATTCATTGAAGTGCTGGTCATTGCCCATAAAAACGTTATGAATAGTCAAATTATTTATAAAATCCAAATTCTCAGAATCGCAGTAACGTCCGAATTGAAGCCGATGAGACCTTTATTCTGACGATGCTTAAATGCACTAAATTTCCGGTTCTTAGTAATTATTCTTATCATCATTTGAACCTAAATCGGAAATATGATGTCTGTTTTAGATTTCCATATCTAATACACGTATAATTGTCTTTTTCGAAATCGTATCGCAATATGATCGTATAGTGTGCGGTGGCCTTTACTCTTTTGAATTAGAATGTTATAAGACAAGTTAGACCAAGAATTAGCATAAAGGTAGGCCGAAAACATTAAGATAAAAAGGATAACAATGAAAAACATTTGTAGACGTAGACGGTTATTCTCGTCTAAGATAGAAATAAGACCTCGAGGGAGAAATGAGCCATTTTGTTACTGGTTCTGAATAAAGCAATCTTAACATAATTATATTCTTTTAATATTTTTATTTCTTTCAATTTCAATTTATTGTCCAATATTGGAAATTTATTTTGCTCACATTTTACAAACGTGCAAAGAATCAAAATAAGTTTACATACACAATATATCATATACTTTGACATAGAAATTCTTCAGAATATTGCTTATACAGAAATTGTCTTACGTTATTATAAAACAAAATAAGTTAATTATTTTAAACTGTTCGAGTGAACGGGATGGCCCGGAAAGGTTACAAAAATAACATTATAGAAATACATTTATAAAGAAAAACGTCAATTTCAGGTAGCATTTTGATTGTATTTGCGAATCGAGAAAGGAACGAAGGAATTTAGAAAACGTTGAGTGCGACAGTTCATTGAACGAAGTCGTTTACCAGAACGCATAACAACATAGTATGGAAAGAGTGGGTGATTTCCGTTTTTCATAATCTGTTTTACTTCTAGAATTATTTTGGATTCGCATGCTTCATTTAAATTTTGAATTTCACTCGTGATCTTCCCTGCTTGTTTGGTGATTCTCTGGAGCTTGCTAAAGTCTTTCTTCCTACACCTCCCGTACCAAACAACACAACTAAATAACATAACACTTTCTATGATGGATTTGTAAAACAAAGTCAGAATGGTCCTATCTACATGAAATGATTTAAGTTTTCTTAAAAAATACATCCTCTGTTGAGCCTTTGAAAGAACTGACTTACACTGATGAGCCCATGATAATTTGTTGTCAATTACAGTGCCTAGATACTTGTATGTTAACCTTCATATGTATTGATTTGGACCTATTCAGTCTATTCTATTCTATTTGCTCTACACATTGTGAAGGATACATTATCTAAATAATAATTTTCTAACAAAATAAAGAGAAGGTGGAGCTCTGGTAAAGTTGGAATTATGTTGTAAGTTTTTTTCAATCTTTAAGGTTATTTTGAAGGAAAAAATAGCAAAATAAAAATGTCCCCTGAAAAGGATTGCTTCTTAAATGCCCTCATACTCAAAAAGTGACGAGAAATGGTTGACAAGATTGGATGAAACTTCATCCTAAATGTCCTATAACTATATCTATCTGTGTGAAATGGATATGATTGTCCGTAAATTGAGTCAAGTCTTTTCATTTTTATAGAACCAACACTTTCAATTATTCTTTTGTAATACATAATCAACTGTTCGAAACGGTTCTTTCGCAATTTATAATCAGATGACCACGACTGATTTTATCAGTGCAATATTTCTGTTTCAGCTGTATAATGTACGTCCAAGAGAAAACTATGAGGAATAAAATTACCTTCTTTCACCTATTTATTTCAGAATCGACTGCAAAGATCTTTATTAATAATAATAATAATAATAATACTAATAATAATAATTGGATTTTATATAGCGCCTTTTCCAAAGGATAAAATGCGCTGTCTCTTAGTCTATCAACAAATTAAGAGGAGTTGTAGAGGTATGTTTTCAGATGTTTTTTAAAGAAATCTAGTGTAGTACTGTTTCTTAAGAACGAGGGGAGTTTGTTCCAGAGGCGTGGGGCTAAGGACTGAAAGGATTTGAAACCATCCTGTTTACGAGATTTGGGTCCTTCTTACTGATACCCCCAAGCAAGCATCCACCATAGTCAAGCCTGGAGAGCACAAGTGATCTAACAACATTGTGACATGTTTCTCGATCTAAGTACTTTCTGATGCGATTTAAGTTATATATTTGCTAGTTCAGGGTGCGATATAAGTTGGTGACATGGTCAGACAGTTTTATTTCCCCATCAAACACGACCCCCAGGTCCCTAATTGTTGAGGAAATGGGAATGTTCTGATCACCAATAGAAAAAGACAGATTATTGAGACGATTAAAATGGCTTTGTGATGCAGCAATGAAAAATTCTGTCTTGCTAGAATTTAACTTTAACTTAGACATGACGAGCCATGCTTGTATGTCTTCTAAGCACTTCGAGAGACGGAAATACGCACATACCGCATCCCCAGGCTTGGTAGGATCAAACACGGTAAGCATCTGAATATCATCTGCATATACATGATGTTGAATTGAGTACTGCGAATGTAGTAAGTGAACAGTTGTGGTCCAATAATGGACCCTTGCGGTATCCCAAATTTCAGATGTTGGTCACTTGAGAATGATCCACTGACGTGAACCCTACTAGATCTGTTGCTAAGATACGATCGGAACCAAGACAAAACAGTATCTCCTAGTAGTCAGGTGGCTTAGCGTCAAATTTATCGATAATCGTTACTTGCCGGATAAAAGCACCTTTTTTGGTACAGGGCTTCCTTAGGACTTACTAAACGATATTAGGCTAGGAGCCCCCGGCAAAAAAAATTCAATTTAAGGGTGTGGGGGCGGGGGCATCTTTTGGAGCCCCCAAATAATTTTATAACATTGATTTGTTGTTGTACAGATGCCATTTTTGGTACAGGGCTTCCTTAGGACCTACTGAACGATATTAGGGTAGGAGCCCCCGGCAAGAATATCATATAAGGGTGTGGGGCGGGGCGTCGCTTCGTAGCCCCCAAATAATTTAGAAGGTAATATAACATTTAGTTGTTGTTGTACAATTGTCATTTTTGGTACAGGGCTTCCTTAGGACCTACTAAACGATATTAGCGTAGGAGCCTCCGGCAAGAATATCATAAAAGGGTGTGGGACAGGGGTGTCGCCTCGTAGTTCACAAATAATTTGTAAGGTAATTATAACGATTCTCAAATATTATGGCATTTCAGAACCTAGACAAATTGATGAATTTGATTAGAGAATGAAAATGATAAATGAAGAAACCAAGAGTTGTTTTAATGCTGTAGGCATTAACTTTTTATAATTCTGAACACAATGCATCGGTATTGTTAGAAAGAGTGTTGTTAAAACTTCATCAAAAGAATGAACACATTACATACAGTGTATAATACAATACAATAGGGACTTTTAGATTTGCACGACGAGAACGTAGACTGCTACGTGGACATCCTTTTAAGGCAATGTGACGTCCTTTTAAGGCAAGTTGTCAGTGCCCGGCAGTGCCTTGAAAGGACGTCACATTGCCTTAAAAGGATGTCCACGTAGCAGTCCACGTTCTCGTCGTGCAAATCTAAAAGTCCCTAATGATGATGTGAGCGCCAAGCACTGAAAGTAAAAATAGATGTTGGGGGTTCTTGTATAGCGTCCATGTATGTCACACTTGACGATCCTGGTGCTCCACTGATAGAAAGATTCTTCATGAAGGCCTTTGGAATTCAAAATCATGGATTTATCATGAAAATATAATTTTGTTTCATTTGTATTACAATATCACGATATTCCCTTTATTCCATACTGGAAACCTGACTCTGGTGGTATGATATAATCATGTAACAGTCATTGTGACGATCCCGCATATTACCTTCATTAAAAAGCATTAAATCAACGTTTTGAATAGTCGCGGGAAGATAGTGTTGGCAGTGGCAGATTTAACAATTCAATTATTTAGAAATATGCATGTTTCCATGTCCTTCTTAGTGTTGATTTAACAGTTTAGTTGTATGACATGGGCTAGCCAAAAGGAGGAAACTATAAATTGTATGAAAAATGAATTCAAAATTAGCTGAATGATCATTGTATAATACGCCACGTGTACCACACACATGCAGTATCTTCAAGTTGTACGTAATCTTGTCTTGTCTTCTCAGACTTTGAATTTTAATCGATATTGATTGTTGAGAATTTGTTGTTGTTGCATTTTTATTAAATTAAAGATTAAATTATTTTTATTTAAAAAAAAATATTTAAAACAAAATTTCTTGTTTTCTTGGAAGATTTGCTATTTTTTTTTGTTTTGGCAGAAAATCCACGACGCATGTTTTTTCTGTGATTTTGGTTATGAACGAACTTTCTACAAGGACGTAAACCAACCTCTCACAATGGCTCATGAGCTCACAGACTACATGAATGACCCTGATATCGATGGCGAAGAAGAGCGAGAAAAACTTCGAGATATCAGGTACTTCAATAAAGAGGACAGTCCGAGTGCTATCGCTGTCGTGACAGAGTACAATAAAATCAGCCAATCATTTGACATCAAAGAAAGCAATGTGATTATGAAACCCTTTCAATTACTCATCACCTACGTAGATCAGTGATCGATAAATAAAATTTAATTGGAATATTTGATAACATTCTGGTGGGTTGTACTACACATGCACCGCGGACAATCGTTCTATTATACGCTCAATATCCTACACTAATTGACTTCTTTCGCATGTCCAACCTTAGACCAAACACAATACCTAACCCTTACTTGGCCTAAAACCAAGTAGTAAGACTAACCCTATTAAGGCCAGCATCTTTGAAGTGATAAAGCCAGGAACCATTATCGCCGGAGCATATGTCGGAGTATACAGAAATAACCGTCTGGTATGGGAATTCTTTAATAAAACAGACTGTTAAACTTTTTCTTAACCTTCCCCTTGCACTTTAAATGGAGCCAGATGTAGTTTCATTGGAACAACCGTGGATATCAGCGACTGGAGCTTTCGGTCTCAGACAACCAAGACGAGAAGCTACATCACCACAAACCAATTTAGTGGCGTCAGGGGTGTCGATTTGTATCCGTGGTTGGGGGGATGATAGGTGCCAAAATATTTTCGGCAATGGATCAAAGCAACCAAGAGGTAGAAGCGTGTGGCAGGTTGTACCCCTCCCTTCCAAGTTATTAACTTTTTCAAGTCACCCTCAATAAAGATAACATTTCAGAGAATATAAGAGTGGTAATAAAATTAATAACATGCTAAATGTTAGTCCTGACTCTTGCCTGCAGTGTAGGCCTACCAGACTGATATCATCTATTTTTAAACGAAATTTAGACATTACCACAACAAAAAAAAAACAATGGTGAGGGATATCAACTTGTGAAAGTATTATGTTACCTTTTGCGTATTGAAATTCACAATCAGTCCCAAATTTCATTCAATCTTTTTGTTTCTTGTTTTTCTTTTCACTTTCCTTTTAAGCCCTGTCAATAATGTGGCATTGATTATTTACTCGTTTTTAATTAGTTTTTGAAGAACTCCTAGGTGAAAGAAATCATAACTATTCTTGAATATTATTACTTGTTTTAGAACATGTTGGGCCTGTCTCACATTGCCTTCCATCATTCCATGGCAATTTTCCATGTTTATTTCAGCTTATTTCTCACTTCCCTGAAGGAAATGCTGGAATATATATGTCCCTCTTTCTCTTGTCTTTCTTCCTTTTCTCTTCCCCCTTCCTTTTTTCTTCTGCCCGTTTCTTCCCCTTTTCCCTTTTTCCCAGGTAGCAAGCCCATATGGGGCCCATAATTATGAGGATGATCTGGGTCACTTGTGCCATCTGGGCTATTAAATGGAACCCATATATGTATCCCATATGGGGCCAATATTTAGTAACCCATATGGGATCTATCTGGGCCAGCCCTTATGGGTCCCAGATGGGAATGAGCTGGGCGTACACATATGGGTAGAATATGAATATGCCCATATGGGTAACACATGGGGAAAATCTGCGTTAACCCACATGGGATATATCTGGGTTAACCAATATGGGTACCAGATGGGATTAAGCTGGGCATACCCATTTGGGCCCAGTTTGGTATGGGTCCCATCTTGGTCCCATCTGTCTTATATGGGTTTACCCATATGGGTCACATATGCTTCTTGGGTGCAGATGCCTTATAGGGCCCCAGATGGTTTTCCATATGGGGCCCATGTTTCAGAGAATATGGGACCCATGTGGGCTTGCTACCTGGGTTATTATCCTCTCTGTCTCTCATTATCTCTCTATCCCACTCTCTACTTCTTTTTGCACTTTTGCGCTTCGCGCTTAACATTTAGCTCGTTGCTTTTTAACGCTGCGGCTTTGCATTTGGCGCACTGCATTACTATGATGCTGTTGATTGAATAAATTGAATAAATTCATCAATTCCTGATGAAGCCGTATGAGCGAGAATTCAATTTATTCTTGTCTCATATACGGTTGTCTCATTTACTTCGTTTTCTATTTATATATGTATGTATTATGAAAATGAGATAGCAAAATGTGTATATTGATGGTCATCTTGCGAGTAATAACCATTAACTACTCTCATCGGGCTCTCATCATTAATTTTTCTCTTTTTTTTTTTTTTGATGGTGAATTATTGGGGGATGATTGTACAGGCCACCCCCACCTGAAATATTGGGGGGATATATCCCCCCCCCCGTGATCGACACCCATGAGTGGCGATGATAATCGCTACCATTATCATTTTCCGGCAGAGTGATGCTCTGATGAATCTCCAATCTCTATTATTGGGGATATGTCATTCCGTTATTTTGCTGCGCTTACACACAATTAATCAGTGACTGATTCTCATGTGATCTTAGCGAGCCTTTTGTAATCACTGGATAAAAATATTACAGTTAGTTCACATTTAAATATTTACATTCACATTATAACTTCCTCTCTACACTCCAAAAGAATAGTCAACACGCATTATGTTAAGGGGTAGCTTACACGGAGGATTCAAAGAACGGTAGCACAGGCTGCATATTAATGTTTTTGAGATTAGGTGCAGCTATGTATTTCATCATGTAGTAATTCGAACAAGCATTCATATTCTCGGTTAGCAATGATATGAAGAGTAAGAGAACCAGGTATCATATACGAAAAAAATGCATCAAAATCCAGCCGTATTCCTAAAAACATTACTTTAGTTCTTCAAAACCTGAAAGATGGGCGCAACAGTTGCTAAATGCGCACAGTAATTCAGAAAATAAAGAGGATAAGGAACGAGAATGACAAAATAAAGGGGAAAAAATAGAAATGCGCGGAAAAGGAAATGGAAAACGGAAGAAAATGGGCGCGCGCGCGCGCGAGAGAGAGAGAGAGAGAGAGAAAAGGAAGAAAGAGATCCCCCCACAAAAAAATAAAATAAAATAAAACGATGGGAACATAGTGGAATAATACGTTCATCCCGAGAAGTTGGAGACAGCCGAGATAGTGGATAAGGCGTTCCTCTCTTTCCTTCCTGGCTGCATCTGACTGGAAATCATCCATGAGAATGCTTACTTAGAAGTCACTCGTGTTGTGTCACCCTCATATACATACATAATATATTATATGTATGTATGTGTGTATGTATTATTCGGGGCACAACAACCATCGCTTTGTAAACATTTGACGAAATTAGTTAGGTAAACAAAATTATACTTATTCTTGTATCATGTACAATTTCCTACTATTGAAGTTAGTAGATTGAACAACACAACAATAATTATTAATAAGAAAATTATCAAATATCCTTGTTTAGGCTAGTGACTGGTGATTCTTAGCTGAAAATAAACTACCTGTACTTGACAAGCAATAGGTTTATTAAAAGCCACCCACTTTTCCTCTTCCCCATGATGCGTCACATTCCCTACTCTCAATTTCTTTAATTTTAATATGTAAGGAAGTGACATGGGATGCAATACACGTATCTCGCTGTTGTATGTTTATGGCATTCCCATAAATGCATATTAGCAATTTTTAGCTCTAAACTATTTAAACAGTTTTACTGTCTAGATTGATCTGTCGAACAACATAGGCCTAATGTAAACTGAAACGTAAACAGAATGCAGATCACCAGGGAGTCACTCAACAAACGGATGAAGCTACGCCCATTTATTTTATTGATATTCTCTAAATGAGCATCCACTAACACGTACTTGGTATAATTCAGCACCTGTACATTTATTGGCTAATATCATTTATTCCACTGATGTCATGCTTCTTATTGCGCATGTGTAAATGATGTTTTTCCTTATTGTTGCTAAGGCTCGATATATTAATCTCTCATTCCTGGAATGATATTTCGGAAGGGATTTTCATTGTCAACGTCATACGTCTTTTGTTGCACCTCCGGTTTTGCGAGCGAGTAAAAAAAGACCCTTCATTCAGAGGAAATGGGTAAAATTTAACATTTCTTTAGCTAAATAGATAATAATAGAGAGAAATTTCATTTCATTTTTCGGGGAAATGGAAACAGCGATAGTGATACCATGGTTCATTAAACACTCGATTGTCAAAGCGGTCGGGGTGGGCACGGCGGGGATGTGTCAAGTGTTCCTCGCGTTGATTGGTTACTTGAGATGGGCGTGTCTCGCTACGCAGACCTTCCTGATCAGGGTGCCTGTTAGTTGCGACATCCGCATATTGGATATTAACCCGTGAAAGTTGGCGTTAATTTCAGAGTGTCTCAGTAGAGACGTGTTCATCATTTCTCATTTCACGGTCTAAACAGAATTAGGCAATTTGTATTGTGAACATAAATCTCATTTCGAGAAAAAATAAACAGACTATTTGTAATACTGGATCTTTTAGTCACGCTTTTACTTCCTTTTGAGTTCGGGAATAAAGAAAGCATTGCAAGAAAAACTTTACAGAACTATTGTGCTGCTGGATGAACAAGTGTCGTATTTGAGCGATAAAGACAACACAGCAATGAAGATGAGCAAAATCTTTCGACAACCTAAGCTGTAGTGTTCTTGGATGTTTGCTTCACGTTTTCAACACATTTTGTCTTCTGAGAGTTTACTATATTTGAGATGTAAAGATAATATCGCAAGAACAAAGTACAACCAAACAACTTTTGCTCGACTGGATTTTATCGAATAATTGGGATTTCTTTTCCATCGGTCAAAATGGTGAGTCCTCGCCTTTACATACATTTGCATTTACATACATACATACATAAATATATATATGTGTGAGTGTGTGTGTGCGTGTGTGCGTGGGCGTGTGTGGGTATATATATATTTATATATATATATATATATATTTATATATATAATGTTTATATACAAATCCCATTTAAGATACACAATATAAAATCAAATGATTGGGAATTACCTATGACACATCAAAAAGTAATTTAACTTTCTAAATGAGAGATGCAGCGATCAATAGCCCATACGGCACCGCGTTGTCTCTACTTTGAATTGCGATATTCCACGATTCCACATGACGAATAGAAAAATACCAAGCTTATTGCCATACCAGTAACTCAGCAATACATTGTGCTCCCCCCCCCCTCCCCAATGTTTCAAGTACCTTAAAAGTGCTCCTTTTTGCTGAGGGAAAGTGCCCTTGTTTATTTACGAAAATTCCCTTTTTGCTTCTAAAATGCACTTTCTCATTTTAAATAAAGTGCCCCTTTTTCACATGTGATAAGTGCCATTTACACTTTTACCAGTTTCCCTTTTATTTCTAATATAACGTGCCTTTCCCTTACTCTTCCTTCTAAATTGACAAGTGCCCCTTCTTATATTGCCCTTTTCCTGATCAAAGGTGTCGCTTTCAAATGTGATAAGTTCCGCTTTTCAAAGTATGATAAGTTGACCCATTCTATCTACATTTCCCGTTGTCGCTTAAATGTTGTGTCATTTTACAGTCATCTTAATAAGCGGGCCAGAGTCAGAAAAGAGGGGTTTGCCTGTTACTACCACACCTTGTTAGTTTGAAAGATTTGTCAATAATACACAATATTTCAGAGGTGATATTTTAATGTTTTGAGTTAAAGAAACACAAAGTTATTTACTTGACTTCCACACAAACGACATTTTGCCTATATGTGTATTAACTGTATGCATATACGTGTAATAATGTATTGAGGACGTGTTCGGTGTATCTCAATCTGGTTTAAAAAATTACTTTTAAGTAAAACCTCTTATTACCATGGGTTTGGTGTCAAATGATGGATAATTAAATACCTTCAAGTTGATATAGATTATTTCACTGAGTAGTGCGTAAAATATAATTTTCGAGCCAAAAATGTGTTTTTGTGGATAATTTTGTCCCCTAATTTTGTCCAGTACCTCGGTAAAATAACTTGACGTTAGTGATTAGACATTTAGTAGTGCAGAAAGTTCAAAGGATTAGGAGTGTTGCATGCACTTGATAAGTACTTCTTCTATACTCTGTGATGTTACAGGAAATACGGGCATGGGCAGTTGTTCCCACCCCCCCCCCGAAACGTGATTATAATGCAAAGAAGTTCTTAATTATGGATATCGTAAGTGTGGAAAAAATCTTGGAGTTATTATTTATTAAGTCCCCAGAATTGCTAAAATGTAAAATGCTTGAATATCATAATCTTTGCAAGAAATAAAAGCGCATATCCGGGAGGATTTAAGACCGAGTCCCCCATCCCCACTACCCCAATATGAAAGAAAAATTGAGATTAAAAACTCCCAAGATGTGTTTAGAATGCAAACTGGTTCTGAATTTTGAAAGAAATTAAGGCATAAGACATAAAGACACTGCTTATTATATGGAGATGTGTGTTGGGTGAATGTTTGAGCTTTGAATCACCAGGGGCGCAGTATGATGCACAAAATGTGTTTGTTTGTTGTTTTAAACAAAAAATAAAGACTACATTTATGGTAATTAAAAATGAGACAGTTATTCATACAAACAGATCTTTAGAATTCAAATTTCCTGACCAGATTAAAGAATATTCAGTAGGAGAAAAGGAAAAAAGTAACTCATTTGAGTTTTGAAGATTTTTCGTCAAATGCTAGGATAAAATATTTATCATCAAACTTTTGAGTTGACATTGTGTCGACCCCTCATCCCCCCTCTCTCTCGCTCTCTCTCTCTCTCTCTCTCTATCTCTCTCTCTCTCTCTCTCTAAATCGACGATTGTACAAGGGGCTTCCACTGACAACAACTGTAATTGTTGGAAGATAAAAATAGATACATGTATCCCAAGGAAACATCCAGGGACAGATAGGCCGTGTGGAGTTTAAGGAATTTTCTCCACGAGCCGCTTCTTATTTTCGGCCGGATCAAGGTCCAATCGGTTTGTGGTATGAGGGCCACTTGCATTGATATATGCATGTTGTATACTGAGTGGGCTGGTCGCAATAAGCTTTTAGAACCATTTTTTAGTCCCAGTCAGCCCCTAGAAACATCAAATGAGTTTTAATTCGAAGACATGATGTAGAAAAATATAGAGACATGTCAATATGCTGTAGTCCTGTTGTTATCTGGTTATTTGATCTTTCGACAGAGCTGTAATAGTTTTAGTTGCTTTAGGACCTAGTGGATAGCCAATATCTTGTATATATTTTATTTTACCTCATTGAAATGGCATCCAAAGATATAATATATTAGTTTTGATAGTCAACTTGTGCTAGTGTGATCGGAAGTCGTCCAAATATAGAAAGAAATGCGAGATAAGGCATTTTCATGATTTCACCACATTCTGCCTAGGCGAATCCAAGGTGAACAAAACGGCCACGGTCCCCCTCCGAGAGAAAGAAAATGAAATAATGAAAATAATGGGGGGGGGGGAATCTAGGGGTAAAACACCGGTCTGCGAACCCCTCCTTTTCAGAACCACGAGAGGGCCAGAGTGATTCCCGGGCAGAAATGAAAATGGGAAATTCATTCCCCTGGCCCACCCCTTCGGAGCAATACACTTAGCTTTCGGAGTTATGAACGCAATGGTATAAGAAGTTTGGGTGTTCTTAATTATTTTTCCTCAGAAAATGACATTTTTAAGTACGAGTGGCCCAGGCCACTCCCCAACTTGGTTGAAAAATAACCAGTATGACATTTTTTTATCTGTGAGATGACAATATGCTGAGTTTGCAAGACAAATTCATATCCAACCATTGTGGGTGCAGACAAATTGTTAGTTTTATTATATACAAGGGCAATAGAAGTACTGGGATTTGGTTTGGAATATTCATTTTGGCAATATTGGCACTCCTGCTGTGCCCCTTGGATCGATGTCCCTTGCAACCAGACAGATTCACGACTCACGGAATACTAGATCTTTATGATAATTATCACAGTAAAGCCCTTATCACATTTGATGATAAGACCCTTTTCACCAATTAACTATTTCCCATTATAAAAACCTGAACACGCCTTGCTTTTTTCAATATATTTATAAAACGAATAAATATCAATGCAATAAACTGTATTCTGATGGTTGTAAGATAAACAAATATTTTCTACTTAGTAAATGATTTATTTCAAATTGAAAGAAATTGAAAGAAAAAATGTATCAGCTATATTAACGCAATTAAAAAATTATTTAAAAAATATATGTGGAAAACCATAGAGATCATTCTTCAAGAGTTATTCTGAAATGTAAAATGCCATTTGTTTTTGAATGGAAAAGAGTGGAAAAGAAAGAATACTTTTAGCTCAGATTTGATATCCACAGGAAAAGAATTTACACCACATTAACGCTCCGGCATTCTGCATGGTCTTCTGAAAAATTACTTGAGGATTCACAAGATCACATTTCAATCTTGTGCGCATTATGACAATTTTCCTTTTTTTACCATGACAACATTTTACTAAGCATTCAGATGGAGGGAGGTGTCAAAGGCTAGTTGATAGCGTGTGTGTGGGGGCGCAACTGCCCATGCCCACATTTTCTGAAACATCGCAGAGTATAAAAGGACTTATCAATTGCACTTAGCACGGGTAATTCTTTGAACTATCTATATTACTAAATGTCCAATCACTATCGTCCAGTTAATATACAAAGGTACTGGCCAAAATTAGGGGGAATATCCACACACAAAACAAATTTTCGGCCCAAAATGTATATCTTACACGCAACATAACTCAATGAAATTGATATCAACTTGAAGGTATTTTCATTATCCATCATATGACACCAAACCCATTGTGATTTAAGGTTTTACTAAAAGCTATCTATAAAACTCGATTTGAACACACCAAACACGTCCTCAATACACGAATACGCGTATATGGTTCTAGGACACCTACCCCTGGACATCCACCCCGGATAACCACCCCCAGTCAACTAGGGGGTAGTTGTCCTAGGGGGTAGTTGTCTGGGGGTAGTTATCCGGGGTAGTTTTCCGGGGGTAGTCGTCCTAGAGGGTGGTTGCCCTAGGGGATAGTTGTCCTAGGGGGTAGTTGACTGGGGGTGGTTATCCAGGGGTGGATGTCCAGGGGGTAGGTGTCCGGATACGCGCGTATATACACTGTATATGCATACAGTAATACATGTATGGGCAAACATGTCGTTTGTGTGGAAGTCAAGTAAATAGGTTGCTATAACCTTTACGAAAAAGAGATATTAACCTCTCCATTGCACAAGATATTGTCCTTGTACATGGGCAAATTCCTTGAAAGTTAAGAAAAATGACATTTCTCCGATTTTGAAATATGGAAAATAACGTTTTTTGATAAAATTACATTTTTTGAGAAAAATTGTGTTTTTTACTTAATATTGCGATGTTAATTAATCCCAATTCGGTAAAAATTGGTATCAAAATGTAAAAAAAATAAAGTTCTTTATATGACATTTAACAAAATACAATTTTTCTTCAAAAGGGCCGCTTTTTGGACGCCCTCTCCGATTTAGAGGTGACCGCTACAAATATATTTAAAAAAGCACCTTTGAAGTATTATGAAAAATCTTTCAAACAACCAAGATGTGCTTAGTGTGTGTGGTAGTGGCAGGCAACTCAAAAACTAAGCATGATATTTGACTTTGGCCCTCGACTTATAAGAGCCATATCTTGATTAAAAAAGAATCGGAGTAGCTTTGTGTAGTAACAGCTACTCTATATTTCTATCATCATAGTAACAGGTTCCCTGTTTCTATACCACTACAAATTAAGAGACGTTATTAAATCTAATAGTGCTCGTTTTCACCGCTATCAAAAGACCCTGCTCTTAATAGGTTACCATGACAAGATGTTTTTGTCACCCCTAGTCTACCCCCTAACAACACATATCTCATAGCCTCCCTCATGTATGTTCACCTAATTCAAGCATCCAAGACCAGTATTTTCCCTCGAATTTCCGCATATCTCACTCGGTATGCTCGATAGCATTCATAATTCATATAATCATGTAACGTTAAAGGTCTTATTCATTCTTTTATTCTGAGAATATGCTTTAAAAACCACATCAGGATTATTTATTCTTTGTAGAAAGATCTCATTGATCGTAATGCGACCTGACAAATCTATACAAAAATAATATTCAGATCATCACACACAATGGCAAATATGATGCTATAGCAGTATCTTGGGCCACGTAAAGAGAGAAACGACAAAATTTTAAAGATGATGTTTGATAAAGTATCAATTGGAATGTAGGGATATAAACCCATGTCTCAAAATTGTATTTTTTCGCTTTGGGAAGCCCCTTTTAGTTGCCCCATTTTTTAATGAAAAAGCGCCCTTTTTGTTGGTGTCTCCACTTTGAAAGATGCTCCGCCACCCTGCAAAAATGAAGACATTTCTGAATGAATGAAGGAAAATGTATCAACTCTCACTTCCATCTGAAAATAGCTGAACATACATGTGCCTGGTATGAGTAGTACAAATGCGATATCAATTTACGTGTTTTAAAGATCATGGATGAATACATTGGCTGTTTACTTTTCCCGTTTAAGTTGTCACACGCATTAAATTTTCATATTAATGTATGATACAGTTACTTCAGATAGGAGCCAAAAAGATCGCTTTGCCTGTTATATTAAGAATATCTCAAATTTCATCCGGGTTTACGCTCGTCAGGACTACTTCTTCTCCAAGGTCCACATACACTACTCGGGATGTATGGTGATCGTGCCTTCTCTTCAGTTGCTCCACGCCTCTTGAACTCCCTCCCTCCTGTTACTCGCAACACCGACAAGCTAGCCCCATCTTTATAAGCAAATGTGTAGTCCATAACTATTGGAGGAATATCTCAAATTTAATGTAACCAAATTTGTTCCTGTGAAGTGCCTCGATACGAATTATTGTATCTCAATAGTCAGAAATCAAATTGATACATTAGTTGTTGCTAATTAGGACAAACATCAAGGCTTGCCCTACCTTACAACACGTAATATATGCAATTCGCGTTCTGACTATTGAAATACAATTATTCGTTACAGGTGAATGAAATGATTCGTATCGAGGGACTGAAGTATAAATTTGGATACGAAACAGGCCTATTTACAAGGACTAGATCTTGAGGATAAATGTCCATTTACAAGATTTATCTGCAGTGAAGTAGAGTTAATTGTCCTGAAATGGCAACATATCACATGTGGCCTTTGTATTCTTATGTACCTGTACGTCAGTCTTCAGTCAGGTAACTGTGCTGCATTTATTAGTATTAATTAACATTTTAATCATCGAACTTCAAGCCTATCATCATCTAATATCAAGCCTTTTCCATTTCTTTTTTTTCACATGTAAAGGACAAAGATCTCATACGAGGCGTGGTCCTTGTTTTCCTGACATGTATATCCTTCGGTACGTATGATTCTGGTCAACGATGATTTATTATTATCATTATTATTATTATCACTAGTAGTAGGAGTATTATACATAAATGCAATGAAATATTGATAATGACATTATTAATCAAAGTTTTGTCGTTATTATTATTTATTTATTTATTCATATATTTGGCGCTTTCAATACATGTAAAAGAAGAATATACAAATGAGAAAGCAAAATATGGAAATAATTTCTAAGACACATTTTTATATTTGTATGTATAGTAAGTACCCTTTGTATTCATTAGACGTCATAATTATATAGTGCATTTGTCCTAAACATGATGAGGGGCTATGAGGGGCGTAGCCAGAGGCCAGACATTGAAAGAACATGGGCCACTGGTCTTAACTCGTTAGCTGAAATGCAAATCTACACGTTGATTGATTGAGGGTGTAGATCTAAGGAAGTCCTTGTGTCTTTTTTGTGGTCAAGTTTCCCTCCCCAAGATGAAGTTCCTGCATTTTTCTTTAAAGAACTTGATAAATGAAGAGTTTAGGAAAAGTAATTACAAAACTACAACAACAATAATGAACAAACAAACAAAGGAAAACCTTTGAACACCAAAATGCTCAATCGTACACTGTCTCTCTATCTCTCTCTTTCATAAAGCGTCCCTAAGTTAATTTGAAGGGTTCTAGGACACCTACCCCTGGACATCCACTCCCCGGATAACCACCCCCAGTCAACTACCCCCTAGGACAACTACCCCCTAGGGCAACCGCCCTCTAGGACGACTACCCCCGGGACAACTACCCCCGGACAACTACCCCTCAGACAACTACCCCTAGGACAACTTCCCCCGGACAACTACCCCAGAAAACTACCCCTACGACAACCATCATCCCGGACAACTATCCTAGGGGTAGTTGTCCGGTGGGTTGTTGTCCGGTGGGTTGTTGTCGGGGGTAGTTGTATGGGGTAGTTGTCCTAGGGGGTAGTTGTCTGGGGGGTAGTTGTCCGGGGTAGTTGTCCTGGGGGTAGTCGTCCTAGGGGGTAGTTGACTGGGGGGTGGTTATCCGGATACGAATTTTAAGAGATAGGTACTCCAGGACAAGTATCTCCTAGACCACTACTCACGAGACAACTACGACAAACAGCTACCCCCTAGATTAAATACCCCCTACGTGTGATGGGAGCTGGGGTAATCATTCCTAGGGGGGCTAGTGTCCGAGGGTAGTTGAGCCAATTAGCCAAATAGTAAAGCAATGCATTTGTTTTTACATCGTTTCAGATGAATGAGTACTGCAGGTATTGAGGCCAATTCCTGGTAATTCAAACATGTTCTTAACTAGTAAAGGTACAATAGCATGGTCCTTTAATATAGTCATGCCTTTGAGTTGATCGGTAGAATATGAATACATGGGTTTCATAACCTGGATTTTGGCTTCAGGAAGAGAGACGAGAGTTAACTACAGTTAATATTTGAACACCCTTTTCTTGACTAGAGGTATTACCTTCACGTCTAGCTTCCTTGACCATGTTGACATTCACCATGATATTACCATCTTCTAGTTTTCTTTGTTTAAAAGAATTCACCATAACCCTTTGGCAAGAAACTTATGCACGTGGTGCCTGTTTGGTACCTTGTAAAAATGCTCACTGGCTGACGCAAAATAATCAATATACCTTACAGAGGAGGGCTATGAAGACAACTGGAGAGTTTTTGTGTCTAAAAAATAATCATAACTGAAACTTAACTTCAGAATCTAATTTATCATGAATATTCATTATTTGGTGGGAGAAATGCCATGCCATTAAAGTACATCTTTGTAAAAGCATTTAAAGTTTGTACAACTAATATCTATTTATTCGAACTGCGTATACCACGTTTACAAGGTTTTTGATACGTGTGTATTGGTAGTTGTATTAAACATTTACATTCACTTTAACCCATTGCCTACGGCAACTGAGTAGTTCATGTCTTTAGTCTATGGGAATAAGAGAAATCCTTACTCAACAGGTTAAATGACCAAATGACCGTTAACAAGTTACCTAAAAACGTGTTCATGGAAGTTTAGAGCAATCACGGTTACCGTATGTGTCTTAGGTTCATCCAATCCAGAACGTCGAGAATTCAGGTATTGCAGCTTATCCCAAGAATATGAATTCAAAGGGATAGATCTTGGATATGTTTTACTATCATCATTTCAAGTAGAAGAAAATGCAGCAGGTCTGTATGCTGTAGTCAGTGGAGTAGAAACTGGGGGCACAGGCGCTCTTGCCCCTTGTTTCCCAATCGAGTGGTGAGATAAAGTAAAACAAGAGAGAGAAAAAATCTAGAAAATAGAAAAAAGCCAACTAAAAAGAAAGTGAAAAGTCGAGAATAGAAGACGCTAATATATCCTCCCGCACCCCATTTGAATCTGTAAATGTGGTAAATTCGAATTTCATTTTCCGAGTAAAACATGTGCCCCTCCCCCCTCCCCTCCTCCATAGTTCAAGAGCTTCCTAAATGGATGGACCCACGCTACGCAATTGGATATAGTTACTGGGTTCTAATCGGTTAATACCACGAGAGATATAACTCTTTACTCAATATGTTATTCTCTCCTGGTTTATATTTCGTTTAAAGCCTCTCTCGTTTCTTCGAAAGAGAACAAGAAGACGGGTACTTGTTGTTCGGACGGATTAGGGCTGAATTACACCTTACCAATGTTCAACGAATGTAAGAAGGAACTGCATTCTAATGGTAGCATGGTACAGACCATTCCAAAGCTCATCCCATACACATCTAAGGAAGCTGCTTGTCCAAGAAGGAAGAGTAAACTGGGGATCCCACCCGGACACAGAGTGTGTAGATTTCCTGGTAAGTTGTTCTTTGCCTGCTATAAACCGCTATAAACGTGTGAAATATATAATCTGTTCGACTGTTTGATTCTTTTTGAAAATGTAATCATGTAAATCCTTGCCGAAAGTGTCATAAGATTCGATATCTATGTTATTTACTTTTGTTAAGACATTGGCAACAATGGTTGACAGGCCATAGCAGCCGGGTGTTATAGCATGAGGAGCAGCCGAAAATGCCCCCTCCCTAAGATGGTTTGACTTCATCTGGTCCCTGACAAATCTTCGTCAAAATAGAAGCAATATTATAATACTGTACATCACAAAACACAAAAGTTTGACAAAATCCTAAAACTTTTGTTTTGTGTATAAGGATTGCGTTGTTAACTTTATTAATCCCTGTTAAAAACAGGTGAATATGGTTACATAATCCTTTATGGGCCTATCTCACTGAGCGGCGAATGCTTGCGAACGTAGCGAATTTGGGGTTTCGCCAGGGTTTGTAAACGGTTGCAAGAAATTTCGCAAACAGTTTTCATTGTCGCAAACAGTTTTTCTCGCCGCAAAACAGTCGCAGGCCTTTGCAAAACAGTCGTAAGCCTTTGCAAACGGTTGTAAGACGGTGTCGCTGAATTCTTTTTATCAAAAATCCAAAATTCGCAACGTTCGCAAGCATTCGCCGCTCAGTGAGATAGGGCCTTAACCGATTATCTAAGTTCAACCTAGTATCCATCACCATACACGTTCCTACCCCTTTACCTAAACCTGACACAAAACCAAATTGCGACACAAGCAATAATAGCACACCTTTGGCAAAATGTAAAAAGCAAATGTTTGATTATCAAATTACAGGGTCCAGTTCGGGATCAATTTGAGAACCATCAGGAATTTCAAAATTGAAAATTCAAAATCGTTCATGTCATTACAGAAATTTATATTTGACGATAACTTTTACTTCAACACGGCTGCGATACTTAATAGTAAACCTTACAAGTACCATACAGAAAATTCCTGAACATTTGTTTGTTAATTTCGGTCAGCACGTCGCTACGCTACCTGTAGCCATAGCCGTAGAGCAAGTTGGAGTTATTAAAATTAAAATCTAGAAGCATGAAAGAAAGAAAAAATCAAATCATGGGAAGTAGATTTTGGTCACCGTGTACTTGGATGCTTTTTTCTTCAGAAGTCTGTCATTGTATATAGCACTTTCTGTCGACAAAGTTCGGCACGTGGGCTTGATGAGGGGATGTTGACAACGCTTTTCCGGTGTGTACATTGTGTGTATGTGTGTTTGAAGCACTGGCGTACCAGGGTCATCTCCTGGGCGTACTGATGGGGAGGCTTGGGGGCAGTTGCCCCCAATAAAATTCAAATGTGTCTTTTTTCTAATTCGATATCAGTTATTTACAAATGTTGCTGAAATGATTTTCCGGGATTTTTTTTTCGCACTTTTTTGGTAAATTGTACCTTTTATGCGTTTGTTGGAAAATGACAAATTCCCAAATTTACAGTCAGGCAAAAAGTATGCTTATTTAGAAGCCTACATGTCAGAGCCCGCAATACGGCGGGACTCGGGGGCTTGAGCCCCCCCTCACATTTTTGAAAAAGTATGTTAAAGAGGAACATAAAGAATAAAAGAAAGATAGTGACCTGCCAGTGTCACAAAAATTAATGAGGTATCAAAATATGCTCATCTTAACGTAATTAAATGCCTAGAACCCCTGAGCTTGCGGGGGCTTCGCCCCCTGGATGCTCATCTAACCGTAATTAAATGCCTAAAACCCTTGAGCTTCATGGGGCCCAGCCCCCGTGACCCCACACCTGTTAGTAACCTGCCAGTGTCACAAATAAGGTATCAAAATATGCTCATCTGACGTACCCTAATTAAATGCCTAAAATCCCTGAGCTTCCAGGGGCTCTGCCCCTTGACCCTGCCGAGGCTTTGCCCCTGGACCCCACGCCAGTTTACTGCATGTAACATGAAAGAGTGGTGGTGATGAGATTTTTTGTTCTGCTCCCCCCCAAAAAAAAACTGGTATGTAATGAACAAAAATGCTACTATATTTTGACAAAGCTTCAAGTTCAAGTTCAAGTTCAAGTTCAAGTTTTATTTCCGTATCTGATTTAAAAAAAACAAGTACAATTTATATGCATATATACAATAATAAACGTTAAAATGAAACATCTTCAATTGAAATCATGGTGTGGTGGGAAAAACAGAGGCCATTGGCCTATCAAGGTTATTCCCAAAGATAATAAAATTTACATAAAATGTTTCAAAACAAGATAGAAATACAAAGATTAAAATGACACAAAACATGAACATATAGAATTAAACCAGACAAATCCATTACAAAAACAAAAACAGAAAGGGCATTTATGTATAAATAATCCTAGTTATACATATTCATTTACAAGATATTTCTTAAGCTTTCTTTTGAAGATTGGGCAAGTTTGATGCATGGGAAGACAAGATGAAATCGCACCTACGGACAGGATTTTTTTTTTTTTGGGGCTTTGGGTGCTAAACCGACCGGTTAGGTTTAAAGCGGGCAAAACTTATGCATTTGATAGAGAAACTCTTTTTATGAAGTTCTGAAATCAGGTGTCTACTAATTCAATTATTTTAATTTAATCTATGTATTTATTTGTAGTTTTATTTTACAGGGTAGCATTACCAATTACAAAACTGCTTTCCACAATGGCCCTTTTGGCCTAGATTAAATATGTATACAATATGATTAAATATTGTAATTATAGAAATATCAATTGCTAAATTTCTATTCAAGTGTTGTTTTCTAAAAAGGTTTGAATCCAATAATAGTTGAAAAGGCAATTTGTAAACCAGAAATCGCTCATTATAAAGAATATGTCGGAAGGCATAACAACCAATATCAAAACAATTAATTATTTTGTGGTGGAGTAGGCGAATTTTAGATGTGTGTGCATGTGATCTTTTGTTCATATTCGGTTCAGGTTCAACTTACTGTACTTTCATATCATGCTTGATCTGCCTGCCTATTCACGAATAATATAATATATTCCGTCCTCTATCATGATATCAAGAACGAGCAACACTCAAGTATATTAATTTCATTTTGTAATGTTAAGTACGGTTAGCGCACGTGTGGTTGTCTTAGCAACACAAGGCGAACAGATCGCATTAGCAGAAAGATGATGCCCGAGGGATTCGAAAGTTAATCTAATTGTTGGATGGTTAATCAGCCAAGAAGTCTGTTTACCATCATTAGCAGCACACATTGTCAACAAGAGGTTTAGAAACATAATCTGTATAAGTCAATATAAATCAATTAGATTAGCAGTGATGATGTGTAAGAAACTACTACTACTATTGCTAAGACTACTACTACTACTACTAATAATAATAATGAATAATTACAATGCGTCGTTCCAATCATAATTGACAGCACTGTCGCAATTGTGAGAAATGTGGTATAATTGCGTATAATTCATAATGATATATAGCAATACATGTACGTCAGTAGTAGCAGTAGTAGCAATATAAGCAGCAGCAGCAGCAGTAGTGGTAGTAGTAGTAGCAGTAGTAGCAGTAGTAGTAGTAGTAGTAGCAGCAGTAGTAGCAGTAGTAGTAGTAGTAGTAGTAGTAGTAGTAGCAGTAGTAGTAGTAGTAGTAGCAGCAGCAGCAGCAGTAGTAGTAGTAGTAGTAGTAGTAGTAGTAGTAGTAGTAGTAGTAGTAGTAGTAGTAGTAGTAGTAGTAGTAGTAGTCAGGGGCAGATCCAGCCGGCGGCAAGGGAGGGGGCCTAAAAAGGGGCCCACTTCGTGCGAAAATTTGAAAATCGTGCCGGCCGACTTTGGCTCAGTGGGGGGTAGTGAGCACAATTTTTTTTTTGGCACCCGAAAAAATGTTCCCTACGGAAGGGTTTTTTTTCTTTCCACCACAACCCCTTGGGCGCCATGGGAGGGGCCCATCTTCTTTTTTTCAAAAAAAGGGTGTTTTTACCTGTTTTCTTTGCTAGGGGAGGGGGCCCCCTCCCTGGATCCGCCACTGGTAGTAGTAGCAGTAGTAGCAGTAGTAGTAGCAGCAGTAGCAGCAGTAGCAGCAGTAGCAGCAGCACTAGTAGTAGTAGTAGTAGTAGTAGTAGTAGTAGTAGTAGTAGTAGTAGTAATAGTAGTAGTACACTGTAGTAGTAGTAGTGTAGTAGTAGTGTAGTAGTAGTGTAGTAGTAGTATTAATATCATTATGATAATAATTATTATAATTATTATTGTTGTTGTTATTATAATCATTATTATTATTATTAGTAGTAGTAGGAGTAGTAGTATTATTAAATTTGTCATTGTATGAAAATGTACGTTTGGCCTGTAGCTACATGACTTCCTCATTTAAATCATGTGCCTCTATCAGTGATTAGGCGCAGTAGGCCTACCTGAAAGAATACAGTGATACATTATAGGCGTCAAGGGTATAGAGGGAGTTGCAGAAGTACCTGTATTCCTAAAGAATCGACATGCTATCGTTAAGCTATATAGTTGCACTGTCCTGTCTCCTCTTTTACTACAGATTGTGGCCGAAATCCCTGTCAAAACGGCTGGTGTGAGGAGACTATGAAAAGCTTCAAATGCCACTGCTCTGCCGGATATCGAGGGAAACGTTGCGATAAACGTGAGAATAAAAATAATCACAATAATCATCTGACAAGTCGGTTAATTGGACGAATTACAAACCATCTATACAACTAATTTTTGCTAGTAACCTGAATTCGAGCAAAAATGATCAACTTTGTCAAAAGGAAAGGTAGCACGGGTGTACATCATAACCAAATGATTGTCAGACCTCCCCCATTCCCCTCTTCTTCTCCCCCTCCCTTTACCCTCCATACTTTCTGTCTGTCTGTCTGTCTGTCTCTCTGCCTTTCCCTTTCTCTCTTGATCTTGCTTTTGTTATCTCTATTTCCCTATTTCCCTTCTCTCTTTCTCCAATTCTCTCCCTCTCTCTCTCTCTCTCTCTCCCACTTTCTTTCTCTCTCTCTCCCACTTTCTTTCTCTTTCTTTCTTTCTCTATCTCTGTCACCATGCTCACCACTAACGTTATAAATTTCTCAATATTTTCATTCTCCCTCACTTTCTCTCTCTCTCTCTCTCTCTCTCTCACTCTCCCTCTCTGCCTTATACCCTTTCTCTCTCGATTTCTATTTTATTTGTTTTTCCCCACTTCTTTTCTGTCTCTCCAATTTCTTTTCTCTCCGTCTCTCTATGCCTCTCTCCTTCGCTTTCACTTTCACGTGTATACAATATGCTACAACGTGAAGCAACTTCTTGTTCTCGGCAGCTGCTCAGGCGTCAAAATCTAGGAATTGAATGATTTGTCCAGTAAGATTTGTTAAATTTGGGTATTTATGAATTTAATTTATTGTACCCTCGGATTGTATCATCAGGCGTATATATCATATTTCTTTCTTCAGAATCAACTAATACACAAGACACCACAACGATGCCCACGACGGAATCCACCACCTGTCCTCCTACTACAACTACTCGTAAGAAAACTTCATTTACACCATCTCTCTCTCTCTCTCTCTCTATCGCTCTCTCTTTCTCTCCCCCGCCCCTCTCTCTTTCTCTCTCTTTTCTCTCTCTCTCTCTCTCTCTCTCCCTCTCTCTTTCATTCTCTCTAGCCATGCTTACCATTTTCGTTTACCATTTTCTCAATTTGTTCGTTGACCCTCACTTTCTGTCTCTCTCTCTCTTTCTCTCTCTCCGCATTTTATTTCCCTCTCGATTTCTATTTTATATGTTATCTCACTTCCTTTCTCTCACTCTAATTTTCTCTCTCCGTCTCTCCATTCCCCTCTCTCTCTCTCTCTCTCTCTCTCTTTCACTTTCACGTGTATACAATATGCTACACGTGAATCAACTTTTTTGTTCTCGGCAGCCGCTTAGGCGTCAAAAGCTAGGAATTGAATATCATGTGATGATTTGTCCAGTAAGATTTGTTAAATTTTTGGTAAATATGAATTTAAATGTATTGTACCCTCGGATTGTATCATCAGGTGTATATATAATTTTTCTTCTTCTTCAGAATCAACTACAACACAAGACACCACAACGATGTCTACGACGGAAGCCACCACCACACATCCTACCACAACTACTCGTAAGAAAACTTTAGTAAAGAATTTGTTCTCGGCAGCCGCTGAGTCGCTAAAACAATATATATATTATAATGTGATGATTTGTCCTGTAAAATGTGTATTAAATTGCGAGAGTTCTCTTTTTTGCCGTTTCTAATTCAATTTTCCCAACCAGCTTAGTGGAACAATTACAGAGAAGAAGAATGATTTTCATATGAAATATGAGATGATAATCGCTGGTAGCTTGGTTTCTTTTTCCCCCTGTATTTACATGGATTATCAACACAAATCCCAAACATAATTTCATAATTCAATTCAATTCAAATTAACATTTATTTTCTTCCATTCAATTTCACAACATATTTGACATCAAACAATACAATTTATAAGTAGGAACATAAATATAATTAAAAACTTGTATTACAAGGAAGAAGGCGCGAATCCCAGTAAGCATAGCTTGCATTAGGTACGCCCGAGTACACAAATACATAGTATATACATAATACATAATATATACGATATAGTATCAAAATTGTAAAATCAACATTTAATTATTATGGTATTTATGTTACAGACCTAAAATATACTAAGCAAAATATGCATTTATGTAGGTAAACACCTCTGGTAAATATTTTCTGTTCTTTATCATTATGTCAGGGTAAATGTTGCCAAATAACTTGATCAGCTTCTGAACATTATTCTCTCATTCTCATTTCTCACGAGTATTTATTCTTTCGTCTTCTTTCAGTAGAGTCATTTATTGCCCACTTTGTCAACTTAACGCTGTACTACTCGCGTTCTAGTCATTTCCTCAAAGTATTTTGAGCCCGAAATTTTCTCGCTTAAGGCATCAATTGAAGAGGCCTCAAACTAGATTATATTCTATGGAAGCAAATGGAAACTTTGTATCTCATTGTGATATTCGCTATACAAGAACAGCATATCATTATTGTATCTACAACCATGGATATACATGCTTCAAGTAAATCTAGTATACTATAGACTAGCTTCGATGCACGATTTTGTGGTGATAAATTAGTTGTTGACAATTTTAATTACACTTCAGTATCAGCCCCCTCCCTCTCTCTCTCTCTCTCTTTTGATTACATTTCTTTGTAAATAAAATGAAACGTAGTCTACCCCACATCGAATCATCATGTCTTTATGTCATCTGTTTGTCTTCACATCACCTAACATACTACAACAACTACTCGTAAGATAAGTTCAGTATCACCCCAGCCCCGTTCTCTCTCTCCTTCTCTCTCTCTCTCTCTCTTTCTTTCTTTCCTCTCTCTCTCTCTCTTTCTCTCTCTCTCTCTCTTCCCTGTCTCATGTCACAAATCCCCTCCATTTCCCTTTTTTCCGTCAGGTACTTTTTCCCTTTCTCTCCCCCCCTCTCTCTCTCTCTCTCTCTCTCTCCCCCTCTCTCTCTCCCCCTCTCTCTCTCTCTCTCTCTCTCTCTCCCTCTTTCTCTCTCTCTCTCTCTTCCTTCTCTCTCTCTCTCTCTCTCTTCCTGCTTTGTTTCTTCTCCCTCTCACTGCCCTCTGTCTTTTACCTTTTCCCCACTCTCCCTTTCTTCTGTCTCGACCTCGCCATCTCTCTACCTCTCCCTTCTTCCCAACCCCCGACCACCTTCTCTCTCTCTCTTCTCTCTCTCTCTCTCTCTTTCTCTCTCTTTCTTTCTTTCTTTCTTTCTCTCTCTCTCTCTCTCTCTCTCTTTCACTCTCTCTCTCTTCCCTGCTTTGTTTCTTCTCCCTCTCACTGCCCTCTGTCTTTCACCTTTTCCCCACTTCTCTGACTCTTTCCTTTCCTCTCCCTTTCTTCTGTCTCGACCTCTCTGTATCTCTATCTCTCCCTTCTCCCCAACCCCCCCCTTTCCCCCTCTCTCTCTCTCTCTCTCTCTCTCTTTCACTCTCTCTCTTCCTTGCTTTGTTTTTTCTCCCTCTCACTGCCCTCTGTCTTTCACCTTTTCCCCACTTCTCTGACTCTTTCCTTTCGTCTCCCTTTCTTATGTCTCGACCTCTCTATCTCTTTATCTCTCCCTTGTTCCCAACCCCCGACCCCTCTTCTCTCTCTCTCTCTCTCTCTCTCTCTCTCTCCCTCTCTCTCTATCTTTCACTCCGTGCAAACATTTATTAGATTCATTTTTTGGCGCTTTCTTTTAAAGAGGCTATCATCTTCAGTTATTTTTAAACTTTTTGTAGTTGTTGCTATTGTTTTATGTTTATTGTTGGCTTTGTTTTCAGAATATTTTCTCACATTATCCATGAAATGAATAGGCTTTGTTCCTTTATCAAAGTTGATAGCATGTAAGTCTTTTCGACATGTTCTCCACAAATCCAATGACAGGTACAACTCTCCTGTTATAGTTTTTTTTAGCAATGGCCTGTTTCTGAACTATATACTTTTTACTGGCATAAACCTAATCCCAAATGCAAATAGATAATGGAATATTCTTTACCCTATGTTTATTTTTTATGAGAATTTCTGTCAAATTACAGTTTTAAAGGAAGTATTTCTATACGGCCATCTAAATTAACAAAATTGTACAAGGAGAAAATATTTTGTCGTTAATTTCGCTAGTCAGATTGTTTGATAATCATAATACTTTGTAGATAAATCATAGTCATAAAACTTAGCTCTAACTAACGTGAACGAAAACCAAGCATAGAAGGAGAAAAGTGGCCTTTCTGTGGATATATAAACATATATCCACATTCTGGAATTACTCACCTCAAAACTTGCATAACATAAATTCACAAAGTTTATGAATGTCAAAAATCAGTCTATTGTAGTGCGTATAGTACAGATAATCATTCGATCCCTCTGTGACTCAAAATAGTTTTATAATCGAGAAGTGGCATACTGCTGTATAATTATGAGCATTAACATTGGTTGAATGTGACTTTATAGGGTGTACCTTTAATTGATTATCTCTTCACCAGCTCTCAAGAACGAAGAACGACAGATATTCATTTGTACATTAGCATTGTTTTATTTACAATTTAAGGAGCACATAATCGCAATTCGTATTCAGAGCATTATTCATTGAAGTGCTGGTCATTGCCTATAAAAACATATGAATAGTCATATGATTAATGAAATCTAAATTCTCAGAATCATAGTGACGTCAGACTAGAAGTGCGATTGTCTACGATTTGAAGCTGGTTTGGCCTTTATTCTGACGAGAAGGCTCAAATGCACTAAATTTCCGGTTGTTAGTATTCTTATAATCATTTGAAGCTAAATCAGAAATATAATGTCTGTTTTAGATTTCCATATATCTAATACATTTTAATTGTCTTTTTCGAAATCGTAACGCTGGATTATCGTAAAGTGTGCGGTGGCCTTTACTTTTTTTTAATTTGAATTTTAAAGATTTTAAAGTAAAACCAAGTATTAGCCTAAAATAGGCTGAAACCATTAAAAAGTCTAAAAGATAACACTGAAGAAAACAAAATGTGTAGATGAAGACAGAAAACCTTTTCTAACATAGAACTAAGACCTCGAGGGAGAACAGAGCCATTATGTTACTGGTTCTGAAGAGAGCAATCTTAACGTATATTCTTTGAAATAATTTATTTGCCTATTACTTAATCTTCATATGTATTGATACGGATCTATCCAGTTTATCTATAGTAAGTGATACATCAAAACTTTGTAGAATGAAAATACCTTCCTTTCACCCATTTATTTTAAAATCGACTGCAGAGATCTTTGTGACAGATGAAGAAACCGAGGACAAGATTTTTGTTGCAGATCTACAAGCTGACCTAGACTTCACTTTTATACCATCCACTAAAAAACCCCGTTTTGTTACCTATGACTCCGTGGAGAAGAAGATCTACTGGACTGACAAGCGTGACAAACGAGTTTATCGTGCTGATGAGGATGGAGGAAACAGGGAGAATGTCACTTCTGAAAACGCCAATGGTATGGTGTAGAAAATATCCCAAGATAAGCTTTGAAATACGCTCAGACAGAAGGATAAACTTGCTCCCTATCCAATGATTTAACAAAATACAAAATCATAATCATGAATCTTAGTATATACGAATAAAATGTATACGAATCTGACACCATTATGACACTGGAATAGAGCTGATGGCACAGCATATTTTCTTTATGAGAGGAATATCAAACAACATTGAATGTATTATGATTTGTAATATAATTATCATGCAATCTTTGTTTGTTTGCTCATTAAATGTTGTTGTCTTCTGTATCTATTTCGAATCTAAAAACTGTGGGTATTCGAAGTAAACCAATCGTTAGAAGCCCCCCACCCCCCATGTCAAGATTTTTAGAATTCATGATTTTATTTGAATCTCAGAACCAGGAGGAATTGCGATCGCTGAATCATCACGCATTCTGTACATCGCCTACCAAGGGTCAGAGAAAATAACAACTGTGGATATTGGACAAGGTAGCGCATTTCCAAGGAATGAGACGAACTTTGTAGCCGAAATATCCAATGGCCTTTTTCTTTTGGAGGTGGATGAGGAACAGGGGTAATTTTAATCACGTAACCATATTGATAGTTCGGATGGAGGGGCGGGGTTGTTAATTGACCCACCCAGACCCTACCAAGTACCCCTCATAATCATACATACAAGTCAATTTAAGGTCTCCTGCTGTTTTGTATTCACTGTTAACGTGATTATGTGTTTTCCAAATACATGATAATAATAACAATAGTAATAACGATGATAATTATATAAAAAAAATAGATAATTATAATATCAATAGTAATAATGATGATAATAATGATATTTTATTTTGTTATAATGATAAAAAATAATAGCAATAATGATAATGACAATTATAATGAAATGCAGCAAATACAGGAATTGCAAGGCTTGCCTTTATTACGATTTTCGATACTGAGGCCTTTTTGCGCCACGGCATTTTACTAGTAGGGACTCACACCAGGTTTACTCAAATGACAAAGCAGGATATGTTCCATTTCTATCAATGGTTACCCATATTATGTTGGTGAAAGGATGACGATATGAATTGACAGGACACTCTTGATTTTTCAGATTCTTGTATTGGACAAGTTACGCCATCATCCAACGCAAATCTCTTAATGGGTCTGGAAGCACGGAGACTGTATACAGTGACGACCAACTAACCCAAATCACCGGATTAAGCATTGATCTCAGCAGTACGTATTTCATATTTAGAAGGGTTTAGTAAAATGACATATCATTTCAGATAAATGAATGGAAATTTAACAAGACAGTTTATCTACATGAAGAACAACTGAACCGAATCCAAAGAATCCGAAATTCTGTCGCACGGCTTGTTACGGGATCTCGTTCAAGTGAACATGTCTCCCCTATTCTGAAAAAAACTACACTGGTTACCTGTCCGTGCTAGAATTGAGTTCAAGGTCCTTGTTTTAACCTGTAAGTGCCTCAAAGGATTGGCTCCTACTTATTTGACATGTACCAAACAGAACCCTCAGATCTTCCCAAAAGTCTCTCCTCACCATTCCAAAAATAAATACTAAATTCTACGGGTCTCACTCTTTTCAGGTTGCATCCGCCGAACTTTGGATTAAACTACCGGAAAATCTAAAAAATGGTGGTACTGTTGACAACTTTAAGACGCGTCTTAAAACATTTATTTCCAAAAAAATACTTTCCAGTGTTAACGAGAGGAAGTATGTTGAGCATACCTCACTCTTCTTATGTTACTCTATATTATCCACCTTTCCTTCTTACTCTTTCTTACAGCGCAAAGAGACGTGATAAGTATGGTATATTATTATTATTATTACATGGTTCCACCCAGGTGTTAATGAGTACCCGGTATGATGCGAACGTCATTGAGGTTGCATTAGCATGTAGGCGACTAGCTTTAACGCCCTCATGGAGTGGAGAATGCGCCCTGCATTGTGCAGAATGGTGATAGAATTCACTAACTGGGGTAATAATAATACTGTAAGCGTGTTGGTGAAGCACTTAATAATAAACAGGTATTTTCATTATTATTTATTTTGTACACGCTGAATTATCAGGAACCTCTTCGAAATATCATTTAGGTAACAAAGATTATTACGATTCTCAAATATTGAGGCATTTCAGAACCTAGACAAAGAGATGAATTTAATGAGAGAATGAAAATGATAAATGGAGAAACCATGGGGTAGGCATCAACTTGTTATAATTCTGAACACAATGCATCGGTATGGTTTTAAAAGAGTGTAGTTTAAAACATCATTAACAAGATGAACACAAGACATATAATAAAATACAATAATAATTATTATGTGAGCGCCAAGCACTGAAAGTGATAATAGTTGTTGTACCCATGGGTTCTTGTATAGCGCTCATGTAGGCTATGTCACACTTGACGATCCTGGTGCTCCACTGATATTACCCTGGCATTGACATCAGCCGTCCACGTATTTCTTATTTAGAAGGGTCATTGACATCAGTCGTGTACGTATTTCTTATTTAGAAGGGTCATTGACATCAGCCGTGTTCGTGGAAAGATGGAAAGATTCTTCATACAAGATACAAGATGCAAGATGTTTTATCTGGTCTTGGCAAACAAGTTACATAGAAATTTGGTTTCCACTGGCGTTACAATGACATTCAAGAAAATACATAATTATAAGAAATAAATATATCACGTTTATAGAAATAGATGAAATAAGGAACAAATACATGCAACAGATAATGAAGCGACAAAAGTGGTCATTGGTACTTCAAATCATGATTTTCAGAATTAAGCATTGGTCATTGGTATTTCAAATCATAATTAGTTTCTGTATTAATTTATGACGCAGAAATTCAACGTTGAACCTTTGAGTTGAATTTATGAACAGAGTCGGGAACAAATTAATATCTGAATCATGAAAGGCGGGTTGGGGTGGCCCGAAGTCGGATACCAGAACGATTAAATGAATAAAATGAATGAAGTGGATGGGTATTGTCTTTCATGATTACACAGACCTTATCAACAATTTGCTCAGTACAATGAGACTCGACAGAAGCTAATTCTACCCCAATTATGCGCTGTGCTATTTTACGTGGCCTTTCCAATTTCTTCTTGTCCTGTTTTGAGATATTGCCAAATGAACATAATTATGATATTGAAAAGCAGGAGAGTCTTTATTATTGAATCGTAGAACATGGTCAGGATTGTTGCATCTAGCCATCTATATGGACACTTTTCAGCTTACGCGGAAAAAACAACCTCTTGTTAGATTTCTTATACACCGACTGTGTGTTATCTCTCCATGATAATTTGTCATTTAAGACAGTTCCAAGATATATTCATAGTTTCCAACCTGTTCAATCGCCTCATTATGAGTGATCACATTCTCGTGGTCTGTACCTTTTCGACGGAAGTCGATTACCATTTCTTTGGTTTTGGTTGTGTTTAATGTTAGGTAATGATCATCATTATCAGCGAATGAGTTCGTTTACTTGTGAGAAATAATCATTCGCCTGATCAGACAAAAGAGCAACAATTACGGTGTCATCAGCATAATTAAGTATGCTACAACGAGAAGTTGAGCTTACGCAATCACTTGTATATACAGTGGAAGCAAAAAAAGGGGATAGGACACTCCCCTGAGGGGCATCTATGTATGTAGTCACAGTAGATGACTGATACTCGCCTTCACGCACTGTGTTCGACCTATCAAGAAGATGTGAATGCATCTAATCAATCTAAGGTCTACAATCATTCCTATCAATTTACAGACAGTGACGTGCAATAGTGTTAAAAGCACTACTAAAGTCCAAAAAAGCGACCGAGCATAGGTCTTTGGTTTATCCAAATGCCCATATATATGCAAATACACAAGAACGGCATCTTCCACACTCCTGTTTGGTCGGTACGTAAATTGAAAAGGATCCATAAATTCTTTAGTTTGTTTCAACAAATATGTCAACATCAGTCTCTCAAAACACTTCATAATATTCGATGTCAAAGCTATACAGGACGAAAATCATTTGGTTCTTTTGCATTTGTAATTTTTGGAACTGGGACGATTGAAGATTTTTTCCAAGTATTGGGTACCAAACAAGAATCGAAAATCATCAAAAACACTTGCCGTAAAACTGGAGCCAATGATGGCTACACACCTTCAATGTCCTATTTGATACACCATTAGGCCCTGTAGCTTTGTTGATTTTCACTCGTTTGAGAACTTTCCTGACATTTAATTCAGAGAAGTACACGTACTGTACTATCAACAACATTTGACAAAGTATCTGGTGATAATTGTTGTTCAAAGAATTGACTCAAGGAACTATTTTCATCACTAAAGTCCATATTGTCTCAAACTCTAGCATAAAAACGACTTAGTTCATCAACAAAGTCCGCGGATAGTTTATTAACCTTGCTTTTGTTCTTGTATCCTGTAATCATTTCCATTGCACGCCAGGATGCTTGGGAGTTATTTTGTGCAAAATTTTGCTCGAGTTTTCTTTTGAAGGCCTTGGAATGCAAAATCATGGATTTATCATGAAAAGAGAGTTATGTTGCATTTGTATTACAATATCACGATATTCCCTTCATTCCACTTTGGTGATATGATATAATCAGGTTACAGACATTGTAACGATCTCTCATATTACCTTCATTAAAATGCATTCAATTAACGTTTTGAATAGTCGCGGGGAGACAGTGTTGGCATTGGCAAACTATTAGCTATCTAAATATTTATAAATATGCATGATTCCACGCCCTTCTTAGTGTCGATTTAACTGTATAGTGTTTATAATATACCATTGGCTAGCAAAAAAGGAGAAAACTATAGAATGTTTGAAAAATGAATGGGACTTAACTGAAATGCCCATTATGTAATTCGCCACGTATACCACACACATTCAGTACGTAATCTTGTCTTGTCTTCTCAGAATTTGATTTTTAATCGATATTGATTGTTGTGTGTGTTTTGTTATTAATTTTTTATTAATTTAAAGATTAAATTATTCAGGAGAATAAATTGTTCTTGTTTTCTTGTAAGATTCGCTAATTTTCTTTGTTTTGGCAGGAGATCCACGACGCATATTTTTCTGTGGCTTTGTCCTGGCACGAACTTTCTACAAGGACGTAAACCAACCTCTCACACTGGCTCACGAGCTCACAGACTACATGAATGACCCTGACATCGATGGCGAAGAAGAGCGAGAAAAACTGCGAGATGTAAGCTACTTCAATGGCACCCTCTACTGGACCAAAGAAAGCAGTCCGAGTGCTATCGCTGTCATGACAGAGTACGATCAAATCAGCCGATTATTCGACATCAAAGAAACCAGTGTGATTAAGAAACCCTTTCAATTGCTCATCGTAGATCCATGATCAATATTTGACAGAAAAGAGCCCGCGGGTCTATTGTTTATTTGATTCAGCGTAGTCAACATTGTCATATCAGATATGACGCGGTAAACCACCGCAATAAAACCGCCGCGTTTTTATGTTTTCGTGTTTTTCTTTCTTTAATGTAAATGAATGGCAACAAAGGTCCTACGCGTATTCACTGAACTCAGTGTTATAAGATACAGACATAAATTATGAAGCGTATTACACTTCATCATTACGTCATCATAAAAAACACCGCCGCGGTTTTGCCACGTCAACGAGGGGGGTCAACTACGTACACATAGTGTGCCTACAAATTGAAGACATATTATGTTGTTAATGTTGCTCGTAGAATATTTAAATTTAGGAATGATAAAATATCCCAAATCTCCACCACTTTTAATATGCCAGCCCTGCCCCGCTGTAGCTACAATTATGTCAAAGTGTACCCATCATATTAAAGCCCCTCTGCACTACTTGTAGCTACTTGCTCCCTCTATATAGAAAACAATACCTATCAGCGGTGTCCGCAGTGGTCCCCATGATCCTCTTTTTCTTATGTTAACTGAGAGCTGAGTTGATGAGATAACCACCTGTCAGTGACCTCGCTGGGTGGTCTAACCCCCCCCCCACCCCACTGGCCAAACTAGTGCAGAGGGGCTTTAAAGGGACAATCCTTGAAAGTCACATTTTGACTTATTACAGCATATATTTATAGAATGTAGGCTTATGCTTAAGTTGTCGGGGTTGTTTTAGAGGAACGATCGATTAAAATGAATCGTTCTTTTTTTGTTCATGTTATGTCTTGTTAATGTTTTGTTTTATTTTAATTGATATGCTCCTTTTATAGTCTGTTTTGATTTTCAATAATTATGAAATTAATGGAACCGTAATTTTCAGACATTGTTAGTAACAAGTCTGTATGCATGGTATAAACTCCTTGAAGTGATAGGTTATTATCATGCTTGCTCGAATACTAGCTAGCTATCGAACTCTCATTTGCTGTCAATCTTTCCATGCTCATAACTAAGATTGTTATATCTTGCCCCCCCCCCCAAAAAAAAAGCATGAATTATTATTATAGTTCAATGTCATAATGAATGGAATCTGAATACAGTCTCGTAAAAAAAATTGAGGATGCAGAAGTGTAACTTGAATTGCCGAATGATTTACCTAGGTAAACCGATTAAAGACGTTTGTATACAAATCACGATGAGTTGTTTGTTAATCATATATATTGCTTGGACATAATATTTCATAATATTGATAATTTATTTTCTTCAAATTTGTTGTTCATAGGTGTTATTGACGATGACGAAGATCTATTCTTCTGATTATAGTTTACTGTGTGAACAAAAATATATGCCTTCAGCTGTGCATTTAATGTTTTGAGTGGGATTCGTTTATTTATACGTATGTATCCTGTAGAGTGCACAATATGTTTATGTATTTGAAATATTTAGTTGAATAGAAATTGATTCCTAGTCTCCTGATAGTACAGATGATTGTTTATGTTATAGTATTATTGTGATGATATTATAGGCCTGTATGTGCTCAGCATTGGTCAGACTCCATTACATTTATAAATACGACTTTTTCGGATTTTAAATATTTGCAATTTGTTGCAAAAGGTTACATGATGATGATAGCTTTCACTCCTACCTTGCTGTTGCTTGCTGTGGGATGAAATTAAAATGCACGTGATACACTTTAAAAAGTGAAAATCCATTGTGGGGGTTGTGCATTATGTTTTGAAAGAAATAATGCTATGCGGTAGGAAGAAGGTTAGCAAAGAGGAAGGATTTCAAAGCAGTAGTTTGTTCTGTATGTTTATGGGTTCATGGCTGTATAATATATTCAATGAACACCTAATGTCTTTCTGTAAAGAAACATTGGAAATTGAGATACCGAAAATACACTCTTATTAATGACAAAATAGCGATAGAGCGAGTTTGGTTAATGCTCATTAATGCATTCTGATTATCGACATTATTCAAGGGGGGTTTATTCTATTACATATTTAGACAAACAGTGCAAATCTAAAATTCTATTGCCGTTAAAGTATTGGGTTTTCAATCCTTTCCACTGAATCCACTATCGTATACAAATAAAGTGATTCAATTTTTACTAAAAGCTACCCCGGCCCAGGAAAAAAAGAACTTTTCACTGAACTGCAAACCTGTCATAATTAAACCATTATTTCTCAGGATTGGTAACAAATAGAAACGAGATGAGAAAGAATGATCGCTATGGCGACCAGTCCTGGGGGGTGTTTCACAAAGACTAAGATCGACTTTAAGTTGGACTTAAGTATAACAGGCCGTTCGTGCCATTGTTTGCTCTCATCATTATGATCTTTAGATAATATTTTTTCCTTCAATAATGAATTATCAAAAAATGTAAGTTTTGTAGATTTTTTTACCATGATTTGTACGTCCCGTGAAAGACCAATGCCAGTAAATGATGAGAGAAAACAATGGCACGAATGGCCTGTTATACTTAAGTCCAACTTAAAGTCGATCTTAGTCTTTGTGAAACACCCCCCAGAAGTGCAATGAATCGTGCACGACATACATGTGATACACATATCATCAACATTACCTATTCGATGAGCCATGGCATGAACACCTCGATTGGTATATTATTATTGTTAAAAACCGAATTTAATCCTACTATGATTAGGATAAGTAGGTGATCATAAACTGATGAATGCAGTGTTGAAAAAGCGCACGCAAGCAAATAATAATGTAGGCATAGTGATGTGTGTATCAATTATTCAAAAACAATTCCCGTCATTCGAGGCAAATATGCAATGCTAAAATGCAACAACAAAAAGGGAGGGGAAAAATAAGAAAGAAATTGGCCTCCATAGTTGACGACGTCATTATATCATTAACAAAATTAACATGACAATGATGAAGCTCGATTCAAGACAGTGCAAGCTAATACTGATATAAAATATCATATTTTTTATTTATGAATATAAATGCAATTGAACTGAGAAAATGAGAAAGAAAGAAGAAAATGGCCTCCAATAAGAGGAAACCCACGGGAAGAAGAAGAAAAAGAAGCAGAAGAATACCAAGAGTATTAAAAAAATAGAAAAGGTTGAATAAAATAAGACAAGATAATGAATTATATATAGATGAAGAATAAAAGATCACGGGCGAAGGTGGGAAGGCATTTCTCTTGTAAAAATCAAACGATTGGTTAATGCATGATGCACTTGCAGAACAACATGATAAAATGTGGTATTCTTATAATCCTCATTGCTAGGAAAATTTGACTTGATGCTTTATATTTTTTTGTCTTTGTCAAGGATATGACATTTGTAATGTCATATGTTTGATTCGTAATAAGTTTGTTATTTAAGTGCTGCTCTCTCCCTAGTATTTCATTCGTAAATTCTTTATTTTACATTAGCTTATAATTGTGTATATAACTTTAGTTCCATGTAAAGCGCTTTGAGAACCCATTCTGAATTTCAATTGCGCTTAATAAAACATTGACAGCAAAAATGCTGTGACTAATAAACAGTCCGTATAGATCTAATACAAGAATGGCGAAATGTTGAACGAGGTGTAGTTGATTTAAAAACTTTGGTTAGCACCAGCACACTTTTTATTTATATCTATTTATCTATTTACTTATCTATTCATTTATCTGCCACTTTTTAGATGGTTCACATGATCAGCATGAACGTAGTTTTTTCATAGGGGTCCACACTGGGTCTCTGGTTGAGGAAACCTATGTATGAATTGGCTTACTGACTGGAAAATAAAATGTGAAAGAAGCTAGGCTTTCATAAGACAATCGTCGGCAGAAATATTTAACAAAAGTATATAAGAATACAACATTTTGTAACGACACGTTGAACTGAATAAATTAATTCATTACAACAGATTCTTAATAATTCCATATGTATAGCCTCATAACATATCTTGAGGAGAAGTTTGGATATTCGCAAGACTTATCTTTGTCGGTCTCTTTGGCTTTCGGTCTCCTGGGCCGTTGGTCAACTGGTTCGTAATATTAAACCATTTTAACACAGAGTTCGTCGAACACTTCATTCGATATTGTTGTTGATATTGTTGATATTGTGAAACTGACAATTATCATAAGAAATTAGAATCCAGTGTATACATACACGTACCTCACCTGATCATAATTTGTGATGACTGCTGTGATTAAATATCTGCACCACAAGTCCACAAGTAAGTTGAACTAACTTCATTTTCGCGGATTGTCGAAACAAAAGGAAAAAAAAGGGAAAGAAAAGGTCCCTGGAATAAAAACGATAAGAGCGGAGAGTCACGTTAGTCGAAAAGAGAGTGTGAAAAAGAGAGCGGAGAAAAAGATATCTGTGCGGAGGAACATAATTATTTCTGCGCAGAGAAAGAGATGTTGATCAGTGGAGAGAAAGAGATAACTGTGCAGAGAAAGATATGTTTATCAGTGGGGAGAAAGAGATAACTGTGCAGAGAAAGAGATGTTGATCATGTGGAGAGAAGAAGATATCTGTACAAAGAAAAGAGATCGATGTCTGCAGAGCTGAAAGAAATAACTGTGCAGAGAAAGATATGTTCATCAGTGGAGAGAAAGAGATATCTGTGCAAAGAAAGAGATAAATGTGCAGAGAAAGAGATGTTGATCAGTGGAGAGAAGGAGATATCTGTACAAAGGGAGTCGGGGCATGCAGGGAACGAGATCGATGTCTGTGCAGAGCAGGGCCGTAGCCAGAGTTTGATGTTTGGGGGGGGGGGCACATACATGTAATTGATCGACGTCCTGGGGAGGGGTCTATGAGGAGGGGTGTCCGACGGATCTTGGAAGAAAAATTGGGGGCACGTGCCCCCCGTGGCTACGGGCCTGGTGCAGAGAAATAAATAACTGTGCAGAGAAAGATGATGTTGATCAGTGGAGAGAAAGAGATATCTGTGCAGACTGGAGAAAGAGTTGTTGATCTGTGCATATACTAGAGATGTCTGTGCCGAGAAAGAGATGGGAGAGAGAGAGAGAGGGAGGGAGAGAGAGAGAGAGAGAGAGAGAGACAGGAGACGACGCAAAGAACTGGCCATTTATTATCTGTATGATGAGGAGAAAATTAATACTAATATATTCCGAATTATTATTCGAGTTTGAAAAATCTATAAAGAGCTAGAGAAAAAAAGGGGTAGAATCTATATGCAGACGGGCCCCTGTATAGAAGAATAGAAACAAGTTAACTAGTCTGTTAGATTGTTTTTAAGATCAGTCAAGCAAGGGTGTTGCAAGCTAGAAGGGCATTTTAAAAGGGGATTACAGATCTGTAGGGATGCCCCCTCACTATTTTCTTTTCGAGATTGACTCATCGCCAGCTTTCTAGCTAGCTGCAATTATTCGCGCATGCGCAATGAAGATTTGCAAAGAAAGGTCGAATTGAGTCATGGCGCTAAATTTCATCAAGTGTAAACGTACGAATTTTGAGGTATACCGATAGCAACTCTACTGGTAAATACAACTGATGCGTTATATCACGAGACCCCCTTAAGGTGAATTCATGATATTTTTTAAAGTGTAACTTTCTCAGGGCGATTTCATTTCTTGTTGTAGGGGAATTTCACGTGTTAGCTTTTGTTCAAGCTTATACTTCAGTCCCATACGTCTGAATTCCTGTATGTGGGCATGTACTCTATCATCATTCATAATCATAGCAGATTAATTAGTGTTAATAAAAACCTAGTTAAGTTTAAAAGACAGTAGAGACTGTCTCCCATATTGGAGATTTAGCTTACAAAAGGACAAAAGAAACGAGACCACCCTAGGCCCTACGTCTTTGACCCGTAATTACTCCCAGATCCCAGTCCCACGCAATGCAGTGCAGTGCACGTACTATGACGTACTTCTACGTCGGTACTTGACAGGATCCATCGTAGTCTAGTGACGTAGAACTTTAGCTTACATCGGCAATACAGCCAGAGCATGCGCATTACGTTCCTCCCGTCTCAGCTCATTTTCGTAATTTTCCGCCTAGCCGAGCCGACATGGGCCCTTTATATTGGCTATCGCTGGCTCCAGCTCCCATAGCCATAGGCTCTATGTTATAAGACATTAGTGCGAGGTCGAGGAGCTAGCTTGCAATTTTTCTATTTTTACCAATACCAAAATTATGATATTCCAGTCAAATCTTCTATTTGTTACGATTTTTTCAGCATCCTTGAAAAGTTAAGTATTTCACTTAAGTTTAAGACTTACGTAAGTCTTACATAAGTAAGTCTTAAGTTTGAAAAATTCTCATTTTCGTCATATTTAAGGTACAAAATTGCAAGTTGTACTGACATGTTCGTTGATTTTTCTATTTTATGTGTGTACAATGCTGAGTATGCGTCACCTATGTGTGAAATGCGTCACCTGTTTAAAGCACGTCATGTCAAAATCTCTGGTGCGACGTAATATTTTGTATTGACTTTGCCATTGAACTTAAGTCGCGCTTAACTTAAGCGCGACTTAAGTAGGCCCCTCTCACTTAAATTCGAAGCCACTTAGCGTATCGGCCAATCAGAGCGCGTAAACTCACTGTACATCGTAGAATGGTAAAAGTTCTACGTGCAGTGCGTAATCTTCGCTGCATGAAGTAAGTTAGTTGAAGTACTCAAGTAGCACTTAACGAGGAAGAAGAAGAAGAAGAAGGACGTAGAGCAGTGGTCTCGTAATACTAACTAATAGTAATAGGGTGTCTGATCGTGCACCCGATGTTGTGTGCTAAAATCCTTCCAATAGAGATTGCACGCAGCCCTATGGCTATACAGTCTAGATCTTCTATGTGCATTGCGCGATCATGCAAAATTTGTCAATGTTTTTATTATCAAGTCGAGATTCAAACCTTTATTCTTTGTGATCCTGAAGGTGATACTCAATAAATGAGGTGTCATATGAAAGATCAGGTTAATCCCCATATTTCCTAAGGGGCGTCATCTCGAAATTCTAAAATATCTTTGTCAAAACAGCTATTTAAACATTGTTTCCTGGCTAGCTCTGAAATTTGCCACTTTTGAGATATGACGCCCCGAGCGAAAAGTAGTCCCAGTCGTAAGGAATATATCCATGTGCTTATTCTTTCGTTAGCCCCGAGGGATCACAAACAATTACAGTTTGAAAATACCCTTCCCCCATTTTTCGGATCAGCTAAGTAGAGAGGTGTGAGCTCCGCTCAGCCCGAACCCATGGTGACAGTGCGTAAATTCTGCACATGCATATGCATCGGACCGCGTGTAATGGACCCGCACCCGGAAGACCAGGGAGGTTGAGCTTGCGATTGCGCTCAAGTTGCGCATGCAGCTAAGCAACACGCGTATGCTTGCATATCGCGCGATCCAGCTGTTTAGCTATAATTAGCAAAACAAAATAACTCTGCGTGTACATACTTTTTCGTCTTTTTCGTCGATTCTGACAAAAATAAGATGAATATTGCATACATGTAGATTTGGGGGGGCTGTATATTTTGATAGAAACATCGGTGAGCCTTGAAATTTGAAAGACATTATTCTGAGTTATTATTTTTTCAATTATCCAACCATAATGGTGAAAAACGATCCAAAAGGGAAAATCGAAAAATAGTTCAGACATCCTAGTAGAGATACCCGGCGCTTATTCAGAATCATATCCCTACTTTGACCCCGTATTAACTTCGGCGTAGAGATACCCAGCGCTTGTTCAGGATCATATCCCTACTTTGACTTGACTCCGTAACTCCGGCGTAGAGATACCCTACTAAAACATACCTAAAATCAAGTCAATATTCATGTTTTCTTCAAATAATGGTCATGATTTACAAGTCCTTGTGTTTCTTACCTGTTCCGTGTCAAACAAACACTTTAGTATACACTTTCTCACAGGTTTCATGGCAAACCGCTGCACAATACAAGTGCATACCGATGGTGGGTTGTGTGCGGGCGAGCGCCTGCGTGAAGTTATCTACCGTAATGACAATCTGAGACAGCAGCATTACGGTAGATAACTTCACGCAGGTGCTCGCACGCAACCCACCATCGGTATGCACTTGTATTGTGCAGCGATTTGCCGTAAAACCTGTGAGAATCAGCTAGTCACATTTGAGTTCAAACCGATGTAATCCCTTTGCAGTAAATGTAAGTAAAATGACATTGCCAATTGGTGTCCCTAAATGGGGGACTGTATCCCAAAATAAGTAATACTAATAAATAATAGTAATAGGCTACCACAAATCTTGACAAAAGTCTCTGACATTATTTTTTTAGAGATGGTAATAGTCTCCATATTGGATATGTGCCTCTACTCTAAGACAAAAAACTATTTTTATTTTTGGACTCTTAATTCCATACTAATTTTCACTTTTCATTGAAATAAAAAGAAATAAAGATTTGCCATGGCACCCATGGCAATACTAATTTTCTGGGCGGTGCTTTTTGGCATAGTGGTGGTGCTTTCAGCCACATGCACTAAGTCAATGGCGAGAGCATGCATGTGCTAATAAAAACCCAGTGGCTTGAGCCAGTGCCGCATGCTGTAGCTCCCCACATATTATCCTGCTGAATGCCACTTCTGCGATTTCAGAAAATGACATCTCAATACATACATGTACACAGACTGTTGGAGACTGCAATTTGTGATGGGACATTTTAAAGCTTGTAACTCAAATTTTTTTGAAAAGGCTCAGCTTTTGGAACCTTGTTGCCTCACGGACACATGTAAGAGATGCGCATTTTTTAATTTTAGTAACAAGGACTGCCACTAAATTGTAATATTAACATTTATTAATTTATGGATGGTTTTCTCATTGCTTGAAAAGGCTCAGCTTTTGGAACCTTGTTGCCTCACGGACACATGTAAGAGATGCGCATTTTTTAATTTTAGTAACAAGGACTGCCACTAAATTGTAATATTAACATTTATTAATTTATGGATGGTTTTCTCATTGCTACTGCAGTTTGTGTGTGATTTTGGTATCCAATGTGATTTTTAATTTGCTATGATGTTATGCTTTTACTATAAATGCCATCAAGATTATATTAAAGCCCATCTGCACTAGTTTGGCCAGGAGGGATTAGACCACCCTGCTGGTCACTGACAGGTGGTTATCTCATCAACTCAGCTCTCAATTAACATAAGAAAAAGAGGATCATGGGGGCTAACTGGCACTGCTTAGGCATTGTTTTCTATATAGAGGGAGCAAGTAGCTACAAGTAGTGCAGTGGAGCTTTAATTTCTTCATTTATTTTGGTTTTTCATACCTAGCTTTTTTACACCCAGACTTTGAGTTCTTTTTGTGCTTGGAATTTTAGTCCGTACACCTGTACATGGCACTTTCATCCTTGGAACTAGAAGATTAGATTTAATGATATAAAATATTTGAATGTTCTACTGGTATTCCTTTACTGAAACCTTGGAGGATTGCCAAATGAAAATGTACTAATTACCCAGCACCCATTTCTAACCATTTCTCTCATGAGACTGAAAACCATGTTTGGTTTTGCACTGGACAGTTTAGTTTGTGATCATGTCAATTTTTGTTGCCGTTGGAATAGAGCCTGGATCTTGATCACCTTACTGACTAGGATGGCTACGAGTGTGGAGCCCCAACAGAGTCCACCAAGGAAGAGAGCCAGGTTATCACTCAAGCTTGTTAGGAAAGACCAACAGACAAGCAGAGTCATCACACCTGTTACAGAAGAACCAGGAGAGATCAAAGATGAGGAACCAAATCAACGGTATGTTTTCTTATTCTATTATGTGAGGATAATAGTCTAGGGAGAATATTGTGGGGGGGGGGGGAGAGAGTGAAAGAAATAGCTTCTTCTGCTGTATCTTTAACTTTCCTTTTATTCTTTTTTTCTCTGTTTTACATAAATGCATTACAATCTGTCATTTACAATGAATCTTGTAAATGGGTATTAAATCCAGAGAAGATCCTAGACCATTTAAAATCCATAGGTACCTGTGACAATGAGTCAACTATCAGTTTGTAAAGATTTGAATGTTCTTTTTGATCAAAGCTCTCTTCATACTGATGAATAAAAGTACATTGTTTTTTGTAAGTATTTATCAAAAATCTACATGACGTTATATATCTTTTTAATCAGTCTAAGTGGATATGAGCGTACTTTCAGTGTGACTTCAATTTCTTTGCTGTTGCAGGTGTGATACAGCAGGTGATGTACCATCGACTTACATTGAGCCTCAATCATCTACCATCCCTAGTGAGTATGTGATAAGAGTAGCTCCATACACTGGTCTTCATAACCTGGGAAACACCTGCTATCTCAACAGTGTGCTACAAGTATTAAGGTAAGAACATCCAATGAGATATAATAAAATGGGTTTTAGAATGTAGGCAATTTAATTGGTCAAATGCCATCGGGTGACCGTGCATCATTCTTTCCTACCATACGTACTAATAAAAAAAAGTTCCACTCAAAAAGTGATAATCCATGGCTAAAAGTGATAGTGCATTGCTGAGATGCGCATATTTAGTATTAAGGTAAGAACATCTGATAGGCTACCAGTCATCAAATTTGGGGTATGACTGATGTAAACTTGGTACAAATCAAGAAATAAAAAGATACATGTGTAAATGAGAAAAACGAACACATTATGAAATATTTTTCTCCAAGACCCACTATCATTGGCTGTCATTCATTTTGTCTCCTTACATTCTGTATTATATATGCACCTAGAAAAAAAATGTTTGAGGATATATTATGCCCAACACCAGTCAAGGAATCTGAATTGAACCCATTGCCTTTGCAAACCAGGTTGTTCCTGTATTAAGATTGAGAAATTTGTAATAATGAAAATAATTTTGTTTACCCAGGGAAGCCTCTTTAGCATCAGTGCTGTTCTTCCTGAGGGCCCTACAGTTCTCATTACACCAGCAATTGCTAGGTACCCATTTGCATCTGGGTGGAGAGTGGCAAATATGGATTAATGTCCTGCCAAAGGATGTTAGCGCCAGGCTGGGATTTGTACCCTCAACCCTTGGATTGAGATTCAGAATTCATTAGGTCAAAATAAATGTGAAATGATGTAAATCCAAATTCATGAGCATCAAATTATTCCCCCCCCCACGCCCCGTCCTGATAAGTGTAATGTTTTCCTGTACAGAATACCTTTTGTGCATTTTTCAACTGGGTTGATATTTAGTCTGTGAAGAAACCTGCTAAATGATGAATTAATTGTCTCTGATCATTTCAATTTGACATGGCAGATACTGTCCTAGCTTCAGTGAGAATCTGAAGAGAATCTCTGGACTGGTTTCTGAGAAGCTCAAGATGAAAGGAGAAGAAGAGGATATTGATGGAGAGGATGAGAGGAGTAAGAGGAGGAGAAAAGAGTTTCTAGCTCAGCTCAAGTTGGTTCAAGCAATGAATAAGGTGAGAGAGAGCTTACTATCTTCTCGTGCCATGAGCCAGGAGGGCATTAATGTTTATCTTTTAACACTCGGTTAACATAAGTATGACTCTTGACAGACAAATTTTCCTTGTCTAATTGATAATGATACACAGCAGTTTATAAGGTATTTACAGATTGTTCATGATCAAAATCTAAGATTATAGATAGTGCACAATTTAATCATTGTCAAGTTTCACTAAAAAGGGAAGTTACATCTCTTTTCCATGACCAGGTTCGCACGGTCATTGAAAAACCTGGAAAGTCATTGTAAAATGAAGTCTTCTGGACAGTCATGGAGAGTCATGGAAATTTATTGTGGGTACTGGCCATGTGTGGTTATGGCTGCCTTCTAGGCTGAACTGACAATGATCATGGTATTCGCATGCCGCTTGGATACAGCAACCCATACCAAAATTGCACTTATCTGTTCATTGAAAGTCATGGAATTAGGTTCTCAAATTTCTGTGGGAACCCTTGAAGTGATAGAAAGTGCTTTGACATGATCTTTTTGTTAATGTTATTATCAGTTGTTCAGCACCATGTCTGAGAAGGAGCAGTCTTACTTAGAGCGGATGATGCCAGCTGGTCAAGAATTAGCCATGTACCCTGAAGACATCTTGGAAGCTATCAGGTATTGATCTCAAACCAAAATGCTTGTTCAGATATGCTGCGCTAAACCGCCTCCAAAATGTTCAATTTTTTCTTGTAAATGATTAGTAATTGCTCGCAACAAATGTCCTATGCATATTTTACTGGGTTCTGTGTTATAAGATACTAAAATTTGAAGCATGTCACACTTACGTTATTATTTTAAAATTTTAAATGCCACGGTTTACCACGTCGTATCTGAACAAGGCTTGTATGTAGCTTGAATTAGACTGGACAAAAGAGATTTCGGAGCTTTAGTGGATTTTGTGATAGATGTGATGTTCAAAAAAGAATTATAACTAATGATCTTTAACTTTAATGAATATAATAAGTTGGATGGGACTGGACTACATGAGATTATAAGGACTGTTGTAGGTAGAGAGAGAGAGAGAAGGGGGTGGGGTCTTACCTATTTGCATAGAAGAGAGGCACTGATATTTCAGTGTGTATTTAATTTATTCTTTTCACATATGCAAAAACGTAGGTAATCGCTGATGTTTTGAAGGAGTTTGGGTGAAATGGCAGTTACTGAAATGACCGACCTGTTTAGGTTACATAGCATTGTTATATGGCCTTATGCAATAGCTGCTGATCCTTTTTTTCTTCTAGGGAGTTGAACTCGATGTTCAAAGGCTATCTGCAGCATGATGCCCAGGAGCTTCTATGCTGCATCCTCAGTAACATCCAGGAGGCTTGTCAACGACTTGGCGAGCTTCAGGGCAACACAGAGAACACGGCTTATCAGGATAATGTCAAGACTGAGCATTCTGGAACCTGCGGGAAAGCTGTGAGAAAACTAGACATGGGCGGAGCTGGGGATGGTGTAACCATTGAGACAGAATGTGGGAAACTGTTGGGAGGGGGTAGACCTCTTGGTGGAGGAAGACCAAAAAGTGACGAGACACTAAATGAAAAGAAAAATAGACTCGTGACACACCAGGAAAACGGCTTTGGTGATCATCATGATTCTAATGGGTTTGGAGGTCATGATGGAAATGTGAAAAGTATTAAACTGTGTAATGGTAACATCACTGGTACTCTGAGGAAATCTGAGAAAATAAAGGGGGTTGCGGGAGGACACCATGGAGGGATTTCACCAAGTAATGACTCTGTTCGAAGACGAGGTGGAAGGAAGAGTGCTTTGACAAATGGACATCTTTCAGAAAAAGAGTGTAATGGGATGGATGGAAGTCTTCCAGAGACTAATGGGGCAGGAGATTGTGGGAGCTCTAAGAAGAAGCGTCTTGGGGTAGGTCGCCTGGCATTCCAGCAGTATACCCTGGGCAAGTTTGGCATCATCAAGAAAGACAAAGTTCCATCAACTGATGAACCACATGCACAAGATAATGCATCTCACCATCATGATATCAAATCAGACTCAGCTGATGAATCAAAGGAAGTGTTGGTAAATGGAACATACGCGTCCAGGAATGTGACCTCTAATAACTCCAATGACCCTGATCTTTCTGTAGATACATCGCAAGTGTCATTGAAAGTGGATGATGATGCAGATACAGTTGAAAGACTGCAAGGTGAACGTTTACAACCGACCACTAAAGAAGCTAACATTGACAAAGACAAGGAAATATCAACAGAGCTGGAAGACCACACCATACCTGAGCCATCGAAGACTCACTGTGCCCTAACACCAATGGTTCAAGACGTTGGAGATGAAGGTGGAGTTGTAGACACTGCAGATGCTGTATCTTTCTTGAGTGAGATGAAAGTCATTGAGAGACTCTTCCAGGGCACCCTAGTCCTGCAGACACGTTGCCTGGAGTGTGAATCGTGCTCAGAGAAGAGAGAAGATTTCCAAGATGTCAGTGTTCCAGTCCAGAGTATTCCTGCATTCACCAGTGAAGAGGAACATGAAGAACATGTACCAGGTAGGGTAAACATCTATTTTGTACATGTAAAAGTCAATGGTAAAAGTATTTGGATATGAGAAGTCAATGGTAAAAGTGGTTCATGATATCGGCTAAAACAAGTACCACAGTTGTCCATTTTACCCCCATATTAAAGTGCTGTGCCAAAACATGTATGATGCTCTTACAGTGTTCAAACTCACATATCCTCCAAAGTCTAATAAATTAATGCTGTGCACATGGTCAAATTTATCATAATTACCGTATTTGCCGGCGTAAAGGCCGCAGTATTTTCTCTTCCGAAAATATCAAAAAGTCGGGGTGCGGCCAATCCGCAACAACAGTTAAAAATCGGCTGTTAAAACAGCACGTAATTTCGTACATATGGGACTCCCAACGGTACAATGACTAGATCTATACCAGTAATGGTACAGGACATTTCTAGATTAACTCCACACATCTTACCGACTATTTCATGTTGCATTGTTGACATGAAGTTTTGTCGATCTCGTGAATAAACTTCATTACCTATTTTTAACAAATTCTACCGGTAGATCTAGATTTAAGTCCGTGCCATTGCATTGCTGAAAGAAGGGACCGTTACGGAGCTACCACGCAACGCAACTGCCCATCTAGCCAAAGTCGCAATTTCGTATTACACCGCACATCGTGGTAGGGGTATTATACATGTATGTAGGATACCAAATCTGCCTGCGATACAGTACTAGCTTAAAATCGATGAAAATCGATGCAAAATTACGATCATTTTTGAGGTAAACTTCCTGTAAATTTATAAGAATTGATGAGTTTGGTATCAGTTTGTAGAAAAAAATAGCGTCTACGAGAAAATTACGCTTATTTTGTTTGGTCCGTTTGTTTTTTTTTACCTTTTTTTTTTTTTTTCCTCTACAAAATGTCAAAGTTGGGGGTGCGGCCTATGCGGCGGTGCGGCCTTATCGCCGGCAAATACGGTAAAGAATTGCGATTTACCATTTACCAGAAAATTTCATACTTCAGAAAATGTATTCATTTTAGATTTTTCTCTTTACCGTATTTGCCGGCGATAAGGCCGCAGCGCCGCATAGGCCGTACCCCCAACTTTGACATTCCGTTGAGGTATCGCAGGCAGATTTGGTATCCTACATACATGTATAATACCCCAGGCCTTAAATTTCAATATTTTTAGGGCAAGGCCACTTTTCTGTAGGGCACATTCCTATATTACAGCACAAATAGGAAGAATTGGAAAGGGCACAAAAAATCTCCAAGGCCAATGAGAGGTGCATTGAGGCCAATCAACAGGGCATCCAAGGCCATGGCCTTGGTGGCCTTGGATTAATTTAAGCCCTGATACCCCTACTACGTTGTACGGTGTAATACAAAATTGCGACTTCGGCTAGATGCGCAGTTGCATTGCGCGGCAGCTAGCTCCGTAACAGTCCCTTCTTTTAGTAAGTTTTACTTTTTAGCGATGCAATGGCACGAACTTAGATCTAGATCTACCGGTAGATTATGTTAGAAAATAAGTTATGAAGTTTATTTTAGACTTCATGTCCACAATGCAACATAAAATTGTTGGTAAGATGTGTGGAGCTATTCTAGAAATGTCCTGTACCATTTATAGTCATTGTAGTCCCATATGTACGAATGGACGTGCTGTGTTGACCGCTGATTTTTTTACTGTTGCTGCGCAAAGGCCGCACCCAGACTTTTTGATATTTTCTTTACCAAAATACTGCGGCCTGTACGCCGGCAAATACGGTAGATATTGACTGTTAATTCAGTACCAAGTTTGAAATTCATTTTGTCCAAATTGCCACAAAAAAATATTGTTTTGTCACAAATTGTATACTTTTAGAATAGCCTATTAGTAATAACATACAACCATTCTGAAAGTTCTTATCTTTTTTCCTTGAATCTAGATGTGAACCCTCGTAACCTGTCTCTAGGCTGGGCATTGTCTGAGTTTACCAGTGTTGAGAGACTGACAGATGATAACAAATATTTCTGTGAGCATTGTTTTCATCTGACTGAGGCTGAGAGATCAGTTCTGTTTGGGCGGCTACCTGGTGTACTGATCATCCAGCTCAAGAGGTTCAGTGCGTTCATCAATTGGTATGTATAGCAGAAATGAAATTATAATAGAGGGTGAGGGCAAAGTGGACCTCACAGTCTACCTGGTGTACTGATCATCCAGCTCAAGAGGTTTAGTGCGTTCATCATTTGGTATGTATAGCAGAAATGAAATTATAGAAAAGGGTGAGGGCAATGTGGACCTCACAGTCTTCAAAAAGCTTTTTGACAACCCCACCCCCAAAAAAAAGCTACTGCAAAAGAAAAAAGGGGAATGCAATGGTCAGTTGTAGTTCATAAAATTTGCTGAACACAATAGTTGGACTCTAATGTAGCCTTGCAAAGAAAATTGCTTTGTTCACCACAGGGTGAATAATTTCATTCAAGAGATGGTACTGCACAAACTTGATCAGCTTATCTTCAGTTTTATCTCTCCAAATTCCTATAATGAAATGATTTTAATCTTTATTGTGAGGGTAAAAATATATTGAGTCTGTGTTGTATGATGCCTGTCTTTTTTTTTTCAAAAAGAATGTAAACCAGGGAGGTACTTCATATTTGTTACTATTAGTAATGTATAAAAATCCATTCTGATTCAGTTACAATACAATAAATAAAGTGTAAATACGTCTGATTTTCAAAAAAATTGTTTTAAAAGATGTGTAAGACTCAAAAGAAAAAGTCATGAAAGGAAAACTTTATATCTGCAGTGGTTCCGGAGTAGTCGCTAAATTACTACAGAAATTGACCCCCACATTTTGGACAAGGAGAGATAATTTTACTTCAAGTTTAATAATACCTGTGTTGCTGTCAGATCTAGCTTGTGTCTTTCCTTAAAGGGTACATGAGAATATATTTCCTTTTTGTCTTCATTTAGTTTCTCTCCTGGAGGGTCCGTGTCAAAGGTCAACGACCATCTCGCCATCCCGCTAACCCTCAACCTGGCGAAGTGGTGTTCAGGGTCCTGTCAACAGAAGGACACACCCTATGAACTTAGTGCTGTGGTTGCTCATAGTGGGTCATCTAGTTCTAGTGGTCATTACATCGCCTATGCTAGGGTGCCTCAGAAGGACACAGGTCAGTCGAGTCATTTTATTTGAGATCAGAATAAGATTTTTTTTTTTTTTTTTTTTTAATGGCTATTATTTTGTGAGTAATATTGATTGTTGATTTTGATCATTCAATAAAAGAAAATATACATATTGATGTAAGTCTTTAGTCTTTAAAAAGTCTTTAAAAGAAGCCCATGTGCCTGGCAATATGACTTTGGGTAGGGGGGGGGGCATTATATTTTCACATATTCGTTAATGTGAATTAAAAGTATGTTAGTTTTTGCAAATATTCCTAAATCACTGGAATACCTGTGATATCAGCAATATTAAAGATGAATTTGACTATTGGTAATCTACCTTCATAAGCATTCTTGTGGAACTGCAATTAAATGTCATTTTATTCTCCCTCATTAGAATCTCCAGCATGTGATGCAGACCTACCAGCTCCAGATCAGTGTCCTGGGAAAGAGTCTTGGGCTAAATTTGATGATGATCGAGTGCAGGTCCTGTCTGATGAAGACTTTGAATCACTTCTGAATCCTCTACAAGGCAACGACTCTGCAGCTACTCCATACCTTCTCCTCTATAAAGATACTCGTCAGATTAGAAGGTGAACGAAGGAGATGGCCGTCTATTATATCAGACAAGAATTATGGATGAAATTTTAACTAAACCCAACTGCTTAGTTTAAAGGTACTATGTCCCATTTGCAGGTCAAGAAAATGAAAAGGTTAAATTCCTACGGCATTTGAAAGACAATACTTATTTAGAACTTCCCTCAAAACGAAAGGGTTTGAGATGGCTTTTTGTGGGAAAATAACGACCATTAGTTGTCGAACCAACATAAGTGATTGCAATCACCTAAGTAATAGTCTGATTTCCAGACCCTTGTACCGAACAGTCATACGTTTTGTGCTGCACAAAGATTCAATCAGTTCAATTTTGGCCATTACAAGTAGTGGGTTATTGATTTAGACAAATGCTCATGTACCTGTAACAGCTCATTTTATGTATGTTATTACCAAAGAAAAAAAGTCAGTCACTCAATAATGTCTGTCAGGGAAGTCTAGAAAGTAAACAGGTTTCCTTGCATAATTTGAATACTAGGACACTGCTAACGTTTAAATTTCACAAATGGGACATACATGACATAGTCATAATTCCTGCAAAGTTCAACAGAATTTGATATTGGCTACAAATGGGACATACCGGTAGTATCTTTAAGATGATTATACAGGAGACCAAAGTTTTATGAGGCAGTTGCCTCTAATCTTCACAACAAATTTAGATGAAATGTATTTATTTTCAGTAATGATAGTTGCTTTGGGCCATTTCTTCTGTGAAATTTGAAGATCTTTATCTTTTCAGAGGTTGTAATTTTCCTAGGGTGAGAAATGTGAAAAGCTTTCTGCATTTGTATGATAGTTCTTTATTTCTGAAAGATTTCACGTTCATTCAATTTATGTTTTGGTAACATTAATTCTTATCCATGAATACTGACCTTGTAGTTAATATTTTAATCTAATGTTTTATGAAATGAAATATGAGACATTCTCACAGCCGGCAGGTTGCAATCCACATTCCAACATACATAACATTCCTCTTTTTTTCTTGTAGCAAAAAGTGGCAAACTCTTTGAGAGGAGAACATATATTTGTCTTATCCTTTTTGTGATAAAAGTGACATTGTTTTATGTCTTGACATGTAATGATGGACTTTTGAATTTGTGAGTTATATTTCCTATCCTAGAAGAATGTGACTTAAATTAATGTTTCATACCAAATGTTATGATAAATATTTGCCAATCTGTGCTGAGAAATAGATTTTAAGATTGGAGGTTTGTAATAGCTTGTCTTTACTTTTTGAAGCTGTCTCCCTGTCTATCAAAGTTCAAAACAATTTCTGAAAATTGTGAGTCTTACACTTTGTATGAAGACCAGAGAACAGGTCAGGAGAACAAACTCAGATCTCCCTATAATTATGGCCATACATGTAGTGATAGCAAATTTAGTAAACAACCAGTATTAAAGTGTATATATATTCTTTTTTAATGTTTGTAAGAAGAGGATTTGATGGATTAGGAAAAAAAAATCTGTGATGATTCCATCTGTCCACCAAAACATCATTTTGCATTATATAGTGTTCACTGTTCAACAAAATATCTACATACATGATTCATAATTATCTTAATATCTATCTATGTGTGGCCATATTTTTCCTTTCTTTGTTTGTAAATAAAGAGGAAAATATTATCATATAGTCAAGAAAGACCAAGTGCCAAATTCCTAGTTAGTTGTTATATATAAGTAAATTGTAAATAATATATATATATATATATACCTCACATTTGAAATGGATGAACTATTTAGTTACCTCTAGGAGCTGCACATTTCTACATGTATGTGAATGTATTGTACAGCTGAACTGTTTACAGGTTATCATTGGTTTTCCAAACAAAGACATGACCTTCATGAAGAAGTTTACTCATTTTCAGATTTAATCTAATCAGTTTAATATGAGCAATGTTTACAAAGTAAAAGAAATGGTTAGTAGTTGTTCTTAAACTGTTGCTGAGCTGGCGCCATGAGTGTCCCTGGACGGTGTGTGCGCTCTATACACTATTATTATTATTATTAAACATATATTGTATCCAATTGTATAGTGTACATAAATCAATCCTCCCACAACCTGTAAATAAATTTAAAGTCTTTTTCTTTTTTTATATCTTATACTTATGTGTATTTTATATACCAAGAGATTTGGAAAATTAGTTGCTAAGTAGCAATAATACATGTACGTAGTTTTGTGACATTGCAAAAAGGTTTCATTTATATTTACAGATTAAATACTATACTGGTGTGATTAGCAGCAACACGAGGGGGAGGCAGCAATTGCTCCTAAGCAACATGTGAGATAATGTGAGGCTATCATCATTCCTGTCACAATCTTTGGCTTATTCATGTTGCCTGGCCATTGCTAGCTATGCTAAAGGCCAATTTATATTACTGGATGAATTATGTTGCACATTTTAAACACCACCAGCTATATCCATGTATACATAGTGTGAGATACCAAGTTTCAGAATTTTGAGTATGGATAATAAATTTTGTTTTTAATTGTATGATAGATAAAACTAATTTGGCCCCAAAGTGTTTTCCTTTTGGTGTTCATTTCTTGTTTCATTTAAAGAAAAGGGTACCCTTTGTGGGGATGATATTTATGCACTATGTCAAGTTTATGTCTGTAGGAAAAAGCATTTTATATAACAGGCACAACTAAAATAGAAGACTCTAGACAATAGACAGATAAACATTTCAATTTGCTTTGCAATGATTTTATTATACAAATATACAGAGTACATTAGAAAATATGGTGATCAAGCCATGTTTTTTGTTTACATCTACAATGAAAACAACTTGATTCACCAACCATGTTGAACTTGTTTGCCTGCCTGAACCAGTTTTTCAAACATAGTTTACTTCACATGTAAGTTAAATGTTTATTTATCAAAGCAATTCACATAATTAAGCTTTGAAACAAATTCAGTTCTATAAATCACGGTGAAAACTGCATAGAATCCCAAATGGTCAATCAATACCATAATCATGTCAAACTAAATAACAATTAAAGAGAATTAGGTTGCATGTATAGCAATTCTAAATTGGTTTGTCATGCATTTGATATACTGTTTAGAACAGTATAATAAAAACAAACTAATATGACAAGGCCAGAGTATAAAACACGCTTACCGTACATTATATTTTATCACCTGACGAAGTGTTGCAGCGGCGCACGAAACGTCGTGATCTTTTAGATCCCTTGTTGACCATACATTGCAAGACAAACGAATATCACTAGCGATATTATTTTTGATATAACATCCGCAATGAGTAATATATTTAGCATTAAAATGAACATGCTGGAAATCACATGGATTAAAAGGTTTGACACTCATTTTCAAATGGTCATTAAATAATAATAATATTACTTCTATGACACTTGCTCAGGTATTATATTGTCAAAGATACACATGTAGGATAATGGTTTGATTTTCAGATTCAGGATCATTGCCTTATTAGAAAAGCCTTGTCAGGGTTGGTCATAGCGTACACTCGCTGTAAAGATAGATTACTATCCATTTAGTCGTCACAACATTATGCATTTGAAAATTATCAAGTCCATGATCAGACATCACTTAGATATAACACATCAAATAATATGACCCTTAATAGTTCCAGGTTTAATAGGGGATATCTAACAGCCCCTTGGATATCAGCCTCTTAGTGACAATGAGTCCTGTCACCTGACATCAAGATAGAACTCTTTGTTTGAATTATCAGTATTGTGAGAAAAAAAAGTATCCATTAGTGGGCATTCTGTCCTTCATTAGAAAGATCTAGACTTTCTCATGCATAGGTGCAAATGATCTGAACAAAGTTCTTCATCAATCTTGACTTCCACGGCCCATTTGCATAGTTCTGCAACTGATATTAGTCTTAAGTTGAGAGTGATATCACATTCAATCTTTACAGCCAGGGCCCTCATGTATATGCACTATTTGTACGGGAAGGGTATTTCAGCTGGATGAAATGTTAGCTTAGAAGACATAGGAGGCTAACAGTCTTGGTTGTGAGATATAGGATCATGTAGTCCTTGTTTCCCCTATCAAGCTGTATAAGTTACATGCACTACCATTCTTGCTCTCTTGTGCTTTGAATCAACATAGGATCATGTAATGAGTAGTTTCAGTTGGATGACAGGTTTGGCTCAGGAGATACAACAGGCTGATAATCCCTGGTACTGAGGTTGCTGATCACACAGCTTCCTGGGGGCAGTAAAACTCAAAACGGTCATAAGTTTCAAAGAGATGTCTAGAACTTAGACTTATGACCGTTTCGATAAACTAGCCCCTGGTTCCCTTTCCTTAGTATTGTAAATATTTTTGAGACTTGAATCAGCATAGAATGTGATGTGTATTTTCAGCTGGATGAGAGGTTGGCTGAGAATATGAGAGGTTGGCAATCCATGGTTTTGAGGTTGATGATCACGCAGGACTTGGTCTCTTGGAAACTAGGAACAGTCACAAGCAGGACCTCCTGATCACAGGATCCTAAGGGAAGAAAGTTGAAATTAAAGGTCATTTGCTGACTTGGAGTCGTACTGATACATGACTTGCATACAATGTACATTTGCTTGACATAGGCTAAACTGCTCCAGTTCTGCTGCGTAAGCCATGACTGTATTGGTTACAAGCTCAAAGATAATGATATAAAAATAATTTCACTGTAAAGAAAACAATTGGATAAAACCTATAAGGTAGTTTACTTAGTGAACAAGTATTTTAATGCTAAAGTGAACAAGTGTGCCTAGTTATTCTGATCTGTATGCATACCATGTGAAATACAAATATCTTTAAAGAGGCCTCCAACAGTTTATTGCTGCCATATCTCTTTATAACAGCTACAGAGCAAGGACCTTGGGAAAACATTAAGTCTGGATAGTTCAGGTACTGCATATGTATAAAAACTTGGCACATAGTTGTGCCTAAAGCTACTTGTTAGAGACTGACCGGTCAATTTCTTGGTCTGGAATCTTGGTTGGTTTCCTGCAAAGTAGATGGCTGGACATTCCTTGATTATGAAAGGATCTTGGTTGTAGAATGGATAGCATGCTGTGTATTAAAATGGAAGATAGATAATTCACAGTATACATGTATATATCTTGAATTTATGATGAGTATTATGCTGTATAAACATAACATAACATGCGCAGTGGTTGCTTTACTTTTGCACTATTTCATTTTCTAACCAAAACCCACATTTGGTTTCCTGAGATAAAAGAAGGCAATTCTTTGCAATTGTCCTGTCAATCAATGTTAAACAAGATTCTCAAGTCAAGCCATCCAACCTACTCCTCAAGGATACCTACCCCTGGACAAGTAGCCTCTAGAAAAGAACTCCTTAAAGCAATATCACCCCCCCCCCCACAACTATCCCTTATCAAGTAAATCCCACAGGTCGCTATTGGAATGACTTTCACAGAGGTAGTTGTCCAGGGGTCATTAGGGGCTTTTCGTTTGTGTGGACAAGGACGCTGTTCCCGTCCTCTAACGATGCGGATTGGCTGCAGTCGACCCGTCCTGTTCACTACTTTATAACCCTTTTCGTATGTAGTCGACGCCCGTTCTCTACACGATGACGTAATGGCCCCCGCTCGCTTATTCAATTTCTCCTCCTTTCACTTGTTATGTTATTCTTTGTATATTACTCTATTAATTTGTTCTATCTTTCGTCATGTTATTCTTTGTTTTTCTTTTAGCATTTTCTCTCTCTGTTTTTCTTATGTTATTATCTGTTTTTCCATCTTTCATCTTCTCTTCTATCTTTCCATTTTCTATTCTTTATCATTTTCTCTTTCTGTCTCTCCTTATGTAATTGTTTATCGTTACCATTCTATCATTTTTTCTTTCTGTCTTTCCTTATGTTATTCTTTATTTCTTCTTTCTGTCACCTTCTCTTATGTTAGTGTTTGTTTTTATTATTCTTTTAATTTCCTCTTTCTATATCTTCCCTTATGTTATTCTTTGTTTTTCCATCTTTCATCTTTTCTTCTATCTTTCCATTATCTATGCTTTATCTTTTTCTCTTTCTGTCTTTCCTTATGCTATTCTTTATTTCTTCCTTCTATCACCTTCTCTTATGTTAGTGTTTGTTTTTATTATTCTATTAATTTCCTCTTTCTATCTTTCCTTATGTTATTCTTTATTTTTCCATCTTTCATCTTTTCTTTTTTCTTTCCTTTATCTATGCTTTATCATTTTCTCTTTCTGTCTCTCCTTATGTTATTCTTTATTTCTTCCTTCTATCACCTGCTTCTCCAAGGGGTACTTGTTCAGGGGTGATAGTCTAGGGAGTCCTGATAGAAAATAACATCCACTTACAATCATAGTGATTTTCCTGCATTCATCTCAAATAAATTAAACTAATCACAGTTTAATACACAAATAAACATGAATTATAGTGAATAAACACACACGATATTAATTAAAAAAAACTGTGGAATGTGATTTACTCACCTAAAGTATCAGGAGCTGAGGGAGCAATGTGACCGTATTTCAAGGTTTGTTCCAGGATGGAGAGTCTATCTTCCATGGTGGTAAACTGATAGATGTCTGTCACGTTCTGCCCTGATGAACCAAGCACTCTGAAGAAGAAGAAAAAATGTATCACAAAGCTTTAATAGTACATCAAGGAGCGATTCAAAACAATTAACATTGGACCCACCTATGTAGATAAAAGAATGTAGAACCAACAAGAAGTTTAAATTGTGTAGTCCCAATTGTCATGTTATTACATCCAGTTAGGGTTTGGGTTAGGGTCAGGATGTGTGTTAGGGCTAGGTACAATCTACCTGGGATGCTGGAACCATGGAACACTAGAAGAAATAGTTTCAATTAATGTGTCAATGCCTATGTGTCAATGCCTATGTGTCAATGCCTATGTGTCAATGCCTATGTGTCAATGCCTATGTGTCAATGCCTATGTGTCAATGCCTATGTGTCAATGCCTATGTGTCAATGCCTATGTGTCAATGCCTATGTGTCAATGCCTATGTGTCAATGCCTATGGGTCAAAGCCTATGGGTCAATGCCTATGTGTCAATGCCTATGTGTCAATGCCTATGGGTCAAAGCCTATGGGTCAAAGCCTATGGGTCAATGCCTATGGGTCAACAAGAAATCTTGAACTTCCTTTCTGACTCATGAGTGGTAAGGGAATATCCTACAGATGAAAGCTTTAAAAAGGTTCAACGATTCAACAGAAAGAATAAACAGTCAGAAATGTTACGCAGTAAGTGCTGAACAAGCATGGACTTATCTAACTCTTATTGTGTGCATCCCCATTTCAAATCAGTGATGGTAATTGGAATAAAGCTTTGATCAAATCTTGCTCCACTTGCATTTGCTCTTTAAACAATTTCAGTAAAGATAGAAGTACGTTTTCTTTCTGGGTATTGTTTCATTGTACAAGTTTACGAACATCCCATTGAAACACATATTAAATTTAATACACGTTTTTCAATGGGTTGTCCGCGAACTTATACTAAGAACGGTTTTGTGCAATGCTGCCCTGGTGACTTAAAAAGAAATCTAAGACTGCAACACAGCCTACCTTATTCCTGCAATCTTAGCCTCATAAGGGTTGGTAACTGAGTTGAATGTTGAATAGACACTAGACTGTGGGAACATACAACGATGAAACGGCTGCTGAGGAAGACTAGAATTAGCTGGATCAAAATCACCTGCCATTATGTCAACTGGTATGCAACTCTAAAATGAAAAGAAGAGATAATCAAATAAAAATAAATAACTAAACGATACAATCAGCATGCCTATTTATATGTACATAAATAAACATATTTGGTGCTAGGGCTTTAAAAAAAATTTTTTTTTTCTTTTCTATTTTATATATCCTTATAATTTCCAAAAGCTTTGGCTTCATAAAGCCTGTCCAGTCAAAATGATATAGCTAGAGCAACCACTTAATATGACCTTGATATTTTGTACCCAACAATTCCACATCTACATGTATCAAATCTTGTCAGAGGCCACCAAATGACTATGTTACATCAATGTATCTAGACTTTTTAAATCCTAGAATAAAATGTAGGTTCATGAATGATTGTTGTCACAAAATATATACAAAATAAAAGACTGGTATAATAGACAACCCATTATGTTACGGTACATATGAATGCCGGGCAGTATGGGCCCTGTAACGCAAAGGCTTGCAATCAATCGCAGATTTGAAATAACGATTCTGATTGGATAATACTCAGCCTTGATAACAATATGTGCATGCAACGATGATCTTGATTGGCCATTACCATTTTACAATTGACTGCAAACCTTTGTGTTATGGGACGAGAGAGGTCTGCTCTGACCTCACAACCTTTTGAAGGAAATATGGATTTCCATGTACATCATATATAGAGCAATGTTGATACATGAAAGAAATAGGTGGGCTGTACTTATCTAATAAGAATGAATTTATTCAAGAAATGACAAGAATCAAGAATATGAAACGATAAGCTAGAAGAGAGATGAGTATCTTACAGTGAGTTGGACTAGTATGTGATCCAGAGTCTTCACACCTTCTACAGTCCCTGCTTGAGACTTCCTGGTTAGGTATTTGGCCTGATATCAATATCAAACAAGATGAAACAAACAAGTACAAATCATAAATACACAGTCATCATCATACATTAGGACATGGCTATAAATTACAACATTTCGTTTTCATAGCAGGAAACATAATGCTTCCAATATAGATGTTAGAAAACTACCCAAAGTGCTGAATAATAATGAGCAAGTTTCTTGGACCTTCAAAAAATGTGTTTTTATATCAAAATTTAAAAAGGAGGAAATGTGGAGTACATGCTCATGGCATAAGAACTAATCAGTCAAAGATGAAATTGCTCAACGTAATTACCGGTACATCTTTTCATACACATTGAAGAATTTCTTGCAGGCTTTAATTATTTTCTTCATAATGGCAACATTAATATGAGAAAAAGAAAGAGAGAACTAATATTTCTTCTACATTGTCACAACAAGGTGACATTAGGTTAAAGTAGCAACACTATTAATACAAAAACAATCTAATAAAATACCTGTGACAAACTTGAAATCAAAATGAAGCAAATTAACATACATGAATATGTAATTGTATGTGGTCAGTAACAACATGTACATACCGTAGTGAGTACACCCTTGTCCTGTGTACTTTCACTCAGACTGTTACCAGCGATGATGACCCTTACAACCTTAGAGAACATCTTCTGTTGGTCAGCTGTCCCAAGTTGACCAGTGATAATATCTACCATGAGCTGAAGGTTCATTAGATCCGTTTGATCACTACCAATGCCAAGACCTGACATCAGGATGATATACCTGGAAAGATAGATACAGGAAGGGGTAGAAAACAGTTAATTGGAGTGCAATAGCTATGCTGCCTAGACCTGCCATAATAATGACGCTTTAAAACATGTTTCTTGAATATGACTCGAGAACAGAACTACAAACTATACTTGAAAGATCAGTTACATTACTTGCATGAAATTAATTTCATTTTCACGTGTTATTTGAGACAACCAATGGATGTAGAAGATAAATTATGTTCTTTTGAAAATAAACAGCAGTGTTTTACCCTGTTGAGCAATCATATTCATAGGACTATGATTCAATATATTATCAAATTAGCCATGTTATCTTTATGCTAATAGATCAAATAACAGCTATTAGTGCATTATTCTAATACAGTCAAACCTGCTTTAGTGACCACCTGTTTACAAAGACCACATTTTTTGTCTCCTTTGAAAATGGTTTCTACTTTCTCATTGAAACATGTACTAAAGGAACCTGTCTACAAAGACCACCTGTCTACAAAGACCACTTTTTGTGCTTCCCTTGGGTGGTCGCTATAGACAGGTTTGACTGTATCCCCCAAGCCTTGCAAGTCTTTGCCAACCTATATTAAATAGTGGGTACACATAACAAATCCACCCCTTGCAAAATGTTAGGTCAACCTATTGGTATTGGAATATATACATAAAAATGGAATTGACAGGGTCTATAGCAAGAGAACCTCAGAGGTTCTATTGAGGCACCAACCCTCTTAGTACATAAAGTTGCAATGATGAGATACAAGAATCAAATGAAGATATACAAATAAAATGACCCAAACAATCATGGGGACAGAAATAAGAAAAGTGTCCTTGGGGATCAGGTTTTATTTACTTCAGCAGTATTTGCTCTAGGCTATATTTCATCAAAAGCAAAGGGTTAGAGCAAGGTATAGTGTTGGACCCAAGTTAGGAATTCGGTGAAAGCTAGAAATTGACCACCCAGCAAATGTCCCCAGGGCTTGCAACTAATGTAAATTCACTTCATTTTCTCAGATGAAACTGTGTTTAGGGAAAACTGCTGCTATATCTATCTATGATTATATATATATATATATATATATATATATATATACACTGTATATAGATATAAGACAATTTTATCCCATTGCCTATGGGAACCCTGTATTACACCTCTGGGAATCAGAGAATGCAGTGAGTGGTCATTGGGTTAGTTTGGAGCCTTCTACTAACAATATCTATGCACTGCTAGATGTCTGAAACAAATGATCTTTTCTCACCGATCGTCATCTAATGGTGGAAATTCCTCAATGCTGGGTAAATCCACGTAGCAAGTATCCTCCACCTCAAACTTGCCATTATCATTCTCAAATCCTTTCACTGCTATCACAATACCTAGATGGGAATAGACACAGGTAGATTGCTTCAAATCATATGATGCAAAAACAACATTTTGATATAAGTTTATCAATTAATATTATTGTAGGAATGGGAAAAATTAAGAAGAATATGGAAATTAATCTGAGGAGCCTGACTTTAGGGTTAAAGGTTAACATCAATAAATAGACAGCATGGTGAACCAAAAAATGTATTTTTCTCTAGTAAACCAGATTTTGGAGGTAAGTACAGAGGGTTTTTTCAAAAATCCACGAGGATAATTAAGTAACAAAAAGAGTCAAATTGCTCTGTTCCAATTCTGTTCAATTGATATTAAAGGAAAAAAGATGATTTCTTTTTTTTTAGTTTACATATTACTATTTCTATACATTAATATCACAACTGCCAAAGAAAAGAAAATCAAACACAAACAGTACCTGAAATCATTACAACTGCTAAGATACTTGTATTTTAATATTATGTTTACCTGTGATAGCTGTCTGAACATCGATGTTGCCATTTTAATAAAATGTTTACCTGTAATAGCTGTCTGAACATCGATGTTGCCAGTCAGGACTACTCTCTGAAGCTCATCTTCTAGAACAAGAAAGTCTGAATCAGAGAAGAATCTTTCTCTCACTGGCTGGGGAGTTAAGTTACGCTGAAAAGAAAGTATGATAATGTCAAAACCTGGGCCCTGTTGCATATAAACTTACCACTGATTAACTACCATGGCAACATCATTCAACAGCCAATCAAATCAAGGTTTCCATGGAAAATTGGCAAAGTTACCATCAATGCTAAGTTTTATGCACTGGACTATCACAACTAATTTTATTACATTTAGATGATGGGCACTGTGGGCTGTTTATAAAAAATACACCCCATTTTTAATGCCAGGATTTGTTTAATGAGAAAATCATAATTTCATCTGCCTCACCTCAAGATTTGAACATCCACAAGAAAACGAAAATCGATATAGCTAACCTTACAAAACACAGCTGATGAAATTTATCACTTTGGTATGTAAGTAGTTTGTAATCTTTTTCATGTCTTACGAAATGACTAAATTATAAACCCATGTGTATTGCAGCATCCTGCCCAGAGTATCATTTTACATAGTCATGAGAAATTAGAGAATGTTTAGAGTAAGAAATGTACATGTCATCCAATTATGGTAATAATTCGTTATTTCTACAAAGTATTTCTACCCAACAGCCCAAGACTTCTGCATGGTTCTAGCATCTCTTTTTCACTATAAAGGAGGAGGAAACACAATAATACTTTGCAATTTCGATGGCTTATGAACCACACACAAAATAATGTCAATAAACAAAACAAAACAAAGAAATTCACTCCTTTTACTCAAAATAATTGTTTCCATCAACATACATTGTAATTCTGTTTAATGAAAGAGGGAGGCACTAAGACCATTGTTCTTACATCTTCACTGATCTCTTTAAGGATACTTGGTTTGAGCTCCATACTCTTGAAGAGAGTTCCTACAACAATCTGTTTCTCTCCGCTGACCAGTTGGTACAGATGGCACAAAGGAGCATCTTCCCTGTATAAATCAAAATATTTAATAGAAATTACATATGGATATATTTTAAGAAAGGATAAAGTAATTCTTATATCAAAAGCACATATACATGTATAACATCATGTTTGCAGATCTTACAAGATGCATGTTTTTGTTAAACATTTAAAAGCATGTTCAAATTGTACATTATTAGAAAAGGGAATACGAGGATAAATGAGCTGGTAAGAGCAGAGGAAAAACTGAAGAAAAAAACAAGTTTTGGTGAAAAAGGACAAAAGCATGGATATTAACCTTTAGAGTATTGCAAACCAGATTTTCATAGATCAATATTTTTTTCGCCTTGGTTTTTTAACTACCTTGCAGCAAAACCATTTCTGCAGGTTGAAATTATGCATTGACACTTCTAGTTTCCTTACCAGTACCCTTGTCAAGAAAGGTTATCCTTGGTATTTCTTTTTCTCTTAGTTTCCCTGTCGTTGGCTAGAGCACCAAGTTTGTATGAACTGGATGGCTGGTGAGGAACCTAAATGTAAATAATTCAACACAATCACATCTTTTAGTCCACCTCACTTCCTCCCAGTATTTGAAGGAGCAGAAAGAATGAGAATCATAACTCCTTCAAAAGGAACATTTATTTCTTTTAAATTTCAGACAATTACCCCATTTTCTTCGAGCTGCTTTCTCCAGGGATGGCCTCATACTAGTCAACCGTTCTGAGTACAGATGAGCATATTGTCTCTGGTAATTGCGATCTTGCAGCTTAAATCGAGAAGACAGATTTTCGTAGTCACAAGACAGACGTTGGAAGGTTTCTTGTCCAGATGAAGGCATTTCTGTCATTATTGTAAGCCTGAAAGAAACAATAAAAGAGAAATAGGTCTGGGTTCTTATTAGTTCTTCTTTTTCTTCCTCTTCTTCTGTACCAAGACAGGGTAATGAATCAAAAAGCTTCTACTTTTCGTTTTTCTTCTCTTTTTTCTTCTCCAAATCTACAAGAAGATATTCTAGATCCTGAAAATGCTTATTGGGTAGTGCTTAGACTACTTTGAACTTTGACATGTTTGACAAACACAAATGACCTCATCCGGCTCATCGTCCAATTGGCGTCTTTTTCTTTCAATCTCCCAACCATACGAGTCTTTACACTAAAGTGTACACTCTATTCATTAACATTAGACCTACAGATGCATAGCTCATCACCAGCTCAGCAAAAAATAAAATAAAATACAGGAGAGTGGCAAGCAATTTAGCTCTCAAAATCTCTGGAAGAGCTCTGCCTCTGGTAAACACTAGAGGTGCATGGCCAATATGGGAGACCGTCTCTATTGTCATCTGGAATCAGCCATCAGTCACTGCAGTTACTTCCCCAACAGTTGCCTCTTTCCAGGAGGCCACCCTTTTTGTCATCAGAGGGTTGGAACCTCCTGTAGGCTCCAGAATGCTGTGAAAATGCAATAACTTGAATACCTAAGCAGATTCCTCATGAAAAATTACCCCTTTTAAGTGTCTACTTATGTTTTCATAACAGTTCTTTGTTATGATCCACACACAAAACCAATGCCTAAGCATGATGGGCTCCTGACCTCAGAGAGGCAAAAATTTGGCTGGGAAATACCATTTTTGGTGTTGTTTAAATCCCAAACCCCACTTGCCTGTATCCTCGATGTAGCAGCTCAAAATTCCTCCGACAAACTGTGATAATCAGAGCACAACTGTTGTGCAAAACATATCCTGTTCAGACAAGACTGGTAACTATCAAGAGGCCACAACAGCTACCTGCCAGCTTTTGTCATAAAGAAGAGGAAGACACAATTCACTTTGTGGCATCATGTACACCACTAGAGATGCACAGACAAGACTTCTAGAACAAGCCGAGGACTAAACAGCTGCCAGAAGAGATCTTCCCCCTCTATGACACAACCAATGGCAAAGCATTCACAAAAGCCACTCTGTTTAATACCCAGGGGCCATAAGTCTAACTTCTTGACGTGACTAAATCAGCGTAAGTAAGCTACTTGTCCGCTACGTGTTTCACGAAGCCCTCTTTGCCAAGATCAAAGACAACATCCTGACTAAGAAATTACGACGCTTCTGACCCTGTCATATCTCTGTCATAACCTTTTAGTCGATGGGCGGCGCCATCACATGTCATTTATTGGGTAGGCCTAGACTATGGCTGGCAAAAAAGGACAAGAAATTCTCCAGCTACGAGTACTATAATCTTTCTACACATATTCACTTAAAGTTAAAGAGGGAGTTATCGTTTTTTTAATATAGGTCTAGATCTACGCATTTATTTCCACATTGTAAAATCCTCGAAGGGATGGGTTATCTGCCACGGCAGGCAAGCCATAGTTAGAAGTGTATTCTCCAGTTTTCAGATCGACCCATATTAATTTCTAGATAAATTCTATTTTTTTTCTATCTTCACATTTGTAAACTGAATACTTTAGGTCTAGTTTAAAACATGTGTTTTAACGTTTGGAATGTTGAAGTTTTGTCATTTTAATCATTGTGCTGACGCCTAAAACATTGCATTGGACAAACATCTTACTCTAGACTACCGACACAGTACACAGACACAGTCACACTCACAGTCTAGACTCTAGACTAGTCTAGGTCTATATTTTTACTAAGAATAATATAGATCTAGTCCAAGGATGTATTTTTATAAACTATATCAAATGAAAATATCCGGGGGGTACCCATCTCAAATATATAATAATAATACCAGAGTCTTAAGAGTCAAATGCGGTGGACCAAAATTAATATTTAGAATTCTAGGCTAAACTTTATGCATGTGAGCAGCGCAGGCCCACTCGATTAAAAATGTGTTTGTATTTTCACTAAGTGCTGGATAAACAAGCTGGTCTATAAAATAACTATTGGAAAATACATTATAACTATTACAAATTCTACGAACAGTTTAAAACTGCTGCAATAAATGATTAACTAAATTATAAAGCGGTAAAAAGGCAGCATACCTTTAGTGAATTTAGTGAGTGAATATTTTATTTTCCCGCGTTGTCAATAATCACAGCGTGAACATTATGTACAAGTACTGTTTGGAAATTGTCTAAAGGAAATTGTTGAAATGAAATGTTTTCTTGACAATTTATTTAAAAAATAATAATACACAATTTATCTACTACATATTATATTTTATTATAGTTAAAAATTAAAAAATGCCTCAAAATTTATTAAAAACTAATAATGATATCGAACAATGTTTTGTTCTCTAAAGATTATGTCATCATTGTTTACATCTGGCAGCTGGTCGATGGCGATCGTTACGATTTCTTTGTTCTGAGAGGATTCGAATTGGGCATTTCACCACTCTTTCAACGTCGATGTTCATGAGATCGGGATGATTTAACACATTTCAAGCATATTTTTACTTTTTTGTTTATAATCCGTAAGTATAATGGACAATTTGAAAATATTAATCACAAAAAACTGCTTGAATCGAGATCGAGCTTTGCACTGCATGCTGCACTCCCTGCCCTGCCATTGCCACTGCCCCGCTGCGCTGCTGTACGTTTATGTGACGCATCTTGCATGTGGTGTCGCAATATAAATGTTGCTGAAGCAGCTGAATTGAGTTGTCCGAGTGAAAGTTTACTTTGTAGTTTGTACTCTGATGTGTTGGAGTACTTTGAGTTGATAATGTTCTTTATATTTATTGGCACACTCACATTTGTTCTTGCTGTTAAACATAAAATTACAGGTCTTACCGCCTACCGGTATTTATGATGCGAAATAAAACTGGAAGTGAACGGACATGAACATGATGAATCAGATTTGATTACTAAAGCATGCGCTTAGTGACTTATTCGTTAAAATGATACGAGTGGAGTTTTGGAACACAGACTAATACTAGTAATAGGAAGTTGTGTGGTATGGCTTTCTTTTTTGTTGTGCTTACATAATACATGTAATTTTGTAAAGTTTGTAAGTTAACTCAAGATAATGATCATGATATAGATGCTAAAAGCATGAATTTGGTTTAACCTCTAGAAAATGGTCTTATATTTGACGATCAAGTCAAGGTGTATACCGATATTGGATAATAATAAAAGTGTATCATTTTCCTATACATGTAGGCCCTATAAGCTTTGTGCTGCGCAAAGATTCAGTCAGTTTAATCAAAGAGATAACACAACATGGAGTTCTAGCTAGTGAGAGCCTTTTGAACGAGCTGTGAAGCCGACTCGTAAACTCAGCGGGTGTTCGCGAGATGATTTACGACAGCTGTTTGGGGTTCGCTCTAGATCTTCGCGCAGTGTGAGCATGCGCAGTTCCTACTTTCGTATTTGGCTTTCTTGGATTAACCAGTTTGACAATCGCAAACAATGGCAGATAACACCGATTCCGAATACAACTTTGATTTAGATGACGAGTTATCTTTGTTATCTGAAATCGATGAATTGAAACTCGTTCCTGATGATTCGAAATCGGAATTCATGATGAGTTTATTGAAGTATTATTACGATTAAGACTAGATCTAATATAAGAGGAAGCACAAACGTGTAAGTAATGACTTCGTCTTCGTCCCGTACATTGCATTCCGTGTCGGTTTTGCAATGTTTTGGGAAATATAGCCTTGCGCGTTTATGACAGGCTTTTCACATTTCTTTTCAATGGTTATCATATCATTAAATAACATATAGGTCTACATTGCCTGATTAAACAGAAGGAAGTCAGAAGAGGTTAACAAAAATCCAGCCATTATTACCCCCTCCATCAAAATCAACTAGATCTAGGGTCTAGACCTTACTCCTACTATAGTATAGCCTTTTCCTTACATACCTTAGGTCATAGCCTAGGTTCTATATTTATAGACCCCTCTAGAGTCTATTACTTATTAGAAACGAAATATAATCTACACGAGGAGCAACTCTTTGTTCACAACACAATTAGGGATGAATAGCTGTAAAAGATGCAGTGAAAAAATGACACTGACAGTCCTGAAAACAAAGTTAAAAAAATAATGATGCCTTGATGGCTGAAAATGATGTTTGAACCATCATGAACGATGTAATGCATGTGAGTAACTTTTAATCTAGATAAAAAGAATTAAGACAAACACTATAAAGTAACCTAGACTTCTAAGTTCTACTTTGTTCTAGGTCTAGATCTATAACTAACTACTAAACTAGAAGTAGACTAGTCTCGATTAACTTGAAATTCAATAATTCATAAAAAGTAACTTTTCTTTACATAGACGTTAGACCCTGTACAATTATCGAGATCGAGATCGATTCGTTAGATTGCAATCAGAAAAAAATAAACAAGCCGAATTGAAAATCAGAATCACTAGGTGCACAGAACACGAGTTTGAACGCGTGGGGCTGGCATTTCTTTCCCAGCAGACGACACAAACCAAGCTGACCAAATGCATAGGCATCTTCACGTGCAAATCTAAACGTATGGGCACCCCTGGGCACTCTTCCGATAGGGTGGGTTTCAAAGATAAAAACATTCTCTTTCGAATGAAATACAATCTAAATTCCGCAAATGATCGGAACATATTTATAACGAATTATGAAATTGATACTAAAAATTAATATGAAGTCAGTAAAAGTATCATAACTAGCCCATTTCTCGGTGGATTTTTACGAAAAATATATCGTTGGAATCAGAGAAACAAAGGGAATTCAATAACAACAACTGCGCATGCTCACTACTAGTAGGTCGGTACTGCGCACGTCCAGTTACTTTGTTCATTTGCGAATCTTTACTCCACTCAATGTGAATGGGTTTGAACGGCGGCTTCGAAGCTTGTACATCAGAGAGCGGCTGAGCTGTCGCCTACGGGCAAATTCCAGCGAGCGGCACTCTGATGTCTGTCGTTATCTCGCGCGTTGCGTAATACTTCTGGTCGTAAAAATGCTAGGCTGGAACTCCATGTTGTGATATCTCTTTGGTTTAATTTTGGCCATTACAAGAAGTGGGTTATTGATGTACCGGTAGACAAATGCTCATGTACCCTTACAGCTCATTTTTATGTACGTTATTACCAAAGAAAAAAAGAAGTCAGTGACTCAATAGTATCTGACGGTGAATTCTAAAAAATATACAGGTTTCCTTGCATAATTTGAATATTAGGACACTGCTATAACGTTTAAATTTCACAGATAGGACATACATGACATATACATAATTCCTGCAAAGTTCTACAGAATTTGATGTTGGCTGCAAAAGGGATATACACTACCTTTAAAGTTACCATTTGGGTTTTTCACAATGGAATATGTCTTTTATCCAAGAAAACTTCTTTAAATATATGTGTATCTTAAGTGGTACAAATTAAGGCATTATATGTTTCATTGAAGCACAGAAGCAGTTTGTTTTAATTGTTCAGTATTTGAGATAAGTTAGTGAAAAATGAAATTGGTTGAATAATGCATAAAGAGATTCGTTGAAAAAAAGGAGATATCCTCTGACTTGACTTTAATATGCTGTCACCTTTTTTAGTCTATCACCTAAATGGATTTTTTTTAAAAACAATTGATTACCATTATTTATTTCACCCACTCACAGGTCATGTTTAATCTCAGCAGTCGTCTAGTTCAAGCCAGAGAGGCCAGTAACCCGGCCTCTCATCTTGAGGATGAGATGGTAAAAGCAGGACGAGATGCAGAGGAGAATCTCATGAAAGACCTAGTCCATAAAGCTGGCTTTCCCTCTTCATACATCTACCAAGGTCTTAGAGTTCCTGATACATTCCAGACAAGACGGCATGAAATAGATGTCGTCATTTTGACAGGTAAAATTCTTGACGACTCGACATCAGCTCTCCTTTTTGTAGAAGTTTACATACCTCTTAGTTGTGAGAAATTTTAATACCATTATTTAGATACCGGTAGATGGTTTATTTATACAAACAAAAACAAGTCTATCAACACTGAGTTTCTATAATGAAATGTGATGTGTCCTCCAGATGTAATCCAATTCAACATTTTGTATGTTTTGTTTTGCTTGGGTTTAGAATGCCAAGATATGTCTACATTTTGAATGTTTTTAAGTGTCCTCTTTGTTTGCTGTATGGTATATTTTATTTGGGTTATTCATTTCTGGTAAGCAGAAGAGAAATTGGAAAAGCTTTGCCTTTAATCGACTGTATGCTGCATAGCTTTTGGGATATCATTGTTTTGTTTGTTAGCACTTCCGTTTTATGTGGCTCCTAAATGTATGTTATGTAATGTTTCAGATGTATTCCCTGCAATATTTTGGGCATTCCAAACAATTGTTAGAATATCAAAGTTAGATTTCAAAATTTATCTAAACTTTGCATTCCCTATTATATTGACAGAGTATGGAATCTACTGCATAGAGGTCAAGAACTGGTCAGGGAAGATCTCACTGAGCAAAGATGGCAAGTCATGGGTTCAACAGAGACATGTCAAAGACTCCAACACGAAGTCAAGCGTGACCTACGATGCATCACACAGTAATGTCTTGAATGAACTCAAATCCAAGACGCAGTTACTCAGAAACCATCTCCTGAGGCACGAAGCTTGCCTGGCAGAAAAGTTCTTCTTCTCAAGAGTAGTCCTGGTGAATCCCAAGACGGAGCTGGATAATTCATTGTGGAAAGAGAATGAGATTGTGACTTCTGATAGGTATCCATTGTTCCTGGACTCGTTGAAGAGGAGCTACACCGGCAAGGTGGCCAGTTCAATTGTCCCTTCCTTTATCACAGGTACATTATTCTTATTTCACCTAAATGACATGTACATCATAATGTGCTAACCTTGTTTTGAGTGGATGGTATTTATTTCAGGAAAATGATATTTTACTGATAGTATCTTCAAATAGTATCCTCCTGGAAGAAGAGCAAGAAAGCAATGTTTGAGTTACATGGGCGATCCAACCTCACAGGTTTTCGCAACCTTCATGGAAAGCCCCGCATATAACCTCTGTACACATAGTTAAAATTTATCGTTACTTTGTATATTTTGATTTTTATATTGCAAAATAAAATTGAATTGAAATTGAATTGAATTGAATTGAATTGAATTGAATTGAATTGAATTGAATTGTTACATATTGATGTATGTTCGATATTTCATACCAGAGTTTGTTCACTTTGGTTTTCCTGCATATTTTCCAAACAATCTATTAAAAAAAACACTTGTACCTAGCTCTGTAAACATTTACTAGAGATTAAACCCAAATTATTTATCAACAGGTCAGTTCAGGTTAGATTAAATATTTCCTGAGTAAATATATGCTGTATTTGTGTTGTTTTATCTTTGATTCAGGTCAGTTATCTTACAGTGCAATGGAATCAGCCAGACATGCATTGGACCAGATAGGAACATGGGATGTAGTACATTTGAATGGAGGAAAACAAATCATTGGTAAGGGACTCATTCATTCACCAATGAATTATTATTACTTTGTTCTAGTCCACTTGATTACATTTGCATTCCTATGTTTCCATTCATTAATACTCTTAATTTTACTCATGAAAACGAAATGAATAGTAGCTAAGCTCATGCGGGGGTGTGTGGTAGATAGCTCACAATGGATTCTGAAAAGAAATGTGTTTCAAAATTGTATATATGACTTTTTTCTATGCAAATCAAAGTTTTCCAGCAACAAGAACATTATATGTTCTTATTAAAGTGCATACTCAAGTATTCAAACAATCTTCTTTTGTATACATGTATTTCTAACTGTCAGTAAAGAATATTGTTATCATTGTCATTATTTAATGAGAGAAATAGTCTTTAAATAATTTATTTCATTCTACTATCCTAGTTCCTTTTAAAGAGTAGAACCAATGAAATATTCTTTGTTGATGTTTATGTTATATAAGGTGACTATAAAGGAAACAAGGACCTAATTCTGAACAGGAAGACGGCATGTCGGATGGAATTCAAACATCAACGAAGCTCAGTTCTTGGATCTCTCTGGGCAGTCATGGGATTCACTCCTCAGGTAAATGTTCCTTTTTTACCCAATCCTCTCTTCTTACTTTCTCTGTGAATTCATCTTTTGATAGATATAGAGAGGTATTTTTCTGTTTTTATTTTATGCCAATGTAAAGTTTAAAGGGAAATCCAACCTTAATAGCAAACAACTCTAAAAGAAGGCAGAAAAATCAGAGAAGCAGACTGGTGACAGGTGACAAAAAATAAGAATGTTATTATTTCTTTTGAAGTTGTAATCACTGTATGTTCGGGGGGGGGGGTCAAATTGGCTGAATCGGTAATGTCACTATGATGTAGAGGCGGACAACTTTCCCATTTCTTCAAATGACTAAACAGTCACTTTTTTCAAAATGTATGACTCAAGAGGGTCTTTTCTATTCAGAGGACCATTAATGATATATTATCCATCATATGTTTTGAGTAGTAGCCCTTTATAGGGAAAGGCACTTGGGAAAAAAAACAGAAATTAATTATATTTTTGTACACAACAAACGGGAGAGTCATCTGTCACAATTCACTGACAAAATTGCCAACTTGAGATTGGCATAGCTATTGTGATCTCATATTTCAAACATTCATACCTCTCTTATTATTGGTCCGATTTATTTCAAACTTTCTCCATTCTGTTTCTCATATTTTTCTGCTTTCATACAAATGAATTTATGACAAGTGTTGGATTGTCCTGTAAGACATAGTAAACCTTTTCACTAGCATTGACCAATCAGCTTAATTTCCATTGCTGGATATGATATGAAAAAGCAGGACGGTGGGATGCATGCGTGAAGTGAAGCATTTTCTCTTCATAAAGAAGGAATAATATTTCTGGAATAGTTAAACAATAACCGTGAAATTCTTCTTAATTCCTGATTGTATATTTGTCAGGTGGTAGTGACAATCTACAAGCGTGGAGGAGAAGGCTGGTTATGGAATGCCACCTGTGCACAGGTCAGTGTGTCGTATGATGCAGAAATCTCATTCAGACCTGCTGGAGAAGAGGTTGATGCTAAGATACAAGCAAACGACATTGAAAGTGTCATCTTGAGTACGTAACTACACGCTGGTTAAGAGGTTGCTGCTTAGTCCAATTCAAGCTAATGATATTGAAATTATCAGTAGTAATCACATTGTACTCCCACGGTTTCATCGTTGTTTATTGAGAATTGCGATTGAGGAGAATATTGGATTATGACTACCGGTAGCATTATTTGAATATTGTTACACACAAACACACTTATTTTTCCCTCTTTTTTCATATGTATTAAAATTTTATGTACATGTATGTCCTACTAAATGCTGCCAAAATATACATTGAATTTTTTAGATATTAATACTATTCTCCTAAGTCCTATTTTTAGCTTAAGTATTGGCATAATAATCTAGTCTTGTATATTCCGACCTCTTCTTTTCTAAACGTGCTATGTTTTTTATCTTGAATAAGTATAAAATGGTGCCATAATTGTATTCAAGATCTAAATATTGGTGATCGAGGTCCACTGAAATAGATACTGCACAAAATATGTGTATTTGAGATGAAAACCTCTTTTACTCTGTAGTATACATAGCATAACATTCTTCTCTTCTTTATTGTATTCTGGATTGTATATACTTCCCATCATACATCAGAATGATGAGGAATTTATTTAGCCATTCCAAATATGCACATATACACAACATTTCACTGTTTCTACCTATTGTGTATTTTTTGTCTGTCAGTTCAATTTTACACATTATAAGATATTTTTGTAAAAATCCTATGTATATATAATCACTTCTTATGAGATGTCAACTGTACATACATAACTTTCTGTTTATGTCATATTTTAATACTTATTCTTGATTAAAGACTGCCATTATTGTACAAGGAAATGTTACTTCAATCAGATAAAGAGGATTTAAGCTTTTATATAAATGATGATAAGACTAATAACAGATCATTGAGGCTGATGGACAATGGTATTCAGAATTTCAGATAACATGAGTAAGTAAAATACATGTGATATTTTGACAATGAATACAGTTTATATAATATTAAGTATTATTAACCGTATCGGACATCTGAGCAGGGCATCTTTAAAATTGTATTGCCCTCTAAGCTTAATGGATAAGCCAACAAAATTGTGTGTGTAATTTGCTGGTCAATATTATTACACAGTAAACCAATGAACAAATATTATAACAAGTCAATGGCAAAATGCGTGCTAAACAAGTGGGCAATAATGTAAAGCCAATATCCGGTTTTTTGTAATTTTCTTTGCGCATCTATTACGCGTATGAGATCCTGCGCACTTTGCGCGCACTCTTTTGTGACGTAATAATCACACCCAAGGCACACTGTTTGCAGTATATCAAAAATTTCGTCAAGCACTAGATGCACAGTGCTGGTTCGACGATGTTTTTGCAACTTTTCATGCTAGGAAACCCTGTGCTGTATTTTACATAATTTAAAAGTATAAGATAGTATTGTTTGCTCTAGATGTCTGATGTGGTTAATAATAGTAATATTGACTGCCTAATTCAGGGCAATACGACTTGTCATATATCACCCTCACCTTCGGTTCGGGCGATATATGTCGTATTGCCCTGAAGGCAGTCAATATTACTTAATTATTAATGCTCAGTGCAAAGTAATTTTCATAGGAAAATAAATGGCTGATTCAAAATGTCAGACTCGCAGGTATGAGGAAATATATTCTGTTTTACATTTTCTTCTATACAAAATTGAATTGAAATTGTAAAACTATATTCTAATTGTTTAAATGCAATATGATTTTGGACATTAATTTTCTTGCTGTTGTCAGCCTCTTGCCAAATTTTGCAGATTCGCAATTAACTGTAATACTGTTTTTATAAGTTAAACATTTTCGAAACTGTATAAATATGTAAACGCAGCACATTATACCATTTAACTGATGGTTGTTATCTTGTGATAAAGTCCAGCTTGGAGGATTTCTAAACAGAAGAAAGAATTGATCTGCAAAACTGAAATTTTATCTCCACATACCATAGAACTATAATTTGGACAATTTTATGAATGTGTGGTTCTTTCTTTGTGATTGGGAAGAGGAAAGTTGAAATATGTTTGTTGCTATAGTGTCTGCATGGATTTCAAGACCAGACATACATACATACGTACCTGGTAGTGGTAGACAGTAAACCCAAGCATTCCATTTAGCATTGGCTAAAACCGTTTCCACATACATAATGTAAATGTAATTACGGTAGGCAATTTTGCCATTCAAAATTCAATTACTCATAGGATTTGTTTTTATGATTATGAATGATTTTATTGAAACAAGTTTGTAATTTACATATGACAATATTAATGACATTTCAGAAAATACCCACCTAGCTAGCTTACATGTGACCAGAATATTCCTTCTTTCATTAAGCAAAGAAACTGGTCCAAGTTTAATATGTACAAACATTTATAATCTCTACAAACCAGTAGATCAGAGAGGATTAGATCAACCATTGTCAAAACCGTATTTAAGACTGCATTCATCTCGATCTCATGATCACTTGACCAGATGTAATGCTGCATTGATAAATATCATCAATAAATGTCTGTTGCTCGTTTCTTGTCAACATGGCTCGTTGCTATGACAACGTTATCTGCCAGAAGAACTATACATGTCTACCTCCATTGATGCAGACGATCGTGCATTGTATCAAAGAAAGCTAGCTCAGTCTCCTCTTGGGAATGTTTGACAGAACGGCATCACTTATATCTTAGCTCGTTAGTTGTACTTGTGTTCTTATAAGAATTCGTTATCACACCTGGGGTGTTTCACAAAGACTAAGATCGACTTTAAGTTGGACTTAAGTATAACAGGCCGTTCGTGCCATTGTTTTCTCTCACCATTATGATCTTTAGATAATATTTTTTCCTTCAATAATGAATTATCAAAAATGTAAGTTTTGTAGATTTTTTACCATGATTTGTACGTCCCGTGAGAGACCAATGCCAGTAAATGATGAGAGAAAACAATGGCACGAACGGCCTGTTATACTTAAGTCCAACTTAAAGTCGATCTTAGTCTTTGTCAAACACCCACCATGTAATGTACAATCAAGCCTATTAGAAAACATGGGATGAACACATGCTTTCAATGCACTTCTTAATTAAAATGTGGTTAGTGCCAGGTAAACTAACAAGTCAGGTATATAAAGTATAGTCAATGCAACATAATCTGTTGAGCAGTTTTATTACACGTCACCTATTATCAAAAGAACATAATATATTAATATGCAGCTAATTTATATCTGAAAGGCTTTTCTTTTATCCACACAATTTTGTCCATTTTTGGTTAAAGTGAAATGTTATTATGTTCTGTAGAAAATGAAAATAAATTGTTTTTTTAGATGATGAAGAAAAAAAAATTGGTGGTTATTTCAATGAGCCTGGCTCAGGGTTATTGATCAATAATTATATTACCTAGTTGTTATCAATAACGTTGGTTTTACCATTTACTCTGAATATTTACATGTAAATGTCTTTGAATGAATTCAAATATCCACTGTATAGATGGTGTACTATTTGTTACATCTGGCCCCGTCCTATAACGAGTTGATATTAATCGCAACTTATTTGCGATTGATATTAATTGCAACTATGTACATAAGAGATAGGAGACTGCAAACTAGCGATTGATTGGAGAACTTGCAATTGATTTGGATCAATCGCAACTCTTTATAAGATGGGGCCCTGCATCAACTGTGTTCAATACCATGTATTATTAGATGAAATATGAAAGGCTATCTGAGAAATTATAAAAGTACCTGTCTTGAAAAATGAGTAGGCTCGAAATTTTAGTTGGTTTGCTTGATTGAGATTGCAGTAATGTTTCATTCATTTGTTATTCCATGATTTTGTTTTCTCTTTCATGTAGATCATTAGGAATTTTGTTCATGTTTTTACACAATGCAGTTTAGTTATTTCTTCTTCGCTTATGACACTTATTTTAGGATATTATACTTTTGTTAATGTTTCACGTAAACTGTTTGAACCTTGTAAATGAACCACATTCCCTGTAGTCTAGACTAGGTGTGTTATTGTAGTTTTTCTTCAATTTTTCCACATTATCAACAAGCCATTTTTGTCATTCTCACAAACTAAACTAGCCATCTATATCTTGCTTTGTATATTTTATTTGTGATTAACTTTTAACGTTTACATTTGCTGTGTTTGCAATCAAAAAGAAAAAACGTTTTGTATAGGAATTGCTGTAATCCTGGCCAATATATAGCTGTGCAAGACTGATTTTGATGTGTATTCGTTTTAAAGTATGCAATATTTCATCACGCCGTTAATATTTCTAAAACTTTCTTGTAAATATCTACCCGTGTGCTTTGGTGTATATGTGTAGTAGTTTAGCTATGATTTGTGGTATATTTTCCTACAGGGAGTCAGAGTACATTTTGTAAATAAACATGAGATTCTCTCAATATTTTATCTGGTTCATGTTTTTTTTTCCTTCTCACATTCACATGTTTATGTTTGATTTTAGAGCTGGCTGATAGAAAGCATGGTAAACAATCCAACAATGTTCCATGGCCGTAGATAGTTTAGGTTACTTTGGATTGATACTTTTTTGCCGTACTTCATTTATTCATTTTTATATAGAAACATATATCCAACCTTTGTGCGTTGTCATTTCTAAATGGAATCTAGCCAAAGTACGAGGATTACCACCGGATAATGTGCATTAAAAACCTCTCAACTTATACACTGGAACTCATTTTGTAAATATAACTAGTACAGACATTTAGGTCTGGCTGCAAGGTAAGCTGCTATGGTCTCTATCTTGCTTATGTTATCTCTGATAGCTAGTAGTTTTGGATAGGAGGAGAAGAGCTCTTCACCAACCCAGTCTGTCACCACGTCTATACAGTTGAAGGTCGTCACATCTGCTAACGATGCCTGGACAATAACAGAAAGAGTGCGAGATAGAGTTTGGACGCGGACATATATATATATATATATATATAATGAAGAACTACGGACAGACTAGACCCGGTAATAACATTAAAACAAATTAATGTTGTTGGTATACATGACTTATTTTAATCAAAAAGAACGAATGAAAGGAATAAGGTGGGAGACCGGGATCGGATCAGGAGGAACGTTTAACATTTGTTTTGAAAGGAAGAATGAAAGAGACTTGAGATAGTTAAATGATTATAATACCTTTATACGTGCTGATTTTTCCCCCTTTTGTTAGCTTGAAATAAAATATAACATCTTTACAATTTATTTCATTATAGAAGAAGGGGTAGAGAAAAGGAGAAATATAGAAAATAGAGGAAGTAAGAGACAGGGAGAGAGAGAGAGAGAGATGCACGGATGCTCAGTGGTAGAGCAGTGGTCTCGTAGCCGGGAGGTCCCGGCTTCGAAACCAAGTCGGTGTGCGTGCTAGTGCCCTCAGTTGGTAAGGCATTAATCCTTATTACCAAGTCCCTCGGAGACCTACGAGCATATACATGCTTTCTTAGCAGTCAGTAAAAAAGAACCAGTGTAAACATTAAAAAAAAGAGTCATGAACCATACATACCTTCTGACCAATGAAAAATTCAGTGTTGTTTTGTAACAGGCTTTCTAGATAGCTTAGTAAACGTGGACCAGTTCCTTGCAAAAACAATTGCCTCAGTTGCTCCTATTAAAGTGAAAACAAGAATTGAAGGGGAATAAAAAAATTAAAAATGTCTGAATAATCTTCAAAATAAGACATTCGATGCCTGGTCATTCGACAGGAAGACTTCTTACGCCGCATGGCCAAGTACCTGCATTTCAGCAGCCCGCCCCTTGCATATAGTTAATCGTTGAGGAAGACTATCCATCTGGTCTGATATGATTGCCTACATACCATTCGTATAAAGCGATCTCATCACCAGATTGTCCAATCTCATTTAACAAATAGTCAGATTAGTTTAGGCTATTTTAGACTTTAATTTGGCTATTTACCATTATGCTTATACGCCTGAGGTCCCTTACATAAAGAGTTGCCTTAAATGCAACTCTAAAATTAAGCGCAACTCGATCGACTTTCAACCAATCAGAGTCGCGTATTCGGGGACTTGCCTCAATTTGTCTTTCTTTCTATTTTTTTTTAGTTGAGTTGAAACGTAACCTTTTTCGCAAGGTCTTGACCCGGGTCCCGTGACAAAGCCCCCCCCCCCGTCTTTTTCGTGTTTTTTTGTTGTTGGGGGGGGGGGTAAATTAAATCACATTAGGTGGTATTCTCTTAATTGATTTTTGACCAATGGGACATTAGACAAATTGACATTGTACAAACTGATGATTGGATTAAAGGGGGAATTAGAAGAATTTCCATTTTGACGTGCTATTATGTGATTGCGTGCTTACCTTCTTAGTTTGTTCTTCTTCAAACATAATCTTAGCTGCTGCATCTAGGAATTCATCCCAGCATTCTGTTACTACATCGATGATCACAGACTCGTCATTTGACTCTCCATATAGACCTTGCAAAAGGAAAGAAAAAAATCATTCAGTGACGCACTGACAAAATCAATAGGCAACACTGCTGGACGGGAAAATGGAGATAAAATGTATCTTACAGACCCATAAGTTGTTAGTTGTTAATTAATGAAGTAGTAGCCAAGGAGAGGGAGAGAGAGGGGTTGAGGAAAAATGATTGCAAGATTAATCAGAATAGGATATCAGTTTACAGAAGGGAATTACACAATTGGGAAAATGCGTGAATGAAAAGTTAAATACTGCAAGACAAAGAATGATATTGAATATCGAGGTGAAGTATACTTTAGATGGTGTAGATAATGAAGGCATGCACGTGCCTCCCTTTGATGACAGTATATAACCCTTCCAACGAACAGGTCTAGCTGTAATGATCAACCAAGGAAGTCCAGAGAAAATGACCAATGCCATAAGGCTAAATATGAACTCACCAAATTCTTTTGCCAAATATCGTTGAATGGCTCGACTCTGAGGGAGAATAATCTTTCCCGAGTCCTTGCTCTCCATCTCTAAGATTGGTAAGTCACCTGTAGGTGCATCTGATATGATATAAATAGGTTTTGATACAAATCAAAAAATGCCATGATACATGCATGCAACCATTACAATCATATTGATCGTAATGTTTCTGCTAAGATGTAAATATTATCTTTCATTCAATCATGACCATATAAAATCCACATTATTTATGATGTGGATTATGATGATATTGTATCACTAGCATGATCGATGAATATTTCAATACATAGCGCTAAACAAATAGGCAGAGAAAACAAATCAACCTGATACCAAAATATTACTTATTTGTGAAGCATTGGCTGTCAATTCATTAGGAGCATGTTGGAGGTTGATGGCTGAGCGTAACATTACCTCCGATCCTGATAGGTCGACTATGCATCTACATCTGTGTACCCATTTATAAAGTCAACTCTAATTTCTTATCAGAGAGGCTTTAACTCCCACAGAATTCGAATGTTCGTCTATTTATTTATGTGATTGTAATTAGGTATAACGAGACTGCAGTGATTAACGTGTTGATATAATGTCTGTTTTACACAAACGTAAACATATAGGCGTAACGCCTACTGGCAAACGACGAGTGAAATACGAGAATTAACAAAGACAAAACACAGAGATAAGATATTTAAGACCAATGTTTTTTAGTGTACTATAGAAGGGCACGGCGTTCATGTTTTGAGCTACAGTGTATCTTAAGTTTAATGTTACACTTCTAATTTGTGGAAAACAATGATTGTGCTTGGATTCTTGTTTAGCCTCTATAGGTGCAGACCCATTTCTGATCACTTCACCTTAAAGTGAGGCTAAAGTTAATAAGGTTTGTACATAAACCTTTCTTTCTTGAACTTACTCGAACTTTTCTTCAACTTCGTCGACCATTCCATATAGTCCACACGGTGGTCATCGAAATCGACTTCGGCGAGCACGAAGAGCAGACGACATACCTCGGTCCGAAATCGATCTGGAAAGTATATCAGCTTATACGACGGCATGATGAACGGTATGGATATACAATATTATTAACTATTAATATAATATATTCAAATCATAACGAAATCAAAACGATTACGTGTTGTCGAATGCGAGCTGGGTGGAATGACTAAGATATGATCGAAATAATTTCTAGAAAGCTGGTCCAAGGTGTACTTTGATCGGCAGATCAAACTACATCTACTAACAGCTCCAAATGAGTTCATGTTTAATTTAGACCCAAGATACACCAAGGAGAGAACAGCATGCCATATTCTTGGGTGAAAAGTATAAAATGACCAACAATTATCTATGGTTCCTTTTTTGTTGAGATTTTTAAACTCAGGGTTTAAGAGTTACAGCTACGTGTATACTGTTATATTGCTAACACATCACATGCAGACGTATATAGTTGACGCAAGTAGCGTACGCAGGATTTTTTCAACGGGGTTAATTTGAAAATCGCGCCGAAAATTTCGCCACGACTCAGCAAGCCGCTGAATAAGCGGGGGTAGGAGCACCTTTTATTGTTTTTGTCCAGTTTTTGAGGAAAAATATCGCAACGAAGAATACATAATTTTTTTGTCCCGAAAATTGGAAAATTATACCGACCGATATTTTGTTCAGGGGGTTAGGTCAGTTTTTTTCACCCTTTAGCACAATTTTTATTTTATTTTTTTTTTACACTTGAAAAAAAAGTGAGGGGGGGGGTTTCATCCGAAACCACCCTGCGTACGCGCCTGGTTGACGCACACCCCCCCCCCTCCCCACCTTTCCCTCAATCCTCCTTTTGTTTCAAGACAAAATTGATACAAGTAATTTGGTTAGTGGCAGTGTATATTCAGGGTATATTTCACCCATTTTGTCCAATTTTTCTGGATATTACCCAAGTAAATGTGGTTGGTGAACGATAATACCAAATAAGAAAATAATATATAAAGAGACACCATTTCTTTAAAAGTAATGCAAAGTTTTGGGAAATTTTGAAAATTGGATGGATAGTAATTCTTTAAAATGTTGATATATTTGGATGCCCCCTGTGGATGTATTATAAGCATTAAAAAATTTAGTCCCTAAAACACTTCTGCTTTCGAGCAAATTGAATAATCAAAATTTACCGGTGGTCCCGGTAAATTTCAAATATTTCAAATAGCGCCTAAGACCATTCCATGGTAGCTGCGACCATGAACATCTCAGAATATGCAGTTCTGATATATAATTTCCAAACGGGAATAGCAAATTGGTCGATTGTAGTCAAGAAACATTGTTTTAAAGCTAAAGTGATATCAGTCTTGAGAGGGCGCTATACAACATAAAGAGTTTAATATTTACAATTTCATCACTTTAGACTCGATTTCAACCGCAACAACGATCATTGAATATTGTAAAATCGCATATGCTTCCAATATGTTCATTTGAACCAAATTCATGACCCCATACCAAAACTTTGTAAAAATAATATTATAAAGCATTGGCAGATGCTCCTTTATAACCTGCATGCTATCATAAACCATAATAAACGGATAGACCTGAATGTAAAGTGAAGCTTTACTGGGGAGAATGAATGATAGATAGATAGAACTGGGGGAGAAAGAAAGATAGAGCGATTAGGAGAGAGGGGGTGAGAGAGACAGATAGTCTGACAGATAGTAAGAGAGAGAGAGAGAGAGAGAGAGAGAGAGAGAGAGAGAAAATATGCTATAAAGAGAAATAATCGCATTCGAGATTAAAAATATCTCTTGCTATACGTCCTTGGTAGTAACACCTGCCCAAAATACTTGGATATCGTCTTTTCTAAATACCATCAGAGCTTAAAACTTATACTTAGATGACAGAAAAGAAAACGCGCAGTGCTCCCGATCTCCCCCTCCTAGACTAGCGTCCTTTTGTCATTCAGGTGATGATGGGGCTTCTTCTTTTATTGACACGACTACGTCTTCCTTTTCAACCCTTCCCTTGTTTGGCCGCTGGCCCAGATTTAAGAAGTAAAGTAAAGACAAACAATCCCTGCTCAACGCTTTCACTCGTCTCTACTCCAAATCTAAAGTGTTTTATTGAAACTCATTTGGTGAAGAACCAGATCGACAAATATACTTTCTAGATTTGTGATGTTGGTAGAGAAGAAAGGAACTCAAGTAGTATGTACGGGTGGTTCTTTGTATGGCTTGTTACTAGGAGTGCTGGTTTGAAGAGAGTCTTATATACTATCTGTTACGCCGTACACCCGTGATTTTGCTTCTCCTTATTAACGTTATGATCTGGAATTAATTTACTTTAAATTCAATAGTTGACAAATGCCGTTAACTTCAAGGACTGGCCATCATAGTGATTTACTGGAATTGCAAGGTTTATACACAGGATTTCAAGTATCGTGTGAGTAAAGGTAGATTGAATTATCATTCTCTCAATTGATATTTATGAACTTCTTACGATTATTCGAATGTTAATTAGATCAGTACTGTTACAATATTACGCAATCTTTTTACAAATCATTTATAACGTAACAATTTATGAATGTATTCAGAACTTGATATTCTACAAGTTATGAAGGCAATTTACCAATAAAACACTTACAAATCTAGAATGGCATAACTGTTATTAAAAAGAATATTAACCAAGATAAATATATTGATTGGATTAGAATATAAATAGGCATTATTACATCCGTTTTATGTTTTATACAAAATATCTTAGGCCAACCCGCCTTCAATTCTAGCACGCGAAAAGATAATGAATTTGGGATCCATGGTGTCTCATCTACAATGCAGATCATGATGATCATTGCGCTGGATATGATTATATTTGGAATATATATACATTTCTATTCATTCTCACATCGTTAACGAAATCTTAAAGTGGGTGCATTAATTAGTGATATATTTCTTTTCATACTCTTTTTCAGACAAGAATAAACTCCATCGCTTCAAACATTAACAACTGTTATCGTTGTAAGACGGGATTCACTTCATCACCATGGACATAACGTTGGATTCATCAAGAGAGCGAAGGTTCTAAATAACAGAAAAACTAAGGTTAAACTTGGTTGGAAATTAAATGCAATAGATGAGTAAAGATGATGCGTCATTCTGCTAGACCGATAGAGACAAATATTGTCATTGATGAGTCTCCTAATGACGATGACGATGACGATGAATTCTATCCGACCCCCATTATCAGACGTCATCGTCCTGTTACAGCATTGGTACGACGTCGATCATCAAAGCTTGAAAAACTTGTCCAATCAGTGGCCAGGGAAGAAGACTTCGACTTCAATGACCACGATGGAGATAGAATGCCGATGCCGACTGTTGGTATGAGAGCTGTATCAGCTCCTCATCGAATGTCTATTACATCATTCTATGCAGACTCGGCTCCCTCTCATTACCAACCCGACACACATGAGCCTCAAAGTCAAGCAAATGTGAGAAGAAATTCAATTAAAGATGAAGAACGGAGACCATCCATTAGACCTCGATCTACAGTGACTTTAGAACGACCACCATTAATACCAAGACGACAACGGACCAAAAGCGCAATTCAACTACGACGAGAGAGCGCACCTCCTAAAACGAAATCAATTAATGATGTTGGTGGCTGCGGTAGTGATGACGAAGAGAAATCGAATTCCGATTCAGATGCAGATTCTGATTCGTCGCTATCGACATTGGAATCATTGAGAGAACTAAAGAACAGGATTGATGAGATTGTCGGGGCACGGTCCGTCAATGCGAGTCGTACCGTACGCCGAGGCTCGGTGACGAATGCCATGAATATGACGAGGAAGAAAAAAGCAGAAGAGAAGTCGGAAATGGTTGCCGACTACGTGATTCGACGCCGTCCTGCTCTCATCTCCGTTGAGCGTCAAAGCAGATCTGTGTTGAACCTGAAAGAAAGAAGGAATTCTCAACAAAGGGAATCAAAACCAGCCACTGATCACATACAAGGCAGATCAGCTAGTTTGGCAACGACCTCAGATCTAGCGTCACGAAGTCGGAGTGCCCGAGTCACGACCACGTCGCGTCAACGCACGAAGAGCGTCACAACCATTGACGGCACAACATCGCCAGGTTTGCAGATGTTTGAAAACAGACGAGCCAGCATTGCTACCACTTTCAAAGACGCGAAAGGTACAATGTCATACAAAGCAAGGAAGAACCTAAGAAGAGGTTCTCTTTTTGTTGATTCGAAAGTGGTCGAAGAGGAAGATGATAACAGACGAGGATCTCTTCTCCCACCAGAACATATCCTACCTGGTCATCGAGGATCGTTTGAAGGAATGAAGAGAAGTACGATGAGCAGACGACGGTCACCATTACCTGAAGATCTCAATATCAGAGTACCTGATCAGATATCAGTGGTAAGTTGTACAGTGCTTTCCGTTTATCATATGCAAGTCCAGACAACATACAAGTCCATTTTCTTTTAGTATTCATCAGTTCATCTGATTTGTAAAGTACACCCTGTATAAGCCATTCCTAAGCATGTCATGTTTTAGTACATGATCAAAGGTCAACATAATGCACATTTTAAAAAATCAAAGAACTCTAGCGCAATCATTTGAAGTTTATTTGATAAATCACTCTGTTTCGTCCATTTACCAGTAATCCGCCATTCTCTTCTCCTCTATTCATCTCCCATTTCTGTTTGAAAATTGTACTCTTTTCTAAATTGTTTTATTTGTTTTAAATTTCAAAAAATGTCTCCCTGTGTAAGCTTTTCATGATTAGGCTTTTGAATCACGGTGATATAATTATTCAAAATTTTTTTACATCCTTAATTGTGTACAAGAAAATCGTCACTGCGGTTGCTATACGGCCGTTGAAATTATGTCGAGACACAATTGCCTTGAATATTAAATCAATTTATTCATTTAGTCGATCATGAGGCTCGTCATTATCTAACATATCATTCTCACCTACATTATTAAATGATGTAATGCTAGCTCAAGGGAAAATATTGCACTTAAACTAAATATTTTGCCTCTCTTTGCCATTTTTCTTTTTCAACAGAAATTGGCACGAGAGCGTTTCAGACGAATTTCTCGGCTCGTACTTAATTGCGTCAAAATATGCAGACGAAGTCACCTAAAGTAAGTGAATTTTATAAATAGTCCAAAGCAATAACAGAAAAATATAAATATCAGCTTGAAGTAATAAGAGCGTTCGTTAACGAGCAGGTATTCGTAATAATGTTTTTTTTTACTGAATATTGTTTTAGGTAAGATCTGGTCTAATTTGTGTTGAGGAGATTGATTTTATTTCATGGTGACGAGTTTAATCAACAATTTCATCACGTAACTACGGTCACAAAGGTCCGTACGAACTTACGAGAGAAAATCGTTCGTACGGCGTTCGTAGCAGTTCGTAATGGCATTTGTGACCGAGGCTTTAATTGTAAATGTTGAGTAAATGGTTTGTGCGCTGTAATCTCGTTTGACAAAGTTTTAAACTTATCACCGCCTTGCCAAAGCTCCTAATGAAATCTTTCTGACGGGTTATAATATTTATGAGTTAAGTGATGAAGTGTTGACAGCAGTGGCGGATCCAGGGGGCCCTTCCTAGCAAAAAAACAGGTAAAAACACCCTTTTTTGAAAACAAAAGAAGATGGGCCCCCTCCCCTGGCGCCCAAGGGGGAGGGGGGGGGGGTGTCGGTGGAAAAAAATAACCCTTCCCGTAGGGAAAATTTTTGTTAGGGTGCCAAAAAACAAAATTGTGCTCACTACCCCCGGCACGATTTTCAAATTTTCGCACGAAATGGGCCCCTTTTTAGGCCCCCTCCCTTGCCGCCGGCTGGATCCGCCCCTGGTTGACAGATTATACTTACTCCATTGACGTACACCAAACTCAATGGGTCAAATATATAGCTTTACTTTTAACCAATCAGAAACGTCAATGCAGTAATAGGCCTATACTGACGATTGCTTTTCGAGAGTTACTCTAAACAAAAATTAACACAAAAAATTAACTGCTGTGGTCAACTTTTTATGCAAGATGTCCCAGATTTCTCTCGCTGAATTGAGCAGTTATTCAAATGTTTTAAAATCCTGAAACCGTCGTCTTTACATTGAAAAAATATTCGAAATGCTGTCAACTCATGACACTCTAAAATAGTGTATGATACTCTTTGACATATGTTTTCTCATCAATATTGACTACTGCATTCATTGATGTATGTTCTTGTATAGCATTGAGGAGGAACGCGCAGAATTCCAGTCATTTATTCAAGTTGGGACAAGATCGCGTGATGGTGATCGACTCTTCTTTGATCCGGATTACTTCAAGGCTGATCAATCGGTTAGTTAGCCCTACTTTAACATCAAATTTTATTCAATAAGATGATTGCGGTCAATTTTAAATAAATCTATCTCAGAATGCATTTGACAAGTGTTGGGAATTTACAAGAAAATCATCGTCGTTCGTGTATTGCAAGAAACATAAACTGGTCCTTTGTGTTGTACCAAATAATACAAATAAAGAGGATCTTTTAGGTTAACATCGAATTAATGCAATCAAATTGACGTGTTTAGTTAATGGATGAAAATTATAACTTTCTCTTTTCATGCCTTTTATTTCCTAGCAACGCTTATCAGAAGAAACCAAACGAATTTTGACAAAGCATCCACATAAGAGAACAGAAAGAGACTTGAAATATGTAAGTTGGATATAAACGCCTGTGAATTTGCTCATACAATTAAGCTTGTTTGTAACTATTTTTGATGTTGCAGTTCAAATTTATACCAATATATACGAAAGAGAAGATTTATTTTCATAATTATTGTTTTGTTTGCTTGTTTGATTGATTGCATTTGTTTCTTTATTGTAAATGATATTTTTGTTCACTCTTAAATCACATTAGACAATAGGCATGCAACTAATCGCAATAATTGGAGCTGCATTTTGAATACACATTATTTATCTCCAATTATACTTCACTCTATACTATGATTACCTTGATTTTCAGACTGCGTATACGTTTCCTTGGTCAAGAATGAAATGAGATATCAACCCTGTTTTTATCTGCAGCCTTTTATTAAAATAAAAGAGCATATATCTATTTATTTTGATGCAATCAATTGATAAATTATATTATGTATGTTTTGTTTTATAGGTGCAGATTGCGTTACGTAACATCAAGGCATTCGCTGAATACCCAATCAGAATGCAAGGCAGACTATGTAAAGCAGGATGGCTGGAAACGTGAGTATACATTCTTCTTCTTCTTCTTCTTCTTCTTCATCATCATCATCATCATCATCATCATCATCATTACCATCATCATCATGGACATCACCAGTACAGAAGATTGTTCTAAAAGTGGTATATATTCCGACTAATGAAGTTGTCAAACGGATATAATCATACGAATTATTGAGTAACGGTGATAGAGAGAGTATAATTAAAGAGAGAAAGAGAGAGAGGGAGGAGAGAAGAGGAGGGGTGGAGGGAGAGAGGGAGGGAGGGAGGGGAAGGGAGAGGAAGAGGGGAGGACTCAGAGAGAAAGAGAGATAACATTAGATCAATTTGGCAGATAGGGAATGAAATGATGTATAAGAAAGACGTATTTTATGCTTTGTTATAAAAAATTATCTACATTCCCCGTGACATGAACTTATTTGTAAATGTTTTGATTTCAGGTATGGCGCTAACCGAGCTGTACTAAGACAGGGACATCCACCACACGCCTTCTATTTCATCTTATCAGGAACTTGTGAGTAAAATACTCATTATGATTTGTATAAACATATTGAGCAAAGGAATCCGCTTTACACTGAACAGTGAACACAATACATCATCGTTGTTCGTAAGATTTTTCAACCAACACATCACTTCTTTTTCAGTGTATAGAATATATCCTTCAAATCATTTTGGAGTATGAGTAAAATTTTCATTTTTAAATATTATATGACTATATCAGAGCGAGGAGTATACTTGTTTATTATAGAAAGAATAAAGAAACATGTACTTTCCGGTGTAAGTGTGAAAGGTCGTGCTGAAAATGATAATCTTAAAGTGCTAGATATTCTTCCTGAAATTGATTATCTAAACATCTTTTGTATTATGCCTTTCAAGTGATTGTGACGATATTTATGATGCATGGACCTAAAGGAAAGCCAGCCACTCAGACAGTTGCCTTCTTGAGGAGAGGACAAAGCTTTGGGGTGAGTCAATTGTTAAATTATTGCATTTTTATTTTGTGCATACACTTTTGAATAAACGCACCCCGTAAGTGATTATTCTATAGAATTGCATAATCTCTAAGAATGTGTGTAATTAAAAACAAAATATAATTGTTAGTATTGTCAAATTTTAGAACATTCCATGATAGAAATAGTATGATTATAATGTTTATTATTAGAAAATGAATACATGGGGGTTATTACTTATCCTCTTGCTACTGGAAACGAGTGCTGCCATCATTATTTGCATAACTAGCATTTGTGGCTCCCGGGTTGTGGCTTTATATTCTCCTGTAATGTTACAAGAGTTCAAGAACTTATTAATTATTTATTTCCAGGAGCTAGCCATCTTGAACGAGGCCGTTCGTGCTTCTACTGTTATCACCAAGTCACGATGCGAACTTCTTGTCATATCTGTCGAGGTAAGTTTGTATTTTGGCTTCTATACATTCTACAGTTAAGCTGCTCATCAGTGCTGTATATACATGTAGACCATAGCACGGCTACATGTGTTATTAATATATTCCGTTTTAAAAGAAGCCATCCTTGGGATATATAGATGTCGATCAGAATTCATATTTTCCTAATATTAAATTTGTAAGGCTTAGATGAACCCCTTAAATTTAACGAGAATATTTGTTTTTGCATGAAATCAGATTTATATTTGTATACCTTTGTTCTCGATCTCTCCTAATAATGCATATTCGGCTGGTTCGAAATAAAGAAATGATACCTTAGGTTATTCTGCGATCCTTACAGATGAAATTTGTTTGACTATTTTCAAATTCATTTCCCCCAAGTATATAGGGCATTTTAACCAAGAGAATAGTTATGAATGTACACCAATATGATAAAAGAGAAAATATAAAATTATATATTTCTTTGCATTTTCAGGATTTTCAGGATATCTTCATGGTATCAGGGGGCATTAAGAGCGTGAATGATCCTGATCAACATGCTTTCCTGACATCACTTCGGTTCCTCACACATTGGCCTATTCACATCATACCTACACATCCAAAGGATTGTCTCTTTCATTTCTTTGCGTAAGTCTCATGATCGTTAAATGGCATTGTAGATAATAGGAATAATAATGAGAATATCGATGGTAATCATTACATCACCAGAGTCACTATGTTCACATGGAAGAGATAATTTATATAAGAATCATTGCAATGCTATCAGTTATAACCCTCGGATCCCTTTTCTCCGATGAAATTAGATAACGATGGTATTTGTAATAAACCAGTATTCTTCAAGTTCAAGTACCCGGTGAACTGTTGCCTCAATCACTGACATTATCATCTGCACCACCACCAATACCACGTCACCATCGTCACCATTACCACTGTCACTATCATTATGATCATCACTTTACCACCACTACAACCATCACCACCACAATGAGATTTCACGATCATAACCACTAGCCAAAACCATCATCCCAACCAGTGCACCTATGCACCATCATCATCACCACCATCACCACCAAATTCCACCACCATCATTCTATCATCATCATATACCACCACCATCATCAACATAATGACATACTCTCCACCAAACTATATGTCACTTCTTTTGTTACCACATTTTACTGATGTAACCAATAACAATGCGTTGTTCTTTTTTCCATATTAGGACTGGTGACGTCTTAGTTCAAGATAGCAACCAATCAGATTGGATTTACATCATTAAATCTGTAAGTACAATAATGAACTATTTGGTAACAAAGTAAAGATGCCTCAGTTTTTATACTGTACAATCACTTTCATGTTTGCAATGATGCGGGGTATTGTCATATTTTGCTTGTTTAATTTTGACTCAACAGATATTCGCGGTCTAAAACAATTTTTTAAGAAAAAAAAAATCATGAAATTTTATAACCTATTCATTAGTAACAGAGTTTTAGGTTCAATGTTTCATCATAATTACGTTTATCAGTTAATAAATAGTCATATCATATAAACATTTTATTGATAAAGTCAAAGTAACTTCATATTTTTCATTTGTTTGACAGGGAAGTTGCTCGGTCCTGAAGAAGCTAAAAAGTGTACTAGAGAATGTACACTCGTCTTACAAGAGGAAAGATGTATGTATGACATGGAACAAAGACACTACGCTAGGTAAATGAAAACAAAATGTTGAACTTTATTAGGTATGTGTATCAGTATCATCAATATCAAAAGACTGTTGTTTGATCAGTTTTATGAAACTGAAAGGATTTGTATCTTCAGTCAACAGAAAGGTGAGAGCATGATAAATATTGAATATGATTAGAGACATTTACCATGTGACGTCCGACAGATTATGTAGGCCCCTATATGAATTATGTAAAAGTGAATACAGGTAATGATCCCAAATTGTGTTTCTCTTATTATTAGTTACAAGCATAATGCCTGATCGAAACAAGTCTCCAAACAGAAAGAAAATAAAGAAGAACAACAGCAAAATGGACACGCCTAGTTCTGAGACCAGACGGAGGAGTTCAACAACAGTCAGTAGTGGTGTTTCCATCAAGGGGTATGGAAGTGAGACTAGCTCTATCATTCCACCAGTCATCAGAAAGGTGAGAGCAGTTTCGTTTAATAGTTTGTTTGTTTTGTTTACATATTTGTTTTGATTTTGTACTCTGTATTGCATTTCATTTTTTTTTTCTTCTTCAAAACTCTAACATCGTTTCAGTCAAAGGCTGATCTTCAACTGTTAAGCATGTTCAAGTTAACACAATTATTTTATTCATCTACTAATGTTGAGTATCGTTCAAATTAATGCTTCTTCTGAAATAAAGTTATAGTGAATAGGCAGGAGTAAATTAAGTGACCATAACTTCCCCTTAGTGCTTGGTGCATTACGCTTAACCATTCCATCATGGCATAAATCATATATATGTACCTGATTCTCTTTTCATCTCAGAGTCAAGGAGTTTATTTGAAGACAGGATCAGTCGGAGAGTATAGCACGGTGGATGATGACAGTGACTCGGGTAACTCATTTTAATTAATGCATTCATCAATGGCGTAAATTGTATACATCATATTTTAAGAGAAGGCTGCAAGCTCTTCCTTTCACGATTTAAGGCTGCATATCTCACCGAAATGGTGATACGACTCAGAGACTGATTTTTTGAACGATCTAATATTAAAAAAAAAAAAAAAAAAGTCATACAGCTGAACTCGGTCTTAACGTGTACCAAATGAATAATTCTTAAGCATTTTGATGCATTTACCAAAAATAAACTTTCTCTTGAGACCTATGATAATGTACCTATAATGACACATAAGTCGCACCTCCCCAGGGGCGCATTATCACTACCCTCGATACTTGTGTGTTTATAATGTAATACCATCCTTCTTATATCATTGTGTAGATGTAGAGAAGGAAGAGCTTGGTGAAGATGGTCTTCCGGTTAACTTTGTCAACCAGCGCCGTACCTTTCATACAGATCTAGATGTAGCAAAGAAAACTGTAAGTATTGACGTTGAAAACCTATTTGAGTGTGAAACATTGTGAAACCACAGTCAAGTTTGACATGATGATGGGAGCTATATATTTCTCTCATCATTTTCATAATTTGCATCACTATTTTCCACCATTCATCAAGTACATTAGACAATATATACAGACACACACCAGTTATAGTTGATGCATTGCAAATGATTTAAACAATGAATTGAATAATGGTTATGTATCTCATTGGTTCCTGGTATGAAGAATTCATATAATATAAGCCTTCATCAAAATTAGTCTGTGCAGTTATTGACTATTCAATTACCAACTTAGCGACTTCATAGCCATTCTCGGTTAGGATTTCATTATCATGAAGCATACCTTTTGTTGTATAAAATTGTATAGGAAGAGATAAACGAAAATGTATTTGGCAAAAAACAGCTGCTCATCAAAAATTTATTTTAGTTATTCTGACTTGTAAGAAAATTCAAAGAATAACTTACAACCTTCATGAAAGTATTTTCGCTATCTTATTATGTTTTTGACAGAATGATCAAACGACTGATGCCGATAAGGACCCAATGTTTGTCACGATCCAGCTACTACTAAAAGGAGGAGTCTTTGTAAGTTGTCATTATCTAACATTTATAAAGAGAAAAGGAAAATAACAGAGTAGAAATAAAACCGTTTTTCCTATTTATAATTAAAAATATAAAATTCCTTTAGTTTCGATCGTTATCAGTCGAATCCGTTCCGGTGAGCTTATCATTCTTGTCCTACTTTAATACTGACCCAAATTTCACCATATTTGTCTCCAAATTTTCTAATACCGTTATTCTCTTTCGGTTTACACATTATGTTTTTAAAAGTCGGAAGTCTAAGGGAAAAAAATCAGCTAAGTCTCGGTGGTAATAACTTTCCTCCTCGTACTTTGGGATTAATCTTTTTTTAATCACTATCTGTAATATCTACAGTGTATGAAGTTCATATGTGTGTGTCAACTCAGTAACTAGCTGTGTTATATTGTATCAATTATTGAGGTCACCATCATGAGCATAATGTATTTCATGTTTCCTAGCAACAAGGGCATGAATAACATCTTGGACCTGTTGCATAAAACTTACCATTAATGGCAACTCTGCCATCAGTGGTAACTACCATGGTAACATTGCTCAACAGCCAATAAAAATCAAGTATTCCATGGAAGTTATCATTGATGGCAAAGTTACCATCAATGATAAGTTTTATGCAACGGGACCCTTATCTCTATCTTTCATATATCTCCTATACTTCACTCAGGGTGTGAATAACATCGTCTTTCCTGACCAACCCAGCCTCAGTCTGGTCAGTAACGGAGCTGAATGTATCATGATCAGAAAGAGCTTCTATCTGGAACATGCAACGGAAGATACACTCAGTTTGCTCAGGAAACATGTGAGTATTATTCTGATGTTTTCTCAGTCCAGCTCGGTTTCTCTGTATATCGTCTCTCTCTCTCTCTATCGCTCTCTCTCTCTGCTTCTCCCTCTCTTTGTCGTTCTGGCTCTGTCTCTGTCTCTGTCTCTGTCTCTCTCTTAATTCTCTCTTCTCTTTTCCAACATTTTTGCTCCCTTATTACACTATTGATGGATATTTCGAGATTTTGGTTACAATAATTAAACAGTCAGTTTTTCATTCATTTCGCACACAGACGTTTGTATGTCATTCATTACGCTATATGGGTCAGTAATGGCTTGGTAGTATTGTCACTGCCTGGACATTATGTTACAGGTTGAAAACCCTCTGTTTTAATTTTGTTATTCTATTCATATGGAGATCTTGATTTGTGAAGTTTAAAAAACATCAGAAGTTTCAGCAACATTTTTAACGAAATCTCTCGCATGAAGCTTCTTAATTTTCATAATATTTATCTTGTTTTTGTTGCTAGGAATTCCCCTACCCCACTGAGGAACAGTTACAGGAGAAGTTACAGAAGCACATGAACTGGAATGCTTACAAGGATCACACAGTCAAATCAGTGGTCTTCCAATCTAGAGCTCATAAAGCTCAACAACTCACATCAGTAAATAGATAGATATAGGAGGGTGTGTCACATTGGTATCTTAACCACGCCCATAGGACTCAGCAACTCACATCAGTAAATAGATAGATAGGAGGGTGTGGCACATTGGTAACTGAGCCACGCCCACAGGACTCAGCAACTCACATCAGTAAATAGATAGATAGGAGGGTGTGGTACATTGGTATCTAAGCCACGCCCATAGGTAGACAGCAACTCACATCAGTAAATAGATAGATAGGAGGGTGTGGCACATTGGTGTCTAAGCCACGCCCATAGGATTCAGCAACTCACATCAGTAAATAGATAGATAGGAGGGTTTTTTTTATAATTCATTATTGAAGAAAAAAAAAATGTTTGATCATAATGGTGAGAGCAAACAGTGGCATGATTGGCCTGCCATAGTCACGTCCAACTTAAAGTCGATCTTAGTCTTTGTGAAACACTCCGCTGATGTAATAAATCCATTAAATTAGGAGAGAGAAGTTGCATTTCATTAATTTATTTTATGCATCAAGAAAAACAGATTTGATTTTGATTAATCGTTGAGTTAAATGAACTCCTCGAAATGAACTGTGTAAAATATTTGATTGAGTTTGAATTGTTTGGTGAGAAACACTCATTTGTAAAACTACATGAACCTGAAGTATATTGTAATATTCAATGTAATTGATTTTTGAAAAAATATATATTATATTTTGCATTTTAATATCTATACCTCGAATCATATACATACTGTCATCTGTATTCAAATCAAGTAAATTATTAAATATGCTATAAATATTGATTTTTTTTCATGCCTCATTTTTTCTACTTGCTCACACATTCTCAATCAAGAACTTTTCAAAGCACTACTTAAACTTGAACCTACTTTCTACTAATATACTAGTTCACAAATGTATTCAAATTTATGAATGCTTCTACTGAATGTCCAGTGATGATCTAGTGCATTCATCTGTTTAAAGATTTATTGTATAAGGTGTTATTTGCACAAAATTTGCTACTTGTCATAGAGTAAGAAATTTAACAACACACAGAAATGAGGAGGCCAAGCATGTACGAACATGTAATGTAAGTAGCTTGTGTTCATCAAACCAAGAACAACTCTTTAAAATATCAGTCTCTGTCATTCATGAAAACAAATCTTTATCCTAAAATATTACCTCATACAGGATTCTATTTTAATATTCAGTATGCAAAAATTACCTGGTGATATGTTGGGCAAGCACTTGGCTATATTTAGGGTTATAACCATTAAACCCTTTAATAGAGGCATATATAAACTTTGAATAAAGTTGTAAAATTGCTCAATCTCTGAGTCATTCACACTCATCCATTGAGACTCTTTTCACTGACACATACAATGAACAAAGCAAACATATTCAGCAAAGTAAATTAGTGAAGTATACATTTAATGTCGTCCATTTGGATTGTATTATACAATATAACTAAACACTATAAAACAAAAATACATAAAAATCATATCATGATGTCAATCAGAAATATTATATTCTTGTAGGAATACTTTGCCAATATTAAAAATGCAACATTTTGTCCCTAAACTCAGTTTTAAACTAATAGTCCAGAAACAGTAATACTCTTTCTCCAATATTTATTCTCTTACAAATTTAACTTATTTTGCAGATGGTTCTAATATACATATAATGTTATGCTATTAAGATTGCTTCGTAGCTTGACAAACTGTGGACAACATATAATGAAGTTAGACTCTGAATCAAATATGAAGATCAATTCATATTCTAAACCTATTTAGATTTATGATTCTAATCATCCTAGGCCGACACCTTTATACCCTCTTACTACAAATGTACACAGTCATTTACTGAAACGCAAGCAATATTTCACAATCAGACTCTGAGTCCTCAGAATAGTACTATGGTGCAAACGCTTTCAGCATTTTCTTTGAATGGTCAATTACAAATACTGTAAACATATCTACATCATGTTAGCTTCATTCCAACCCACTATAAAAGAGATGAGAAATCATAAATAAATACTTTTCAGCAGGTGTATAATATTGATATTAGTTTTTTTAAAGTAATGCAATGGATATTTCCAGCATGATGCATGATGTTACGTGATGATGTGAAGTCTAACTAAGGAGTTAGGAGCAACTCTAACCATGAAATGCAGCTCTTATATAACTCTGTAACATGAAAGTTTGACTTTCATTCAAATACTGCATAAAACATATACAATAAGTCCTCGCTTGAAAAAAGTCCATGCTAGAAGCTCTTATTATTACAAGGTTAAACCAATCAGGTCCAAGGTCTTTGTACTCTATTGTATTTAAGCCGTGATATTTTCTGGTTGCTTACTAACAAGCATTTATGCTTTCTTAGCAGTCAGGTAAAATAACCACTACTACTAATTAACACTAATATTCAGATTGTGATATAATAGTACAAGGCTATGTCATTGGTAAGGAAGAGGGTGTTCTTTAATTGAAGTTCCACTGTATTAACACTAACAAAATCCACAAATGGCAAGTTAAAATGAGAAATGAAAATCTCTCTTTTTCTTCTTCAAGTAGCAGTTTGAAAGTAAAGAGAAAAATAGACAATATGACTTTAACAGATTGTGATTACCGGTAATGTGCTTACAAAACATAGACAACAACCTTCAATTATGATTTCATGTACAGGGAATGCATCAATGAATGAACGTTATTTTCATACTTTATGCAAAGTTTGACCCAAAATGATGATCGCCTTGTGCATTGGGGCAAATGCAAACTATTTTGTCCCATATGTTATCAATGATATGTAAGATTCATGTTCATCTCATGATTACTGATAGCCTACTGTAGCTTGGATCAGACCAAAATCAGGTGAAATAATACTCACCTGAATCTTTGTTTATAATTCTATAAATACTATAATACAAGGTAACAAATGGGACACAAAATAACCTTTTTTTTTTACTTGCCAAGTTATGAATAAGTTAAGAAAATGAAATGTGTAACCCACGTATGTTTATATGTAGCAAAGAAAGGAACAAAAATTCCTCCCGCCCACATCAAAGGTGACTCGTTTGTAGTTGATATGTAGGAGACCAACACATTCGCCAAATAAGATGCACTCTTTGCTGGTAAAATAAAACTTTGTGCAAGAGTTTTTTTCTTCTAAACATCAACAATGAGTTCAAACTTTACAGGGTATTTTGTCAGCTGCTTGCAAGAAAGCTGTTCCTACCATTTGCAATCCATAGCTCTTAAGGCCTTCTTGCAGATAGCTGACGATTTTTATCTCTGTGAAAGTAGTCTTTAGATGGCAAATCACATTAACTCTTTGTTCGGCACACAAATAATCTCCCTGTGACACATTGCATTTAACATGGGATACAAATAACAAACGCTTTAAGCTTATTTTATTGTTCCAGTGCAAGATTAATCTATACTAGTTTTTATATGGTTGTCATAGACCTTAACAAGACCGGAAATAGGTAATTTTGCAAAGCCATTGTGTTGTACAAAAAGCAATCCTTCTGTCAATTGGTGCCTATTGTTGTGTGCAAAAGTGCGAGTGTTGCAAACAAGTGATCATGCAGAGAGACGAAGGAAGCAGTCAAAGTGTTAAATAACAAAATTTTGTGCCAATAATATTGTATTCTGTAACCTTTGGTTTGCAAAGAGAACTATTGCCTTTCTGAACAGTAACATTGCCCTATTTTCCAGCTTCCCTGCAGGTATGTCTCAACACATTGTAAATGTAAACTTTATGATGTTGTACACTGCACACAATGCATAAAACCCCAAGAAGCTTATTCATCAATGGCCTATGCAGCTATGCATGACAATATGTTGGTCTTAAATTGGTACATTGGGGCCGATTAAACCTGCCTGTTTCAGTGTTTACAGCTATTCAGTATTGTCTGACTGCTAAGAAAGCATAAATGCTTGTAAGTAAGCAACCAGACGGACGACGGCTTTAGGTCCTCTCCGAGGACCTGGTAGTGAGGATTAATGCCTTACCAAAGGGCACTAGCGCATCGACTTGGTTTCGAACCCGGGTCACCGGATTACAAGACCACTGCTCTACCAACTGAGCTATAGCGCCTACTGGGGATGATGTGGCATTTGCTCTAGCAACTATTGCTCCTGGCTTTATCTTGTCAAAAATGTAGGATATATGTATTAGTCTTTTGATTAGGCTTCCCGTCACCTTTAGGGTTAGGGTTAAGGTTTGGTATACTTGAATGCAGGGTGGAAGTTAGGAATTCGACTAGAGCAGGAAAATGGCCACGAGCAATCGTTATCGGAGCAATTCTTGTCAGTGGATGTGTCATATATCCCTACTGCACTACAGTACTGTGAAACATTTTTCTACACAAAGCTTCTGAAGTGCTGTAGCATACAGTCAGGACATGGAGATATCACCAATGTCTCACCAATGCAAGAAATGAATGTTATTGTAAAGCTCATGCAGAGCTATTATCTTAGTAATGAAAACATGCCTCTTCAGTGTTAACTGACATTCATTCATGGTAGTACAATACATATATATGCAATTATTATTTTATCTTATTTATAAATAATAGTAGCAGCAATAAAGATAATGAATTACTGTCAGTGTGATGGCATTTTGTCTACTTCTCCTAATTCTGTGAAGGGTCGGTCATTGAGGGTATATTGCATCTTGAAGCGGAGACGAATCTTCTCCTGAAATAGAAACAACAACATAATAAAAGTTTGATAAAGTTTTACTACAACAAAATCATACCCCAAACTAGAAGTACCCTAAGGAGTACCTTTAGGAGTAGCATATCTTGAAAGAGCTTTCAACTACATAGTCTGCACAGTATTCTATTTGTCTGAAGCCCCAGCTGATAAATTTGATTTGTATGCAACCACTTGAATTACTATATACATGTTTAAAGAAAACTACACTGTGCTCAATGTGAATTGTATTCAAGATATTTCTATTTGGAGTATTATAATGACAGTTGAGACATGATGCTGATACAAGAACATTACTTTCAGTTCCACACAAAAGGCAACTGTTTACAGTGCATTGGAACCTAATTGATAACCTTCAACAGCAAAAATTCAGAATCTCTCACGGCCAAATTGGAAATACCATTTATTTTCTATGCTTCATCAGAATTTTTTGTGTGGATATTAAATAGGGTTCATTTAGCTTGAAGGCACAAAATAACCCTCCCTCCATTATACAGTTTTAACTAGATATTTTCATCTTCTTCAATGACTTTGTGGCAGTGGCACCATACCTTATTTGGATTAGCAAGTAGCATAACTTGAGTGATAGCTGAAGGTGGAAGAATAGGGTTGTATGCTGGTAGGTCTGAAGCCGAGGGAGGCTGGAGTTTCACTCTCATCGTCTGTATAGAAACATACAAGAATCACAAACAGATTATACACATGTAAATGTATATACTGGACAATTTTTTAAGACGTGTGTGGAAAGATTGGTCCTGAGAACTGATAGTAAGGCAGGTCCTATGACAAATACTCCTGCGACACTCTTTACATGGTTTATTTCAGACACTCTTTGCATCTCCTAACATCAAACGAGGACCCAGCACTATACCTAACCATAACCCTAACCCTGTGATAAAAGCTTATCATCACCCTAACCTTCATCTTTGACAAACAAAACCTGAAGGAAATGTCCCCGGAGAAAAAAGTCAGATTGCCTTGATACACTGTCTTCATCATAGATTTATACAAGGCATCAAAATTTACATTTACAGATAAAAGAGGATTAAAAACTACAAAATTCTGTTTGTTATAGCGCTTAGAGACTTCGGTGGTAAGCGCTTTATAAGCAACGTTGTTATTATTATTTAAAATGCAACAGACTTACAGAATAATCATTAAATCTGCGTTGTAAAATTAATCTATCCGTGATTCACTTGAATGTCAACATACTTTAGGAACAGCAGCCAGGAATGTAAGGTTCTTGATAGGTGATGTGTTAGTACTCATAGTAGAAACAACAACAACCAACACATCAGGCCTGGGAGAATCCTTGGCAAAGTGAAATATCGTCTTGACATTGTTCTTCTCGTATGCTGTCACGGGTGGTGTTGAACCTGCAGAAATAGAAGGTGAAAGGAAAGGGAGAAAGAGAGAGAGAGAGAGAGAGAGATCATAATAAATGATTGGCTTGGTATGTACAAGTACATTCATTAAAAACTGCTACTTTATAAAGACCACTTGCCTTGTGTCTCATGAACAGTCCTGACTGATATTTTAATCTTTTAAACCCATTGCTTACAGAGATCGTGCAGTCCCTGTGTTGTGCCTATGGAAATGAGAGAATTCTGTAGTCAATGGGTAAAAAATGCTTGCTGAAAAGTTGGTTCAAAGGATGACAGGAAGTTGGGTTATGTCATCAGGAGCAATAGCACAAACATTCCTTTGAAATAATACCTCCCATGGTTAGGCCGATACAGTAAAAACTTTCTTAGTGGCCATATTCAATAATTTTGACTTACTGACTACTGAATTCTCTCATCCCATAGGCTTGATACAGGAGCCACAAAGTCCCCATAGGCCACTGCTTAACCGGTTCTAGACAAACATTTCACAAATGATACCAGCTGAAATGGAGAGAGGGAATCTTTAAGTACAAGTCTATATGTACCATTCCATAACTTCCATTTCAAAGCAAGGGGAAGCTATCAATAATTATATTTTTCTTCAGACTCGCACTAAAGAAGAGGAAAGTTGGACAGGACACTAACCTGGTTGTACTGACTCTAACGGAACAAAGACATCAGCTAGTGAGAGAACCGTCTGAGTTGTAGGTTGAGTTGTTGGTTGTGGTGTTGGTGTAGCTGCTGGTGCTGATGCCTGGGCTTGTGGGGTAATGGTAGGAGTAATAGGGGGTACCTCAGGGTTCTTTGTTGGGGCCTTGATCTGGGGTGAACCATCTAAGAATAGCAGCTGGTCATCTGCTGGAGCAGGAGTTCTATAATTGAAACAAAATCATGTATATTTGCAATACTAATAACAAGTCTTAGAGTGGTAGCATAAAAGGTAATGGTAAAATGGATATGATTATTAGCACTCTATATTAATGTCATCAGAGTCATAAATACACACAATGTGTGCACTATCTCTACTTCCTTAGGAGCATTCCTACCAAATGGTCATCATGGCAGCAAAATGACAAAGATATCAAGAATGACATACATTCCAAATTATCTCTGAAGATTTTTTTTTGTAGATGACAAAGTACAGAAGTTTGGTGTTGTTATTCACTACAAAATGTCTATACTACTGAGTACTTCAGCAATTGTCTCTCGTAAGTCCATACATTTTCGTTTTACAGTACATTTATCTTTAAACTAGAACAAACACAAGATTTGAGTCTTACTCTTCTTTTGTTTTTGGCTTGATAAACCCCCTTCCTAAGGACTCTAAATCAGCGAAGGCATCAGATGAAATGGCTGGGGTATTGGAAGATGACGAGGATGTGGATAATGTTGAAGCCGGTGTTTGCGAGATGCTGTCAGATAAGACACAAAAGTAAACAAAATCATGTATACAAAAGCATTACCAATCAAGTGCATCCAGTATTAAGAACACACAAGAACTATGACAAAAATCACTTTTGTCATAGACACAACAGCAATATGAGTATTTTTAAAGCATTATGTGCATTTTTAAAACAGCATTAATGGTACAAAAGTCATAAGGAGAAAGTAGCACTAAAACTGTAGATAAAAGGTTCATATAAGCTAGACTATAAAAAATGATGAAAGATTGCATGTCCTTCTTTTCAGACAAGCATCTATTGCAATTTCGTAGCACACACAAATGTCACATGTATGACCCTACATATCTCAGTTTCCTAGCATGTGAAAACACAAAGAAATAATTTAGCAGACTAAATGCATCTTGAGATGCAGGCTTTGTTCTTTTCCTTGTGTGATAGGCAAAATAAAAAAGATAAAAAGAAGCGAGGGATAGCAAAAAAGAGAGACAGAGACAGACAGACGGCAGGGGATAGAAAAGCTGACTGACAGACAGAGAGATGGGGAGAAAGCAGAACAAAAGTTTCATCAGGGTGAATGAATGATCTACCTTCCTGCTGCTGTAGGTTGCTTGGGGAATACAGGCGTCACTTGGCTTGATCCCATGGCAACTTGCTGCTGCTGCGGCATCTGTTGCATCATGGGATACCCAGGTTGCATTCCCATCATGCCCATAGAAGACGCTCTAATTTGAGCCATCTGTTGTTGTTGCATCATAAGCTGCTGCTGTTGTGGTGTTGGATACATTGGCATCCGCGCAGTCTGTAAGAGAGCAATAATATCAATTGTGTATCTGGACTAGCATGTCAGGAGGATACATAGCAAAGGGGTAGCATGATAAAGATAAAGAGCACAGACAATGCTGTGCAGAAGCATGTCTACAATAGACTTTCATTGTGATCATTTTAATGGCTGAAAGACTTGTTTCTGTTTTAAGCTGTTAAAAACAAAACAAACAAGAGTGGCATAACTATCTAAAATGAAGTATAGTATGCAGATAGCTATACTGGACAGAGTAGCAGTGAGAAAAAATTGGGAAGGGGGACACAGGAACAGTGAGAAACTCTAAGAGAATGTATCAGATCATACCATTTGCTGAGCTTGGTTAGTATTGAATGCAGGGAATGCCTGTGTTGTAGAAGGTACTGATGGAGCGACAGGACCAGGACCTAGGAGCTTATCAAGGTCTGAAGCACTCGTTGGTTGAACCACTTTATTAGCTGGCTGCTCTGATGACAAACCTACAACAGTGAGAACATAAAAATCAAGGGAAGAATCGGTTACCACAAGAGACAAACAGGTAAAGTATCACATAATAAGGTATTGTGAAATGACAACTAGAAATCATGAATTATATACCGGTACCTGTATAACATCTGTTGAGAGTCAGAAAGGAATTCTTCTCTAAATAAAATGAAGCAATGCCCTTCTGGTTCTAAGCAGACAATACCTACCTAGAAATGAGGTGCGTTTACATTTGACACTTGTATATCAGAATCAGTACTAATTCTAAAGCACTTGCACTTCATGATAACTGAATTTAAAACTCAATAAAACAGGATTAAACATATATTTTTGGAAATGGAACGATAATAGTTCCTCTTAAGATCAATACCAATCCAAGCAACAACAAAAAGGGAAGCTAAGTAGTGACACGTTGTAAAGAAAGTATATATATTAGCTGATCCATCAATCTCTCATTCTAAACATCTTACCTAATGAAGATAGTTCTGATGCTAAGAGTTGTGTTGAATCTTGTTTATCATCTGGTTGAGAGGGTTCAGGAGGAGCAGATGCAGCACCTTGTTGTTTGACTGGACTTGAACCAGCAAAGTCAATTAATTTACTACCTAGGAAACAAAAATAGCAAGAAAAATTACAACAGTGAAAACAACAACAAAGGCAAGAGTGTCTCCTTCTACAGCCCTGACCTTATGTCTGTCACGCAACAATATTTGTGGTGTTCCAATCTAAGCTGGGCTTAGACATTTAGAGCCCATTGTAAGATAGCTCAAGTATATACACCTGTATAACTGAGATAACATAATTCAAACACATACTGTATGGCCAGTGAGGACGTACAGGGTGGAATCAGAGAGCCATAATTAAGAGCAGGGGCGTATTGTGATAATGATGTTATCTTTTATGTTAGGAAATTATGTAAATTGTCATAACAAAGTCAGATTGTGCAGAACTAACACTTGCCATTGGTGCTTGTGAAAATGTCTCTATTACCTTTATTAACTATTAACAGATCCTACAACTTAAAATTTAGAGGTATAACTTTACAGTTAATACCTTACAATACAATAGTACAATCAGGTTTTCTGATTTTACTAAAACCTTACTCAATAGAGCAAATAGATCAACAGATACATCAAGGAAGCAGTTTGTTAATATCTCAGAATTTCTTCATTATCCCATTAATCCCATTAAGTTTCATAAAAATATTATTATTATTATTATTATCATTATAATATCCAATTACAGAAATGTTCAGGAACATGCAATACATCTTAAGCTGCAAAGACACAGATATTTTAAAATTAGGAATA
>CP137673.1:35865278-35901267 GCA_037976565.1 Mesocentrotus franciscanus
GTGATTTCATTGTAGCTACATTGTCCACCTTCCAATTATGAAATCCTTTAAGCAGTGACATATGGTACTAAACTTATTGGTAGTCAGTATCATCTTTGCTTCATTCCCTTCATCTCCTTGTTCATTGTCATAGCAACCAGAAGAGCAATCATTCCTATGGTGATGGCTAAGAGAGTTACTACAGTCACAGCTAAGCTATGCCTTCCTCCTGTCCTACTGGCACTCTGAATTCAAGTTCTTCATAGGTTTCTGTGGTGATGAAGGAGAGGAAAGAAGATATACTAGTTCATCAGGATTAGTCTAGATAAGAAGAATTCAATAACACAATACTAAAACTATATCTCTACTATATCTTAAGAAGATGTGGGGGCAGAATATTCTTTAGAAATACATGTAAACAGATTTAGATTGAAAGAAAAGACAGAGAGTTAGAGACACAGAATACAAGTAGAAAGATGATATTAGGGAATATGTGCATGGGATGAAAGGAAAAATGATGAGAGAGGGAGGGAGACTGATAGGATAGAAAGGAGAGAGCAAGAGGCAGAGAGAGGGAGAGAGAGAGAGAGAGAGAGAGAAGATACAAAGAAAGGTAGGGAGAGAACTGATAGTTGAAAGATGCATCAAAAGAAAAACTTGAATTGGAACTTGAAAACTTATTGAAAGACGAATCTTTGAGATGATAATATAGTGACAGAGATTCCACAAGTGTCAAATGACATGACATGCTGGGATCAATACAAACCCACTCACCATGCTATAATCAGTGGTGTCCAGGCGCAGAGTGTGGTTAGCAGCTGTACATGGTGCTTGGATCAATGCTGTGTCATTAGAACATGCATCTGAAGGGCACACTGTGGATGATACATTTACATGAGAAGGGTAAGAGAAGAACCTTGTTTCTAACTGCAATTACTTTTCAATCAATCAATCAATCATTTATTATTTGTTTCATAAAAATACAATCAAAACAAATAAACATTCATACAATAAAACAATCAAAATACAGAGTTATCAATATCATCGGCAATGTATAAAAAATGTTTCACTTTAAACTTTGTATAAAACGAAGAAGGAGAACTTTAAGGAATGTACACACTTTTTTTTTAATGAGATAAATACTAAAACCAATTCACTAGAAATATTAAAAGAATTACCAAAATATAAATCTTTGTGACTAATCATGGTGCAAGTCTTCATTGGTTACTCTTGACAATTACATGTATGTTTGTTTTTGTTTAAATTCATATATTTTCTGATTATGTAGTGTACGTCTGTTTTGGTTACATTACTCACTGTAGGCCTACTATCAATAGGCCTACTGCTTTTCAGTGACTGTTGGTAAAAAAGTTATGATGATATTAAAAAAAGATGGCTTGAATAATGATTGAGTTTACGTTAGGTTTAGGGTTAGGCACCGCATCATATATCCAAGGTTTGTGGTTAAGAGTTTGATAAGGATTTAGAAACAGACCACTGAGCAATCATCTCCAGAGCACATGAAAGCATATAAACTCTAGTCAGCCTGTGGCTTACAGTCCTAACCCCAACCCACCTGTGCAGTGCATGAAGAGCTCAGGGGGTGGAAGATAGACCTCTGCATGATTCACATCCAGGTCATAGGATGGTCTATGGTACCTGAGATGAACTGGTAGATCAATTGATGCAATCATGTGACCAGTCATGTGACCTGTCATGTGATCACTGGTAGCTGGTTTGATGTGAGTTGTATAGATAGCTATGGTGTGGTTTGGTGAGAGATGTTCAGGCTTTCACATCTACCTCATCTGTTAATACCAGAGGGAAACAATTAGATGATGTCTGTTATATAGATGGGTAGCAGAATTGTATAGGATAAAGAATGATGGTTGTGGTGTGGTGAATGATGCATGTAGAGTCAGAAGCTATAATGGTGATCTGCTAGCATCATGACCTACACAATTATCATCAGGGTTAATACCTAGAGGGAAACAATTAGGATAAAAGATGTCTGTTATATAGTGATGGGTGAAGCAGAATTGTATAAGGATTACACAAAGAATGATGTTAATTTTGTTGGGGTGGGTGGGGTGAATAGCTGAATGGATGCATAAAATGTCAGAGAGAAAAATACAGAAGAAACAAAGTTGTTATTTTATAATGGTCGACCTGCAATTTTAAGCAAGTTCGAATTCTGGACCTGTTTTAACACAATTATGCAACTGGAACAAGTAGGTTCATGTTTATATACATATAGACCTATATATAAGCATACATGATTAACAGAATTCAGTAGTCCTTGGTTTATGTAATCATTAGCCTATAATTTGACACATAAAAAAAGTTTGAATAACTTTCAGCTGTCTAGATACAGACTATTTTGATTCATAAACAGACAGATCGACATATGTCAAGGAAATATACTCACAGCTGGAGCACCAAACTCCTGCAATGTTTTGAGTTGATAAGGATCTACATACATCCCTTCAGATAGGTGTTCTAGGATCATAAACCTACACTGGTCACAGGAAGACTTGACAACAGCACTCATATTGGTTAGAACACTCCTGACAGGGGTTAAAAAAGAAAATCGTATTATACAAATGGCTTTCAGGTAAAAGTGATTTCAAAATCAACAAATTTATTATTGTTAATTTATGTTATTTCAATCTTTATCATTACTATCTTTAGAAATTATTATCGATATTACTTTTATTGTTATCAATCATCATTATCATCATCATCCATATAGAAATAGGTATTGTTAAATTTAAAGGTTGTCAATTATATTCTGCGCTATAAATTATGAGTTACATCAAAACAAGGCCAAATAATCAATGTGAAACATAGGCCTATCTATCTTATATAGTTCAATATATTTCACAACGATATGTTCCTATTTTTTTAAATTCAACAGTCTTGACTTAATTAGTCAAATAATAGTAGCTTCAGCGCTAGTCTACCTGTGAAATCCTTGATTCGCACTCTTCCTGGATAATGTCACATCAGAGGTTGAGAGAAAACATGGCCGTACTGGTTCACGGGAAGGCACACCTAAAAATCACACCCCAAAAACGTTTGAATTCAGCTCTTAATTCTCAATTAAGCCATAATATTAGCTCTCATATGAGAGGCGGACACCAGCGCTATACAAGAAGCCATCATGTTATCATCATCATCATCATTAACTTAAACCAACCAATATATAAGTTCTATACTTATTAGAACACCTTTGGCTTAATTTACAGCTCGAGATGTGGCACATACGCACGTATAGCCTACTAGCCATGCAGTATTCAGTAAATCAAATGTTTATGAATCTAGAGGCCTATAGCTAATTAAGCATGCAGGTGCAAAAAAAAGATGGCAAATTTACACGCCCCTCCCTAAATAACAGGCCATGATGATAATAATGGTAATATTATATTGATCGTAATAATGATAATAATAGTAATATAAATGATAATAAAAGTAATGATCGAGGATAATAACAATTAATGAGAAGAATTAGAAGGAGAAGGAGATTATTAAGGAATTAAGAGGAAGAAGAAGAAGAAGTATTGATAATTTTTAAAAAGTCTCTAAAAGGGTTATCATTTACATCAACTTGCTTATTTACATCATTTCCATGATTTATGTACAGAATATTTTATTCTAAAATATATGACTATATTGACCATTATCCCCTATTGTCTTTATCATCAAATCATATACATGTATCTTAATTTGCCTAGATCAATCAATGTTATTCATGCATAGCATAATACAGTTCATTACATTTTCCAATTCACAATGACAAACAAACTAATTTATCATGACAAAACTAAGAACATATAAGGCTATATGGATTCAGCAGCTCACCTTTTGACAATCTTTCATAAGAATTTTCTAAAGCGTAGCAGACGACACTTCCTCCGAGACAAATGAAGAAAAGCATTGTCAACAAGGCAGATATTCTTTGGCAGCTACACGCGCACAGAGGCATCATATTTAACACCATTTCCGAAATGTACTCGACTTTAAAGAGGAGTATGGCTGAATTCACAAGTTGCTGAATATGACCGTACAATATAAATCAAAATTCACCGTCAGTAAAAGTGTAATTTGCAACGTTTTTCTTTTGAGACCGAGAGAGTCGATGCTTATTCAGCTAGTGAATGAAATTACAGATTGCGCCCTCTTTCGTTTATTGCATTACATTCTCAATTGAGTTCAACATGGCGGAAGGAGACGACTGGGAAACCTTAGAAACGTTGCTTAGTAAGTGAATTCCTCTTATTATGCTAAATATTACTATTGAGTGTAATATGTGATTGAGATTTGCATTCATGCTGACGTGTGGAAATTTAATTTCTGTTTATTATATAGCAGTACGAGGCAATTGATGATGCACTTTGCCAACGCCCCCTCATTGTTTTCTCTCTCTCGACTCTAGTCTTGATCTTGAGTCTTGTCCCATTTATTTGTGGGAGTGTTGGGTCAGTCAGTTGACATGTGACAGTCAATGCCGTGGCTTTGCTTTGACGTTGTTGCTTATTATTTAATTATTGACCAGTTATGTTTTTGAAAGTATCTGCTATTATAATGCTGTAGCTCATAAAGATTTTGGATAATATTGTAAGATCAGTGAGAGAATTAAGTATTTTGATTTTTTTAAAAATTCAACATGTTAATTAATAATTGTTCATGTTATTGTTATTGTTAAAAATAAAATGATCATGTGAGCAGCGATCACAAGAACTTGAGAAGATGAGCGAGATCTTTTTCTTTATTCTGTAAATCAATGTGATACTGCATGATACACATCTAATATCTGCTAGCTTTGTGCTACACTACAGATTTTGTCTCGGCTGAGGCATGACCCTGAGATTGAACTCTGAAGTTGGATCAGTTGTTGTTTTTATTTCCGAAATCAGATAAAAATAGTATACATGGTAAAATATACACAATTAAATATTAATACATGTAGGATCTAGACTACATAGACTAAAATTGGTGGAAAGCTCAATTCAGCAATGTTTATAGAACATATAGGCCTATACTGTTCTTCCTTGGGGTCCTTACACTACAATATTAACATAAAAGCTACATTTAAAGCAGAATAGAAACAAAACATGAATATTTGAGTTTAAGGAAGTGTGTTAAGAAAAATTATCAGTTATTAGGGTAGACTGCTATGGAAGGATATTAATGTAGTTACATTTCGGATGTTTTCTGGTAGTTGGTTATAATGTATCAGTGATGAATCAATTGTCATGATTGTGTTTATTTTATATATTCCTAGGGCTAATCATTTAAAAAGTCATTTGGGCATATACTGGGCTAGCTTGAAGTTAAAGGTACTAGAAATCCACACATACTGTAGCTGTAGCTTCATTACTATCCTGGCTGTGTATTAAAAGCTGTGCTATTGATTCTCAACATTTCAAACACCACTATACAAAACTCAACTGATTTCACTCAAAATCGGTACTTTAGTGACAATTGATGACACCTAAATAGCAGTAAAATACAATTTTTTTCAACTTACCGATGTTAGAAAGAATAATTTAAAAATTCAAATTGTAAGTCTAAAGATCTGTCAAACTATACCTATCAGCCACATGGGCATGATTGTGTGCATTTGTGTATTATAAGTGTATTGACTATTCACGTGTGCAAATGCTGCCTATTAACACGTAGTGCAGCACTAGAGGTCAATACGCATTAGCATTGACTCTCTATGCTTTGCTGGAGTGCTAGAAATCTACAGTGTATGTCCCATTTGCAGGCCAAAAAAATGAAAAGGTTAAATTCCAACGGCATATGAAAGATAATACTAATTTAGAACTTCCTCAAAAAAAAGGGCTTGAAAATGTTTTTGTGGAAAATAAAGACTATTAGTTGTCGAATCGAATTTAGCGATCACGGTCCAGTAAGTAATAGTCTGATTTTCAGACCCTTGTAGTACCGAATTTTCGTGCTGTGCAAAGATTCAATCAGTTTAATTTTGGCATTACAAGAAGTGGGTTATTAGTTATTGATGTAGACAAATGCTCATGTACCCTTTACAGCTCATTTTATGTATGTTATTACCAAAAAAAGAAGTCAGTCACTCAATAGTGTCTGACGGTGAAGTCTAGAAAGTAAACAGGTTTCCTTGCATAATTTGAATATTAGGACACTGTTGACGTTTAAATTTCACAGATAGGACATACATGACAATGACATATTCACAATTCCTGCAAAGTTCTACAGAATTTGATGTTGGCTGCAAAAGGGACATAGTATCTTTAAGGGCTTGGTGATAATATGAAATATGATATTGATATCACCTTAATTGGCACCCATACTCTGCGTGAAGAGGAAGGTAAACAAATCCTAAAATGCGTCCGAAATCACCCCTTACTGCACCCGTCGAACATTGCACACTGGCTTCGGAGTTAGCTAGTGGACTCTTCTTTCTTTTCATACAAAGCACTTTGAAATCAGTTATCTGTAAGTAATTAAAATGAAATATGAGATTTTGATACCAGAGTGATACAGATTCGCTTACCTTCTATGTGTTCCTGATGATAATGAGTTAAGGTGGCATTTACATGACAAAAACACTGACCTCTTACAAGAGTTCGCGATGTTGGTTCCAGCTGAAATGCAAAGACAAGCGGTTTACACTTCAAGTACAAGTCCACTCCAAAAATAACTTACCTTAGATAGAAGCAGAAAAATCAGACAAACCAATCAAAAAAAGTTTGAGCAAAATCGGATAACTAATAAGAAAGTTATGAATTTTTGAAAAAGTATGTAAAACTATGGAACAAATCACTACACAAATTGCCAATTTGGTTATCACTTTGTGACGTCATGTCCTCACTATTTATCAATTTTTTTATATAGTTTAATGCCATTAATTTCCCTTTTTATCCCCCAAAAGTCGATTTCCCCATGCCTTTGCCCAGGTTATATGATTTGTATCTTATTGCATGCATGACATTTCATAAAAATTTTTATGAAATTTGAAGAATTGATACTATTTTTTGAATATTTTATATTCATAATTGCCCTTTAAAAATCTGTTTTTGCATTGCCAATTTGATACTTATTTTACAATAATACCAATTAGATTAGTATACAAAGGCACGCACAGAGTTTGCTGAATTTAGCGAACTACCTGCGGGCATGCCTTTTTACACTAATTTACTTACATTTGTTTGGTGACTTGTTTCAGGGTCTTTTGAAATACGCTGTCACAAATGTCACAAAAAAAGGTTTCTATGATAATTGAATGGTCCCTCATCTTTTCCCCATAATAATATACTCTGGATCAATCCAGGGTAATTATTTACTCAACATCTGTTGTAGAAAGTCCCCCAGGTAAAGCCCTTTGCAGTCATATCTTATCAAATCTTAGATAACATTGTACATGTATGGATGACTGGACTGTAGTGACTTCTTAAATTAGGTGAAGGCACATTCTCAAACTTCTGTGAGAGTTTCAAAGGAGGAAAATCACCAGCTGCCCTGCAACAAGGTTTGTGGTTCACCATGCAGCGACATTTTAGATTCATTTGTAAATAATTGTCTCACATACTTTCAATCTTTGAAACAGATAAAGCAACCAATCCATCTAATAGGGATGATGACTGGGAGTATATCATGAACTTCTGTGACAGAGTCAACTCAGAGTTAGAAGGGTGAGTATATTCATCATTATATCAATTTCAGTATGGTACTCGGGTAAATAGATTATTGATTTCAAAGGCTCAATGTACCTTTTCTTCATAAAAGTTAGTCATTTGGAGTCAATTCAGAGTTAGAAGTAAGAGTAGTTCAATCTTAAAATAGTTTATCAATTTCAGTATACGACTCTGGAATCAATTTTTTTTTTCAGGCTTAAAGATACTATGTCCCATTTGCAGGCCAAAAAAATGAAAAGGTTAAATTCCAACAGCATTTGAAAGACAATACTAATTTAGAACTTCCCTAAAAAAAAGGGGCTTGAAAATGTCTTTAAGTGGGAAAATAACGACTATTAGTTGTCGAATCGACTTAAGAGCTATAGAGCCAATAAGTAATAGTCTGATTTTCAGACCATTGTACCGAATGGTCGTACGTTTTATGCTGCGCAAAGATTCAATCAGTTTAATTTTGGCCATTACAAGAAGTGGGTTATTGATGTAGACAAATGCTCATGTACCCTTTACAGCTCATTTTATGTATGTTATTACCAAAGATGAAAAAAGCCAGTCAGTCACTCAATAGTGTCTGACAGTGAAGTCTAGCAAGTAAAGGGTTTCCTTGCATAATTTGAATATTAGGACACTGCTAACGTTTAAATTTCACGGATAGGACATACATGACATATTCATAATTTCTGCAAAGTTCTACAGAATTTGATGATGGCTGCAAAAGGGACATAATATCTTTAAAGTACCTTTTCATCATGCAAGTACCGGGTATGTTAATTTGATCACATTTAAGAATGATCATGTTATTATGAAAGAATAGTTAGTGCTATAATCCTTTCATAGATATTTTTAGTTGAAAATGACCTACATAGTAATTTAAACCATGTAAAGTGTAAATATTTTAAAACTATGATACAAAAGTGCACTGATGAACTTATTGTTTAACTCTTTGCCCGCTACGTTCGGCTAGCGGAACATACAGCGGGCTGCCAACTTCGACTCAAGTCACATTTCATTCACAATACACACGGAACGCATTTAATTCCATTGTACGCACACACACACAATAGTAATGCTGCGTGCTTCGCATTGTATACACATCACACTTCATTGCACCGCCGCAGACATTGTTTACATTGACATTTTCCGAGAAAAATTGAGTTTTGAAACTGCTTTTGCAAATATTCTGATGAGCTAGGATGGCCCCTATTAGGAGGAGACGGGACTTCTTCACTGCTGATCAGGTGCGAGAACTTGTGATGGACCCTGTTCCAACAGCCGACTCTGATTCAGAGGAGAGCGAGACTGACTCTGACGAGGAAGATGAGCCCGGTCCCACACGTACACTTTTGCGTAATCCCACAGAACATGATAATGGCGTGGACATCAATCACGATTCAGACAGCGAGTTTGAAGAGAAAACTTGGATACAAAATGTATAGTTGATAATCTCAAAATTTATGATAATATACATTACAAAAATGATACCATTGGCAAGACTATTAATTTCTATACAATATTGCTACACAAAGTTTTTCATTACAGTACACCAATCAAAAGTTATTGCGAGTTGAATAAGCATAGTCCATGCAGAACCCCTCCTAAGGTGGCACCCTAAAAACAATGTGGCACAGGGGGGATTGTGTACGTGGCGGGCAAAGAGTTAATAGTTTTAGTTTGTTGTAACCTATGGATATACAGCATCTTATGCATTACCATGTTTACGTGTATTATGTTCTCTATTAGAGCTTTGCTTTCCTGTCGGCTGCTTGGTCATAAGATACAGTCTCCTCAGGAGAGAGAAGCACTTCAAGCTCTGACGGTCATAGAGGCATGCGTCAAGAACTGTGGAGAGCTCTTCCATAGAGAACTGGGCAAGTTCAGATTCCTCAATGAGATGATCAAACTTATCTCACCAAAGGTATGTTTGAAGCAGTTGCTATATTTATATTCGTGCCTAAAGAAGTGTTTAAAGCAGCTCTCAAAGCAATTTATCAGATGGATGACTACTAGTATTACACATAGCTTGAACAAAAAATGTAAAGCATTCAAAATCAGTTAGAACAAGAAGAAAATGTGTTTAACAGAGAGAAGACTGATTGTAGAATTAGCAGTAAGAAAGGCTTCTCTGCTTTTCAAATTGTCTAGGACAGAAGTGTATTTAGAGTAGCATTCATGTTATCACATACTTGAGTAAAGGTTCTTATTTATCAGCACTTCATGTTTTCATGTTGTTGGCTTTTTTAAAAGTAACAATGGAACAAGAAGCTTTTTGAATTAAGATGTTTATCTGTATATGAGACACTGTTGGTTATGTTTGATTGCCCCTACAGTATCTTGGTAATAAGACAACAGAGAAGGTGAAGAAGAAAACAGTCGAACTGATGTACTCCTGGCAAAAGGGTCTTCCTCATGAAGGCAAGATTGTGGAGGCTTATGATATGCTGAAAAAACAAGGTTGGTTTCAGATTTAATCATCTGTAATGGAGAGAAATAACAAATTGTAGCGTAGATTATGGAGAATATCAACTTTTTTTTTTAATTCTCATGATATTCTTAATTGTTTTCATGATTATGATATCACAACATTAAGTTTATCTTTTATTTGAAAGGAACAAACAAATTTATTAACATACAGGATCTTGCTAGGATTTGCCAAGTAATCATCCTCAAGTCAACTCAATCCTTTGTATAGCTTTAAGGGTGCTAACTCTATGTAATTTTATTTAGTTAATTGTTTAAGGCCTCTAGGGGCTTATATATCAATAAGTTTTCATCAACTGATTGGGATGTGGTATTTCTGATTAAGACTATCTACAACCAAATTCATTTTATAGAGGAAAATTAAATTCTGTATTGGGCTTCAATTACTTTTTTTTAATGCATGGTAAATTGTGAGAAACTAAGTGTTGATGTTAATCTTCAGCTTAGATATCTTTAATTATCTTGTGTTCTAATTCTTGCTTTTGTATTTCTATTTCATTCAGGTCTGGTAAAAGAAGATCCAACGTATCTTGATGAAGATTTATTCCCTTCAGTTCCCCCTCCTAAACCAAAGATGGCTGAGTTTGAAGATGAAGAGAAATCAAAGGTAATCAAGGAAATCATTGATGTTTGTTTTAATCTCTAAGCTACAAGGCAGATAAAGTACCTCATTTGCATTTTGTTGTGCAGTTGTGACCTTGTCTTAAAGATTCATGATCCATACATGTCATTAATTTGCATATTTGGAATAATAAGAGAGATATATTGCGGCCCAGTGGTTGAGTATTTTAACTTCTGTTAATTTGAAGCAATTTATAGCTCTTTCAGTCAGTGTAATTTGATTGGACTTCTAATACAATGTTAAATATCGTTTGAATGATCTTTTATTTGATTTTTAGTTGTTAGCAAGGCTTCTGAAGAGCAAGCATCCTGAGGATCTCCAAGCAGCGAACCGTCTCATCAAGAACATGGTCAAAGAGGACGAGAAACGGCTTGAGAAGGTTTCTAGAAGGACGAATGAGCTAGAGAGCTGTAACAACAATGTCAAACTACTCAACGAGATGTTAACTCATTATAGAGAAGGCTATACAAGCCCTGAAGAAAGGGAGCTGATGAAGGTATAAACATATTAGAGTATCAGTCAAACTTTAACTTCACTGAATTCTATGTGTCTCTTTTTAGAGGGCTTCAACTTATCTTTTGGACATGTTTGATTGCTGGATATGCAGAATGAGTTGTGAATGTATACAAATTAACAGAAAAGCAAAAGTTATTCAGGATTGAGAAGAAAAAAAACCAAGTAGGTGAAATAGCTTGAAATGAGAAATGCTCTGAAAATTGAGCGTTAACTCAGGGTATTGGCTAACATATACTATGTGTCTTTGGTTGATACATTACTCCAGATAACTAAGACCCCGTTCTCATTCACTTCGTTGGAGCGGTCTAACTAAGACACGTTCCTCAGGAGCGGTTCTTAGGTGAGTGAGAATGGTCAAAGTGGTCCAGGAAGTGGACTTCTGGACCGCTCCAGAAGACCACCTCGGGAGGTGGTCTTGAGGAACGGGTCTTATTAAGAGCGGTTTGGAACGCTCTAACATGCAATGTGAACGGAGGCGTACTTTGAACGGAAGTGAGCTAGTGACGTTCAGCGAAACATGTAGTACGGTACATACGGTTTGTATTCGCGAAAAATTGACCCGCTGACCTGAGCTGCCATAGCAACAAGTCCACTTTGACTCGTGGAGCGGTTTGAGCCATAAAAAACTGCTTGGAGTGTGAACGCTCGCAAACCGTTCCTCAAGACCCGTTCCTCTGGAGCGGTCTAACTAAGACCACTTTCAAAGTGAGTGAGAACAGGGTCTAACATGCAGTCCTTTTATAGAATCTGATTTCATGTTTTTCATATAGAAAGCATTACTCTTAATTTTGTTATGTTTTTATATGTTCCATGTAATATTGTTACAAAATGGATGTAGTTCAAGACCTGTCAAGCTTTAATGACCTCGCTATGTTGTCCCGTGATGCGTTTTAGTCTGTGTATTTTTCAGAAAGGTCTTGTAGTTTTTTGTCTTTATGTTGGTCCAAGTAAACCCGAACTTATTGCTGTCAAAATTCAATTTTTGCTTCCTTTACTGATCTTTTCCTAAATATAATTATATTTGAATGATCTATACAGGAGCTGTATCTCACATGTGAAAGAATGAGACCAAGTTTGTTCAGACTGGCGAGTGATGCTGATGAGAAAGATGATTGCATTGGTGAGTTGTTGATAATTATCATATGTCATGATTCTTTGAAGTTATTTTCATGCATGATTGTTTAAGTATTCACAATGACTTCCTCCAGTAGCTCTTTCATAACGTATTGTTTAGTGTATTGTTTTTGTTTTTTTCAAAAGAAAGAAGAGAGAAAAAATAATTCATGAACATACATAGACTGTTTCATATTAGACTATTACAAACTGTTTCATAGATGCAGGTTATGTTACAGTGGAAAACACTCCGTCCCTCGGAAAGGACGTTATGAAATGGAGACCCTGTGTAGAAGAGAGTCGCCACTTTTTAACGTTCCTCTGCACTATTTGTATAAAAGTAGAGGAAACTCCTGTGTAGAAGTCCACCTGCACCTGCATATTTAATAATAAAATAATAATAAAGCAAATCTGTGCAGGTGGAATGTTATGTTGTATTGATTTCATTTTTAAAATCATCTTCAGTCAAACCTGTGTAGAAAGACTACCCAAGAGAAACACATAAGGGGGTCATATAGACAGGTGGTCTTTCTTTACAGGTGGTCACAAAACTTGATCAGCTGTATCCTGTCTTGACCAATTGCCTAAACTTTCCCATCCTGCATTGACTTTAAATACAGCTGATATTCTGGAGACTAATGATGCAGTTGTCAAGGTGATGGAGGTATACAAGGAGAAGTTTGGAATCGAGGATGTAAGTACAAGTTCATCGGGTGCAGAAGGAGGAGCAGCATCAAATTCACTAGATAGTAAGTCTCTTCCAAATATTCCTAATTTTAAAATATCTGTGTCTTTGCAGCTTAAGATGTATTGCATGTTCCTGAACATTTCCCTGTAATTGGATATTATAATGATAATAATAATAATAATAATATTTTTATGAAACTTAATGGGATTAATGGGATAATGAAGAAATTCTGAGATATTAACAAACTGCTTCCTTGATGTATCTGTTGATCTATTTGCTCTATTGAGTAAGGTTTTAGTAAAATCAGAAAACCTGATTGTACTATTGTATTGTAAGGTATTAACTGTAAAGTTATACCTCTAAATTTTAAGTTGTAGGATCTGTTAATAGTTAATAAAGGTAATAGAGACATTTTCACAAGCACCAATGGCAAGTGTTAGTTCTGCACAATCTGACTTTGTTATGACAATTTACATAATTTCCCTAACATAAAAGATAACATCATTATCACAATACGGCCCCTGCTCTTAATTATGGCTCTCTGACTCCACCCCTGTACGTCCTCACTGGCCATACAGTATGTGTTTGAATTATGTTATCTCAGTTATACAGGTGTATATACTTGAGCTATCTTACAATGGGCTCTAAATGTCTAAGCCCAGCTTAGATATTGGAACACCACAAATATTGTTGCGTGACAGACATAAGGTCAGGGCTGTAGAAGGAGACACTCTTGCCTTTGTTGTTGTTTTCACTGTTGTAATTTTTCTTGCTATTTTTGTTTCCTAGGTAGTAAATTAATTGACTTTGCTGGTTCAAGTCCAGTCAAACAACAAGGTGCTGCATCTGCTCCTCCTGAACCCTCTCAACCAGATGATAAACAAGATTCAACACAACTCTTAGCATCAGAACTATCTTCATTAGGTAAGATGTTTAGAATGAGAGATTGATGGATCAGCTAATATATATACTTTCTTTACAACGTGTCACTACTTAGCTTCCCTTTTTGTTGTTGCTTGGATTGGTATTGATCTTAAGAGGAACTATTATCGTTCCATTTCCAAAAATATATGTTTAATCCTGTTTTATTGAGTTTTAAATTCAGTTATCATGAAGTGCAAGTGCTTTAGAATTAGTACTGATTCTGATATACAAGTGTCAAATGTAAACGCACCCTCATTTCTAGGTAGGTATTGTCTGCTTAGAACCAGAAGGGCATTGCTTCATTTTATTTAGAGAAGAATTCCTTTCTGACTCTCAACAGATGTTATACAGGTACCGGTATATAATTCATGATTTCTAGTTGTCATTTCACAATACCTTATTATGTGATACTTTACCTGTTTGTCTCTTGTGGTAACCGATTCTTCCCTTGATTTTTATGTTCTCACTGTTGTAGGTTTGTCATCAGAGCAGCCAGCTAATAAAGTGGTTCAACCAACGAGTGCTTCAGACCTTGATAAGCTCCTAGGTCCTGGTCCTGTCGCTCCATCAGTACCTTCTACAACACAGGCATTCCCTGCATTCAATACTAACCAAGCTCAGCAAATGGTATGATCTGATACATTCTCTTAGAGTTTCTCACTGTTCCTGTGTCCCCCTTCCCAATTTTTTCTCACTGCTACTCTGTCCAGTATAGCTATCTGCATACTATACTTCATTTTAGATAGTTATGCCACTCTTGTTTGTTTTGTTTTTAACAGCTTAAAACAGAAACAAGTCTTTCAGCCATTAAAATGATCACAATGAAAGTCTATTGTAGACATGCTTCTGCACAGCATTGTCTGTGCTCTTTATCTTTATCATGCTACCCCTTTGCTATGTATCCTCCTGACATGCTAGTCCAGATACACAATTGATATTATTGCTCTCTTACAGACTGCGCGGATGCCAATGTATCCAACACCACAACAGCAGCAGCTTATGATGCAACAACAACAGATGGCTCAAATTAGAGCGTCTTCTATGGGCATGATGGGAATGCAACCTGGGTATCCCATGATGCAACAGATGCCGCAGCAGCAGCAAGTTGCCATGGGATCAAGCCAAGTGACGCCTGTATTCCCCAAGCAACCTACAGCAGCAGGAAGGTAGATCATTCATTCACCCTGATGAAACTTTTGTTCTGCTTTCTCCCCATCTCTCTGTCTGTCAGTCAGCTTTTCTATCCCCTGCCGTCTGTCTGTCTCTGTCTCTCTTTTTTGCTATCCCTCGCTTCTTTTTATCTTTTTTATTTTGCCTATCACACAAGGAAAAGAACAAAGCCTGCATCTCAAGATGCATTTAGTCTGCTAAATTATTTCTTTGTGTTTTCACATGCTAGGAAACTGAGATATGTAGGGTCATACATGTGACATTTGTGTGTGCTACGAAATTGCAATAGATGCTTGTCTGAAAAGAAGGACATGCAATCTTTCATCATTTTTTATAGTCTAGCTTATATGAACCTTTTATCTACAGTTTTAGTGCTACTTTCTCCTTATGACTTTTGTACCATTAATGCTGTTTTAAAAATGCACATAATGCTTTAAAAATACTCATATTGCTGTTGTGTCTATGACAAAAGTGATTTTTGTCATAGTTCTTGTGTGTTCTTAATACTGGATGCACTTGATTGGTAATGCTTTTGTATACATGATTTTGTTTACTTTTGTGTCTTATCTGACAGCATCTCGCAAACACCGGCTTCAACATTATCCACATCCTCGTCATCTTCCAATACCCCAGCCATTTCATCTGATGCCTTCGCTGATTTAGAGTCCTTAGGAAGGGGGTTTATCAAGCCAAAAACAAAAGAAGAGTAAGACTCAAATCTTGTGTTTGTTCTAGTTTAAAGATAAATGTACTGTAAAACGAAAATGTATGGACTTACGAGAGACAATTGCTGAAGTACTCAGTAGTATAGACATTTTGTAGTGAATAACAACACCAAACTTCTGTACTTTGTCATCTACAAAAAAAAATCTTCAGAGATAATTTGGAATGTATGTCATTCTTGATATCTTTGTCATTTTGCTGCCATGATGACCATTTGGTAGGAATGCTCCTAAGGAAGTAGAGATAGTGCACACATTGTGTGTATTTATGACTCTGATGACATTAATATAGAGTGCTAATAATCATATCCATTTTACCATTACCTTTTATGCTACCACTCTAAGACTTGTTATTAGTATTGCAAATATACATGATTTTGTTTCAATTATAGAACTCCTGCTCCAGCAGATGACCAGCTGCTATTCTTAGATGGTTCACCCCAGATCAAGGCCCCAACAAAGAACCCTGAGGTACCCCCTATTACTCCTACCATTACCCCACAAGCCCAGGCATCAGCACCAGCAGCTACACCAACACCACAACCAACAACTCAACCTACAACTCAGACGGTTCTCTCACTAGCTGATGTCTTTGTTCCGTTAGAGTCAGTACAACCAGGTTAGTGTCCTGTCCAACTTTCCTCTTCTTTAGTGCGAGTCTGAAGAAAAATATAATTATTGATAGCTTCCCCTTGCTTTGAAATGGAAGTTATGGAATGGTACATATAGACTTGTACTTAAAGATTCCCTCTCTCCATTTCAGCTGGTATCATTTGTGAAATGTTTGTCTAGAACCGGTTAAGCAGTGGCCTATGGGGACTTTGTGGCTCCTGTATCAAGCCTATGGGATGAGAGAATTCAGTAGTCAGTAAGTCAAAATTATTGAATATGGCCACTAAGAAAGTTTTTACTGTATCGGCCTAACCATGGGAGGTATTATTTCAAAGGAATGTTTGTGCTATTGCTCCTGATGACATAACCCAACTTCCTGTCATCCTTTGAACCAACTTTTCAGCAAGCATTTTTTACCCATTGACTACAGAATTCTCTCATTTCCATAGGCACAACACAGGGACTGCACGATCTCTGTAAGCAATGGGTTTAAAAGATTAAAATATCAGTCAGGACTGTTCATGAGACACAAGGCAAGTGGTCTTTATAAAGTAGCAGTTTTTAATGAATGTACTTGTACATACCAAGCCAATCATTTATTATGATCTCTCTCTCTCTCTCTCTCTCTTTCTCCTTTCCTTTCACCTTCTATTTCTGCAGGTTCAACACCACCCGTGACAGCATACGAGAAGAACAATGTCAAGACGATATTTCACTTTGCCAAGGATTCTCCCAGGCCTGATGTGTTGGTTGTTGTTGTTTCTACTATGAGTACTAACACATCACCTATCAAGAACCTTACATTCCTGGCTGCTGTTCCTAAAGTATGTTGACATTCAAGTGAATCACGGATAGATTAATTTTACAACGCAGATTTAATGATTATTCTGTAAGTCTGTTGCATTTTAAATAATAATAACAACGTTGCTTATAAAGCGCTTACCACCGAAGTCTCTAAGCGCTATAACAAACAGAATTTTGTAGTTTTTAATCCTCTTTTATCTGTAAATGTAAATTTTGATGCCTTGTATAAATCTATGATGAAGACAGTGTATCAAGGCAATCTGACTTTTTTCTCCGGGGACATTTCCTTCAGGTTTTGTTTGTCAAAGATGAAGGTTAGGGTGATGATAAGCTTTTATCACAGGGTTAGGGTTATGGTTAGGTATAGTGCTGGGTCCTCGTTTGATGTTAGGAGATGCAAAGAGTGTCTGAAATAAACCATGTAAAGAGTGTCGCAGGAGTATTTGTCATAGGACCTGCCTTACTATCAGTTCTCAGGACCAATCTTTCCACACACGTCTTAAAAAATTGTCCAGTATATACATTTACATGTGTATAATCTGTTTGTGATTCTTGTATGTTTCTATACAGACGATGAGAGTGAAACTCCAGCCTCCCCGGCTTCAGACCTACCAGCATACAACCCTATTCTTCCACCTTCAGCTATCACTCAAGTTATGCTACTTGCTAATCCAAATAAGGTATGGTGCCACTGCCACAAAGTCATTGAAGAAGATGAAAATATCTAGTTAAAACTGTATAATGGAGGGAGGGTTATTTTGTGCCTTCAAGCTAAATGAACCCTATTTAATATCCACACAAAAAATTCTGATGAAGCATAGAAAATAAATGGTATTTCCAATTTGGCCGTGAGAGATTCTGAATTTTTGCTGTTGAAGGTTATCAATTAGGTTCCAATGCACTGTAAACAGTTGCCTTTTGTGTGGAACTGAAAGTAATGTTCTTGTATCAGCATCATGTCTCAACTGTCATTATAATACTCCAAATAGAAATATCTTGAATACAATTCACATTGAGCACAGTGTAGTTTTCTTTAAACATGTATATAGTAATTCAAGTGGTTGCATACAAATCAAATTTATCAGCTGGGGCTTCAGACAAATAGAATACTGTGCAGACTATGTAGTTGAAAGCTCTTTCAAGATATGCTACTCCTAAAGGTACTCCTTAGGGTACTTCTAGTTTGGGGTATGATTTTGTTGTAGTAAAACTTTATCAAACTTTTTATTATGTTGTTGTTTCTATTTCAGGAGAAGATTCGTCTCCGCTTCAAGATGCAATATACCCTCAATGACCGACCCTTCACAGAATTAGGAGAAGTAGACAAAATGCCATCACACTGACAGTAATTCATTATCTTTATTGCTGCTACTATTATTTATAAATAAGATAAAATAATAATTGCATATATATGTATTGTACTACCATGAATGAATGTCAGTTAACACTGAAGAGGCATGTTTTCATTACTAAGATAATAGCTCTGCATGAGCTTTACAATAACATTCATTTCTTGCATTGGTGAGACATTGGTGATATCTCCATGTCCTGACTGTATGCTACAGCACTTCAGAAGCTTTGTGTAGAAAAATGTTTCACAGTACTGTAGTGCAGTAGGGATATATGACACATCCACTGACAAGAATTGCTCCGATAACGATTGCTCGTGGCCATTTTCCTGCTCTAGTCGAATTCCTAACTTCCACCCTGCATTCAAGTATACCAAACCTTAACCCTAACCCTAAAGGTGACGGGAAGCCTAATCAAAAGACTAATACATATATCCTACATTTTTGACAAGATAAAGCCAGGAGCAATAGTTGCTAGAGCAAATGCCACATCATCCCCAGTAGGCGCTATAGCTCAGTTGGTAGAGCAGTGGTCTTGTAATCCGGTGACCCGGGTTCGAAACCAAGTCGATGCGCTAGTGCCCTTTGGTAAGGCATTAATCCTCACTACCAGGTCCTCGGAGAGGACCTAAAGCCGTCGTCCGTCTGGTTGCTTACTTACAAGCATTTATGCTTTCTTAGCAGTCAGACAATACTGAATAGCTGTAAACACTGAAACAGGCAGGTTTAATCGGCCCCAATGTACCAATTTAAGACCAACATATTGTCATGCATAGCTGCATAGGCCATTGATGAATAAGCTTCTTGGGGTTTTATGCATTGTGTGCAGTGTACAACATCATAAAGTTTACATTTACAATGTGTTGAGACATACCTGCAGGGAAGCTGGAAAATAGGGCAATGTTACTGTTCAGAAAGGCAATAGTTCTCTTTGCAAACCAAAGGTTACAGAATACAATATTATTGGCACAAAATTTTGTTATTTAACACTTTGACTGCTTCCTTCGTCTCTCTGCATGATCACTTGTTTGCAACACTCGCACTTTTGCACACAACAATAGGCACCAATTGACAGAAGGATTGCTTTTGTACAACACAATGGCTTTGCAAAATTACCTATTTCCGGTCTTGTTAAGGTCTATGACAACCATATAAAAACTAGTATAGATTAATCTTGCACTGGAACAATAAAATAAGCTTAAAGCGTTTGTTATTTGTATCCCATGTTAAATGCAATGTGTCACAGGGAGATTATTTGTGTGCCGAACAAAGAGTTAATGTGATTTGCCATCTAAAGACTACTTTCACAGAGATAAAAATCGTCAGCTATCTGCAAGAAGGCCTTAAGAGCTATGGATTGCAAATGGTAGGAACAGCTTTCTTGCAAGCAGCTGACAAAATACCCTGTAAAGTTTGAACTCATTGTTGATGTTTAGAAGAAAAAAACTCTTGCACAAAGTTTTATTTTACCAGCAAAGAGTGCATCTTATTTGGCGAATGTGTTGGTCTCCTACATATCAACTACAAACGAGTCACCTTTGATGTGGGCGGGAGGAATTTTTGTTCCTTTCTTTGCTACATATAAACATACGTGGGTTACACATTTCATTTTCTTAACTTATTCATAACTTGGCAAGTAAAAAAAAAAAATAGGTTATTTTGTGTCCCATTTGTTACCTTGTATTATAGTATTTATAGAATTATAAACAAAGATTCAGGTGAGTATTATTTCACCTGATTTTGGTCTGATCCAAGCTACAGTAGGCTATCAGTAATCATGAGATGAACATGAATCTTACATATCATTGATAACATATGGGACAAAATAGTTTGCATTTGCCCCAATGCACAAGGCGATCATCATTTTGGGTCAAACTTTGCATAAAGTATGAAAATAACGTTCATTCATTGATGCATTCCCTGTACATGAAATCATAATTGAAGGTTGTTGTCTATGTTTTGTAAGCACATTACCGGTAATCACAATCTGTTAAAGTCATATTGTCTATTTTTCTCTTTACTTTCAAACTGCTACTTGAAGAAGAAAAAGAGAGATTTTCATTTCTCATTTTAACTTGCCATTTGTGGATTTTGTTAGTGTTAATACAGTGGAACTTCAATTAAAGAACACCCTCTTCCTTACCAATGACATAGCCTTGTACTATTATATCACAATCTGAATATTAGTGTTAATTAGTAGTAGTGGTTATTTTACCTGACTGCTAAGAAAGCATAAATGCTTGTTAGTAAGCAACCAGAAAATATCACGGCTTAAATACAATAGAGTACAAAGACCTTGGACCTGATTGGTTTAACCTTGTAATAATAAGAGCTTCTAGCATGGACTTTTTTCAAGCGAGGACTTATTGTATATGTTTTATGCAGTATTTGAATGAAAGTCAAACTTTCATGTTACAGAGTTATATAAGAGCTGCATTTCATGGTTAGAGTTGCTCCTAACTCCTTAGTTAGACTTCACATCATCACGTAACATCATGCATCATGCTGGAAATATCCATTGCATTACTTTAAAAAAACTAATATCAATATTATACACCTGCTGAAAAGTATTTATTTATGATTTCTCATCTCTTTTATAGTGGGTTGGAATGAAGCTAACATGATGTAGATATGTTTACAGTATTTGTAATTGACCATTCAAAGAAAATGCTGAAAGCGTTTGCACCATAGTACTATTCTGAGGACTCAGAGTCTGATTGTGAAATATTGCTTGCGTTTCAGTAAATGACTGTGTACATTTGTAGTAAGAGGGTATAAAGGTGTCGGCCTAGGATGATTAGAATCATAAATCTAAATAGGTTTAGAATATGAATTGATCTTCATATTTGATTCAGAGTCTAACTTCATTATATGTTGTCCACAGTTTGTCAAGCTACGAAGCAATCTTAATAGCATAACATTATATGTATATTAGAACCATCTGCAAAATAAGTTAAATTTGTAAGAGAATAAATATTGGAGAAAGAGTATTACTGTTTCTGGACTATTAGTTTAAAACTGAGTTTAGGGACAAAATGTTGCATTTTTAATATTGGCAAAGTATTCCTACAAGAATATAATATTTCTGATTGACATCATGATATGATTTTTATGTATTTTTGTTTTATAGTGTTTAGTTATATTGTATAATACAATCCAAATGGACGACATTAAATGTATACTTCACTAATTTACTTTGCTGAATATGTTTGCTTTGTTCATTGTATGTGTCAGTGAAAAGAGTCTCAATGGATGAGTGTGAATGACTCAGAGATTGAGCAATTTTACAACTTTATTCAAAGTTTATATATGCCTCTATTAAAGGGTTTAATGGTTATAACCCTAAATATAGCCAAGTGCTTGCCCAACATATCACCAGGTAATTTTTGCATACTGAATATTAAAATAGAATCCTGTATGAGGTAATATTTTAGGATAAAGATTTGTTTTCATGAATGACAGAGACTGATATTTTAAAGAGTTGTTCTTGGTTTGATGAACACAAGCTACTTACATTACATGTTCGTACATGCTTGGCCTCCTCATTTCTGTGTGTTGTTAAATTTCTTACTCTATGACAAGTAGCAAATTTTGTGCAAATAACACCTTATACAATAAATCTTTAAACAGATGAATGCACTAGATCATCACTGGACATTCAGTAGAAGCATTCATAAATTTGAATACATTTGTGAACTAGTATATTAGTAGAAAGTAGGTTCAAGTTTAAGTAGTGCTTTGAAAAGTTCTTGATTGAGAATGTGTGAGCAAGTAGAAAAAATGAGGCATGAAAAAAAATCAATATTTATAGCATATTTAATAATTTACTTGATTTGAATACAGATGACAGTATGTATATGATTCGAGGTATAGATATTAAAATGCAAAATATAATATATATTTTTTCAAAAATCAATTACATTGAATATTACAATATACTTCAGGTTCATGTAGTTTTACAAATGAGTGTTTCTCACCAAACAATTCAAACTCAATCAAATATTTTACACAGTTCATTTCGAGGAGTTCATTTAACTCAACGATTAATCAAAATCAAATCTGTTTTTCTTGATGCATAAAATAAATTAATGAAATGCAACTTCTCTCCTAATTTAATGGATTTATTACATCAGCGGAGTGTTTCACAAAGACTAAGATCGACTTTAAGTTGGACGTGACTATGGCAGGCCAATCATGCCACTGTTTGCTCTCACCATTATGATCAAACATTTTTTTTTTCTTCAATAATGAATTAAAAAAACCCTCCTATCTATCTATTTACTGATGTGAGTTGCTGAATCCTATGGGCGTGGCTTAGACACCAATGTGCCACACCCTCCTATCTATCTATTTACTGATGTGAGTTGCTGTCTACCTATGGGCGTGGCTTAGATACCAATGTACCACACCCTCCTATCTATCTATTTACTGATGTGAGTTGCTGAGTCCTGTGGGCGTGGCTCAGTTACCAATGTGCCACACCCTCCTATCTATCTATTTACTGATGTGAGTTGCTGAGTCCTATGGGCGTGGTTAAGATACCAATGTGACACACCCTCCTATATCTATCTATTTACTGATGTGAGTTGTTGAGCTTTATGAGCTCTAGATTGGAAGACCACTGATTTGACTGTGTGATCCTTGTAAGCATTCCAGTTCATGTGCTTCTGTAACTTCTCCTGTAACTGTTCCTCAGTGGGGTAGGGGAATTCCTAGCAACAAAAACAAGATAAATATTATGAAAATTAAGAAGCTTCATGCGAGAGATTTCGTTAAAAATGTTGCTGAAACTTCTGATGTTTTTTAAACTTCACAAATCAAGATCTCCATATGAATAGAATAACAAAATTAAAACAGAGGGTTTTCAACCTGTAACATAATGTCCAGGCAGTGACAATACTACCAAGCCATTACTGACCCATATAGCGTAATGAATGACATACAAACGTCTGTGTGCGAAATGAATGAAAAACTGACTGTTTAATTATTGTAACCAAAATCTCGAAATATCCATCAATAGTGTAATAAGGGAGCAAAAATGTTGGAAAAGAGAAGAGAGAATTAAGAGAGAGACAGAGACAGAGACAGAGACAGAGCCAGAACGACAAAGAGAGGGAGAAGCAGAGAGAGAGCGATAGAGAGAGAGAGAGACGATATACAGAGAAACCGAGCTGGACTGAGAAAACATCAGAATAATACTCACATGTTTCCTGAGCAAACTGAGTGTATCTTCCGTTGCATGTTCCAGATAGAAGCTCTTTCTGATCATGATACATTCAGCTCCGTTACTGACCAGACTGAGGCTGGGTTGGTCAGGAAAGACGATGTTATTCACACCCTGAGTGAAGTATAGGAGATATATGAAAGATAGAGATAAGGGTCCTGTTGCATAAAACTTATCATTGATGGTAACTTTGCCATCAATGATAACTTCCATGGAATACTTGATTTTTATTGGCTGTTGAGCAATGTTACCATGGTAGTTACCACTGATGGCAGAGTTGCCATTAATGGTAAGTTTTATGCAACAGGTCCAAGATGTTATTCATGCCCTTGTTGCTAGGAAACATGAAATACATTATGCTCATGATGGTGACCTCAATAATTGATACAATATAACACAGCTAGTTACTGAGTTGACACACACATATGAACTTCATACACTGTAGATATTACAGATAGTGATTAAAAAAAGATTAATCCCAAAGTACGAGGAGGAAAGTTATTACCACCGAGACTTAGCTGATTTTTTTCCCTTAGACTTCCGACTTTTAAAAACATAATGTGTAAACCGAAAGAGAATAACGGTATTAGAAAATTTGGAGACAAATATGGTGAAATTTGGGTCAGTATTAAAGTAGGACAAGAATGATAAGCTCACCGGAACGGATTCGACTGATAACGATCGAAACTAAAGGAATTTTATATTTTTAATTATAAATAGGAAAAACGGTTTTATTTCTACTCTGTTATTTTCCTTTTCTCTTTATAAATGTTAGATAATGACAACTTACAAAGACTCCTCCTTTTAGTAGTAGCTGGATCGTGACAAACATTGGGTCCTTATCGGCATCAGTCGTTTGATCATTCTGTCAAAAACATAATAAGATAGCGAAAATACTTTCATGAAGGTTGTAAGTTATTCTTTGAATTTTCTTACAAGTCAGAATAACTAAAATAAATTTTTGATGAGCAGCTGTTTTTTGCCAAATACATTTTCGTTTATCTCTTCCTATACAATTTTATACAACAAAAGGTATGCTTCATGATAATGAAATCCTAACCGAGAATGGCTATGAAGTCGCTAAGTTGGTAATTGAATAGTCAATAACTGCACAGACTAATTTTGATGAAGGCTTATATTATATGAATTCTTCATACCAGGAACCAATGAGATACATAACCATTATTCAATTCATTGTTTAAATCATTTGCAATGCATCAACTATAACTGGTGTGTGTCTGTATATATTGTCTAATGTACTTGATGAATGGTGGAAAATAGTGATGCAAATTATGAAAATGATGAGAGAAATATATAGCTCCCATCATCATGTCAAACTTGACTGTGGTTTCACAATGTTTCACACTCAAATAGGTTTTCAACGTCAATACTTACAGTTTTCTTTGCTACATCTAGATCTGTATGAAAGGTACGGCGCTGGTTGACAAAGTTAACCGGAAGACCATCTTCACCAAGCTCTTCCTTCTCTACATCTACACAATGATATAAGAAGGATGGTATTACATTATAAACACACAAGTATCGAGGGTAGTGATAATGCGCCCCTGGGGAGGTGCGACTTATGTGTCATTATAGGTACATTATCATAGGTCTCAAGAGAAAGTTTATTTTTGGTAAATGCATCAAAATGCTTAAGAATTATTCATTTGGTACACGTTAAGACCGAGTTCAGCTGTATGACTTTTTTTTTTTTTTTTTTTAATATTAGATCGTTCAAAAAATCAGTCTCTGAGTCGTATCACCATTTCGGTGAGATATGCAGCCTTAAATCGTGAAAGGAAGAGCTTGCAGCCTTCTCTTAAAATATGATGTATACAATTTACGCCATTGATGAATGCATTAATTAAAATGAGTTACCCGAGTCACTGTCATCATCCACCGTGCTATACTCTCCGACTGATCCTGTCTTCAAATAAACTCCTTGACTCTGAGATGAAAAGAGAATCAGGTACATATATATGATTTATGCCATGATGGAATGGTTAAGCGTAATGCACCAAGCACTAAGGGGAAGTTATGGTCACTTAATTTACTCCTGCCTATTCACTATAACTTTATTTCAGAAGAAGCATTAATTTGAACGATACTCAACATTAGTAGATGAATAAAATAATTGTGTTAACTTGAACATGCTTAACAGTTGAAGATCAGCCTTTGACTGAAACGATGTTAGAGTTTTGAAGAAGAAAAAAAAAAATGAAATGCAATACAGAGTACAAAATCAAAACAAATATGTAAACAAAACAAACAAACTATTAAACGAAACTGCTCTCACCTTTCTGATGACTGGTGGAATGATAGAGCTAGTCTCACTTCCATACCCCTTGATGGAAACACCACTACTGACTGTTGTTGAACTCCTCCGTCTGGTCTCAGAACTAGGCGTGTCCATTTTGCTGTTGTTCTTCTTTATTTTCTTTCTGTTTGGAGACTTGTTTCGATCAGGCATTATGCTTGTAACTAATAATAAGAGAAACACAATTTGGGATCATTACCTGTATTCACTTTTACATAATTCATATAGGAGCCTACATAATCTGTCGGACGTCACATGGTAAATGTCTCCAATCACACTCAATATTCATTATGCTCTCACCTTTCTGTTGACTGAAGATAAAAATGCTTTCAGTTTCATAAAACTGATCAAACAACAGTCTTTTAAGATTGATGATACTGATAGAAATGCAATGCAATTACACATACCTAATAAAGTTCAACATTTTGTTTTTCATTTACCTAGCGTAGTGTCTTTGTTCCATGTCAAACATACATCTTTCCTCTTGTAAGACGAGTGTACATTCTCTAGTACACTTTTTAGCTTCTTCAGGACCGAGCAACTTCCCTGTCAAACAAATGAAAAATATGAAGTTACTTTGACTTTATCAATAAAATGTTTATATGATATGACTATTTATTAACTGATAAACGTAATTATGATGAAACATTGAACCTAAAACTCTGTTACTAATGAATAGGTTATAAAATTTCATGATTTTTTTCTTAAAAATTGTTTTAGACCGCGAATATCTGTTGAGTCAAAATTAAACAAGCAAAATATGACAATACCCCGCATCCTTGCAAACATGAAAGTGATTGTACAGTATACAAACTGACGCATCTTTACTTTGTTACCCAATAGTTCATTTTTGTACTTACAGATTTAATGATGTAAATCCAATCTGATTGGTTGCTATCTTGAACTAAGACGTCACCAGTCCTAATATGGAAAAAAGAACAACGCATTGTTATTGGTTACATCAGTAAAATGTGGTAACAAAAGAAGTGACATATAGTTTGGTGGAGAGTATGTCATGGTGTTGATGATGGTGGTGGTATATGATGATGATAGAATGATGGTGGTGGAATTTGGTGGTGATGGTGGTGGTGATGATGGTGCATGCAGGTGCACTGGTTGGGATGATGGTTTTGGCTAGTGGTTATGATCGTGAAATCTCATTGTGGTGGTGATGGTTGTAGTGGTGGTAAAGTGATGATCATAATGATAGTGACAGTGGTAATGGTGACGATGGTGACGTGGTATTGGTGGTGGTGCAGATGATAATGTCAGTGATTGAGGCAACAGTTCACCGGGTACTTGAACTTGAAGAATACTGGTTTATTACAAATACCATCGTTATCTAATTTCATCGGAGAAAAGGGATCCGAGGGTTATAACTGATAGCATTGCAATGATTCTTATATAAATTATCTCTTCCATGTGAACATAGTGACTCTGGTGATGTAATGATTACCATCGATATTCTCATTATTATTCCTATTATCTACAATGCCATTTAACGATCATGAGACTTACGCAAAGAAATGAAAGAGACAATCCTTTGGATGTGTAGGTATGATGTGAATAGGCCAATGTGTGAGGAACCGAAGTGATGTCAGGAAAGCATGTTGATCAGGATCATTCACGCTCTTAATGCCCCCTGATACCATGAAGATATCCTGAAAATCCTGAAAATGCAAAGAAATATATAATTTTATATTTTCTCTTTTATCATATTGGTGTACATTCATAACTATTCTCTTGGTTAAAATGCCCTATATACTTGGGGGAAATGAATTTGAAAATAGTCAAACAAATTTCATCTGTAAGGATCGCAGAATAACCTAAGGTATCATTTCTTTATTTCGAACCAGCCGAATATGCATTATTAGGAGAGATCGAGAACAAAGGTATACAAATATAAATCTGATTTCATGCAAAAACAAATATTCTCGTTAAATTTAAGGGGTTCATCTAAGCCTTACAAATTTAATATTAGGAAAATATGAATTCCTGATCGACATCTATATATCCCAAGGATGGCTTCTTTTTAAAACGGAATATATTAATAACACATGTAGCCGTGCTATGGTCTACATGTATATACAGCACTGATGAGCAGCTTAACTGTAGAATGTATAGAAGCCAAAATACAAACTTACCTCGACAGATATGACAAGAAGTTCGCATCGTGACTTGGTGATAACAGTAGAAGCACGAACGGCCTCGTTCAAGATGGCTAGCTCCTGGAAATAAATAATTAATAAGTTCTTGAACTCTTGTAACATTACAGGAGAATATAAAGCCACAACCCGGGAGCCACAAATGCTAGTTATGCAAATAATGATGGCAGCACTCGTTTCCAGTAGCAAGAGGATAAGTAATAACCCCCATGTATTCATTTTCTAATAATAAACATTATAATCATACTATTTCTATCATGGAATGTTCTAAAATTTGACAATACTAACAATTATATTTTGTTTTTAATTACACACATTCTTAGAGATTATGCAATTCTATAGAATAATCACTTACGGGGTGCGTTTATTCAAAAGTGTATGCACAAAATAAAAATGCAATAATTTAACAATTGACTCACCCCAAAGCTTTGTCCTCTCCTTAAGAAGGCAACAGTCTGAGTAGCTGGCTTTCCTTTAGGTCCATGCATCATAAATATCGTCACAATCACTTGAAAGGCATAATACAAAAGATGTTTAGATAATCAATTTCAGGAAGAATATCTAGCACTTTAAGATTATCATTTTCAGCACGACCTTTCACACTTACACCGGAAAGTACATGTTTCTTTATTCTTTCTATAATAAACAAGTATACTCCTCGCTCTGATATAGTCATATAATATTTAAAAATGAAAATTTTACTCATACTGCAAAATGATTTGAAGGATATATTCTATACACTGAAAAGAAGTGATGTGTTGGTTGAAAAATCTTACGAACAACGATGATGTATTGTGTTCACTGTTCAGTGTAAAGCGGATTCCTTTGCTCAATATGTTTATAAAAATCATAATGAGTATTTTACTCACAAGTTCCTGATAAGATGAAATAGAAGGCGTGTGGTGGATGTCCCTGTCTTAGTACAGCTCGGTTAGCGCCATACCTGAAATCAAAACATTTACAAATAAGTTCATGTCACGGGAATGTAGATAATTTTTATAACAAAGCATAAAATACGTCTTTCTTATACATCATTTCATTCCCTATCTGCCAAATTGATCTAATGTTATCTCTCTTTCTCTCTGAGTCCTCCCTCTTCCTCTCCCTTCCCCTCCCTCCCTCCCTCTCTCCCTCCACCCCTCCTCTTCTCTCCTCCCTCTCTCTCTTTCTCTCTTTAATTATACTCTCTCTATCACCGTTACTCAATAATTCGTATGATTATATCCGTTTGACAACTTCATTAGTCGGAATATATACCACTTTTAGAACAATCTTCTGTACTGGTGATGTCCATGATGATGATGGTAATGATGATGATGATGATGATGATGATGATGATGAAGAAGAAGAAGAAGAAGAAGAAGAATGTATACTCACGTTTCCAGCCATCCTGCTTTACATAGTCTGCCTTGCATTCTGATTGGGTATTCAGCGAATGCCTTGATGTTACGTAACGCAATCTGCACCTATAAAACAAAACATACATAATATAATTTATCAATTGATTGCATCAAAATAAATAGATATATGCTCTTTTATTTTAATAAAAGGCTGCAGATAAAAACAGGGTTGATATCTCATTTCATTCTTGACCAAGGAAACGTATACGCAGTCTGAAAATCAAGGTAATCATAGTATAGAGTGAAGTATAATTGGAGATAAATAATGTGTATTCAAAATGCAGCTCCAATTATTGCGATTAGTTGCATGCCTATTACCTAATGTGATTTAAGAGTGAACAAAAATATCATTTACAATAAAGAAACAAATGCAATCAATCAAACAAGCAAACAAAGCAATAATTATGAAAATAAATCTTCTCTTTCGTATATATTGGTATAAATTTGAACTGCAACATCAAAAATAGTTACAAACAAGCTTAATTGTATGAGCAAATTCACAGGCGTTTATATCCAACTTACATATTTCAAGTCTCTTTCTGTTCTCTTATGTGGATGCTTTGTCAAAATTCGTTTGGTTTCTTCTGATAAGCGTTGCTAGGAAATAAAAGGCATGAAAAGAGAAAGTTATAATTTTCATCCATTAACTAAACACGTCAATTTGATTGCATTAATTCGATGTTAACCTAAAAGATCCTCTTTATTTGTATTATTTGGTACAACACAAAGGACCAGTTTATGTTTCTTGCAATACGAACGACGATGATTTTCTTGTAAATTCCCAACACTTGTCAAATGCATTCTGAGATAGATTTATTTAAAATTGACCGCAATCATCTTATTGAATAAAATTTGATGTTAAAGTAGGGCTAACTAACCGATTGATCAGCCTTGAAGTAATCCGGATCAAAGAAGAGTCGATCACCATCACGCGATCTTGTCCCAACTTGAATAAATGACTGGAATTCTGCGCGTTCCTCCTCAATGCTATACAAGAACATACATCAATGAATGCAGTAGTCAATATTGATGAGAAAACATATGTCAAAGAGTATCATACACTATTTTAGAGTGTCATGAGTTGACAGCATTTCGAATATTTTTTCAATGTAAAGACGACGGTTTCAGGATTTTAAAACATTTGAATAACTGCTCAATTCAGCGAGAGAAATCTGGGACATCTTGCATAAAAAGTTGACCACAGCAGTTAATTTTTTGTGTTAATTTTTGTTTAGAGTAACTCTCGAAAAGCAATCGTCAGTATAGGCCTATTACTGCATTGACGTTTCTGATTGGTTAAAAGTAAAGCTATATATTTGACCCATTGAGTTTGGTGTACGTCAATGGAGTAAGTATAATCTGTCAACCAGGGGCGGATCCAGCCGGCGGCAAGGGAGGGGGCCTAAAAAGGGGCCCATTTCGTGCGAAAATTTGAAAATCGTGCCGGCCGATTTTTCGCTCAGTGGGGTAGTGAGCACAATTTTTTTTTTTGGCACCCTAACAAAAATTTTCCTACGGGAAGGGTTATTTTTTTCCACCGACACCCCTTGGGCGCCAGGAGGGGCCCATCTTCTTTGTTTTCAAAAAAGGGTGTTTTTACCTGTTTTTTTGCTAGGAAGGGCCCCTGGATCCGCCACTGCTGTCAACACTTCATCACTTAACTCATAAATATTATAACCCGGCAGAAAGGTTTCATTAGGAGCTTTGGCAAGGCGGTGATAAGTTTAAAACTTTGTCAAACGAGATTACAGCGCACAAACCATTTACTCAACATTTACAATTAAAACAGTTTTTGAACGATTCTCTCAAGGTTAAGTTACGTGATGAATTGTTGATTAAACTCGTCACCATGAAATAAAATCAATCTCCCTCAACACAAATTAGACCAGATCTTACCTAAAACAATATTCAGTAAAAAAAACATTATTACGAATACCTGCTCGTTAACGAACGCTCTTATTACTTCAAGCTGATATTTATATTTTTCTGTTATTGCTTTGGACTATTTATAAAATTCACTTACTTTAGGTGACTTCGTCTGCATATTTTGACGCAATTAAGTACGAGCCGAGAAATTCGTCTGAAACGCTCTCGTGCCAATTTCTGTTGAAAAAAGAAAAATGGCAAAGAGAGGCAAAATATTTAGTTTAAGTGCAATATTTTCCCTTGAGCTAGCATTACATCATTTAATAATGTAGGTGAGAATGATATGTTAGATAATGACGAGCCTCATGATCGACTAAATGAATAAATTGATTTAATATTCAAGGCAATTGTGTCTCGACATAATTTCAACGGCCGTATAGCAACCGCAGTGACGATTTTCTTGTACACAATTAAGGATGTAAAAAAATTTGAATAATTATATCACCGTGATTCAAAAGCCTAATCATGAAAAGCTTACAGGGAGACATTTTTTGAAATTTAAAACAAATAAAACAATTTAGAAAAGAGTACAATTTTCAAACAGAAATGGGAGATGAATAGAGGAGAAGAGAATGGCGGATTACTGGTAAATGGACGAAACAGAGTGATTTATCAAATAAACTTCAAATGATTGCGCTAGAGTTCTTTGATTTTTTAAAATGTGCATTATGTTGACCTTTGATCATGTACTAAAACATGACATGCTTAGGAATGGCTAATACAGGGTGTACTTTACAAATCAGATGAACTGATGAATACTAAAAGAAAATGGACTTGTATGTTGACTGGACTTGCATATGATTAACGGAAAGCACTATACAACTTACCACTGATATCTGATCAGGTACTCTGATATTGAGATCTTCAGGTAATGGTGACCGTCGTCTGCTCATCGTACTTCTCTTCATTCCTTCAAACGATCCTCGATGACCAGGTAGGATATGTTCTGGTGGGAGAAGAGATCCTCGTCTGTTATCATCTTCCTCTTCAACCACCTTCGAATCAACAAAAAGAGAACCTCTTCTTAGGTTCTTCCTTGCTTTGTATGACATTGTGCCTTTCGCGTCTTTGAAAGTGGTAGCAATGCTGGCTCGTCTGTTTTCAAACATCTGCAAACCTGGCGATGTCGTGCCGTCAATGGTTGTGACGCTCTTCGTGCGTTGACGCGACGTGGTCGTGACTCGGGCACTCCGACTTCGTGACGCTAGAGCTGAGGTCGTTGCCAAACTAGCTGATCTGCCTCGTATTTGATTAGTGGCTGGTTTTGATTCCCTTTGTTGAGAATTCCTTCTTTCTTTCAGGTTCAACACAGATCTGCTTTGACGCTCAACGGAGATGAGAGCAGGACGGCGTCGAATCACGTAGTCGGCAACCATTTCCGACTTCTCTTCTGCTTTTTTCTTCCTCGTCATATTCATGGCATTCGTCACCGAGCCTCGGCGTACGGTACGACTCGCATTGACGGACCGTGCCCCGACAATCTCATCAATCCTGTTCTTTAGTTCTCTCAATGATTCCAATGTCGATAGCGACGAATCAGAATCTGCATCTGAATCGGAATTCGATTTCTCTTCGTCATCACTACCGCAGCCACCAACATCATTAATTGATTTCGTTTTAGGAGGTGCGCTCTCTCGTCGTAGTTGAATTGCGCTTTTGGTCCGTTGTCGTCTTGGTATTAATGGTGGTCGTTCTAAAGTCACTGTAGATCGAGGTCTAATGGATGGTCTCCGTTCTTCATCTTTAATTGAATTTCTTCTCACATTTGCTTGACTTTGAGGCTCATGTGTGTCGGGTTGGTAATGAGAGGGAGCCGAGTCTGCATAGAATGATGTAATAGACATTCGATGAGGAGCTGATACAGCTCTCATACCAACAGTCGGCATCGGCATTCTGTCTCCATCGTGGTCATTGACCACGTCGAAGTCTTCTTCCCTGGCCACTGATTGGACAAGTTTTTCAAGCTTTGATGATCGACGTCGTACCAATGCTGTAACAGGACGATGACGTCTGATAATGGGGGTCGGATAGAATTCATCGTCATCGTCATCGTCATTAGGAGACTCATCAATGACAATATTTGTCTCTATCGGTCTAGCAGAATGACGCATCATCTTTACTCATCTATTGCATTTAATTTCCAACCAAGCTTAACCTTAGTTTTTCTGTTATTTAGAACCTTCGCTCTCTTGATGAATCCAACGTTATGTCCATGGTGATGAAGTGAATCCCGTCTTACAACGATAATAGTTGTTAATGTTTGAAGCGATGGAGTTTATTCTTGTCTGAAAAAGAGTATGAAAAGAAATATATCACTAATGCACCCACTTTAAGATTTCGTTAACGATGTGAGAATGAATAGAAATGTATATATATTCCAAATATAATCATATCCAGCGCAATAATCATCATGATCTGCATTGTAGATGAGACATCATGGATCCCAAATTCATTATCTTTTCGCGTGCTAGAATTGAAGGCGGGTTTGCCTAATATATTTTGTATAAAACATAAAACGGATGTAATAATGCCTATTTATATTCTAATCCAATCAATATATTTATCTTGGTTAATATTCTTTTTAATAACAGTTATGCCATTCTAGATTTGTAAGTGTTTTATTGGTAAATTGCCTTCATAACTTGTAGAATATCAAGTTCTGAATACATTCATAAATTGTTACGTTATAAATGATTTGTAAAAAGATTGCGTAATATTGTAACAGTACTGATCTAATTAACATTCGAATAATCGTAAGAAGTTCATAAATATCAATTGAGAGAATGATAATTCAATCTACCTTTACTCACACGATACTTGAAATCCTGTGTATAAACCTTGCAATTCCAGTAAATCACTATGATGGCCAGTCCTTGAAGTTAACGGCATTTGTCAACTATTGAATTTAAAGTAAATTAATTCCAGATCATAACGTTAATAAGGAGAAGCAAAATCACGGGTGTACGGCGTAACAGATAGTATATAAGACTCTCTTCAAACCAGCACTCCTAGTAACAAGCCATACAAAGAACCACCCGTACATACTACTTGAGTTCCTTTCTTCTCTACCAACATCACAAATCTAGAAAGTATATTTGTCGATCTGGTTCTTCACCAAATGAGTTTCAATAAAACACTTTAGATTTGGAGTAGAGACGAGTGAAAGCGTTGAGCAGGGATTGTTTGTCTTTACTTTACTTAAATCTGGGCCAGCGGCCAAACAAGGGAAGGGTTGAAAAGGAAGACGTAGTCGTGTCAATAAAAGAAGAAGCCCCATCATCACCTGAATGACAAAAGGACGCTAGTCTAGGAGGGGGAGATCGGGAGCACTGCGCGTTTTCTTTTCTGTCATCTAAGTATAAGTTTTAAGCTCTGATGGTATTTTAGAAAAGACGATATCCAAGTATTTTGGGCAGGTGTTACTACCAAGGACGTATAGCAAGAGATATTTTTAATCTCGAATGCGATTATTTCTCTTTATAGCATATTTTCTCTCTCTCTCTCTCTCTCTCTCTCTCTCTCTCTCTCTTACTATCTGTCAGACTATCTGTCTCTCTCACCCCCTCTCTCCTAATCGCTCTATCTTTCTTTCTCCCCCAGTTCTATCTATCTATCATTCATTCTCCCCAGTAAAGCTTCACTTTACATTCAGGTCTATCCGTTTATTATGGTTTATGATAGCATGCAGGTTATAAAGGAGCATCTGCCAATGCTTTATAATATTATTTTTACAAAGTTTTGGTATGGGGTCATGAATTTGTTCAAATGAACATATTGGAAGCATATGCGATTTTACAATATTCAATGATCGTTGTTGCGGTTGAAATCGAGTCTAAAGTGATGAAATTGTAAATATTAAACTCTTTATGTTGTATAGCGCCCTCTCAAGACTGATATCACTTTAGCTTTAAAACAATGTTTCTTGACTACAATCGACCAATTTGCTATTCCTGTTTGGAAATTATATATCAGAACTGCATATTCTGAGATGTTCATGGTCGCAGCTACCATGGAATGGTCTTAGGCGCTATTTGAAATATTTGAAATTTACCGGGACCACCGGTAAATTTTGATTATTCAATTTGCTCGAAAGAAGTGTTTTAGGGACTAAATTTTTTAATGCTTATAATACATCCACAGGGGGCATCCAAATATATCAACATTTTAAAGAATTACTATCCATCCAATTTTCAAAATTTCCCAAAACTTTGCATTACTTTTAAAGAAATGGTGTCTCTTTATATATTATTTTCTTATTTGGTATTATCGTTCACCAACCACATTTACTTGGGTAATATCCAGAAAAA
>CP137673.1:35901767-36136767 GCA_037976565.1 Mesocentrotus franciscanus
GGTAACATACCAGTACATAAAATGAGCTGTAAAGGGTACATGAGCATTTGTCTACATCAATAAGTAATAACTAATAACCCACTTCTTGTAATGCCAAAATTAAACTGATTGAATCTTTGCACAGCACGAAAATTCGGTACTACAAGGGTCTGAAAATCAGACTATTTAATTAAACGACCGTGATCGCTAAATTCGATTTGACAACCAACAGTCTTTATTTTCCACAAAAAATTTTTTTCAAGCCCTTTTGTTTTGAGGTTCTAAATTAGTATTATCTTTCATATGCCGTTGGAATTTAACCTTTTCATTTTTTTGGCCTGCAAATGGGACAAACACTGTAGATTTCTAGCACTCCAGCAAAGCATAGCGAGTCAATGCTAATGCGTATTGACCTCTAGTGCTGCACTACGTGTTAATAGGCAGCATTTGCACACGTGAATAGTCAATACACTTATAATACACAAATGCACACAATCATGCCCATGTGGCTGATAGGTATAGTTTGACAGCTCTTTAGACTTACAATTTGAATTTTTAAATTATTCTTTCTAACATCGGTAAGTTGAAAAAATTGTATTTTACTGCTATTTAGGTGTCATCAATTGTCACTAAAGTACCGATTTTGAGTGAAATCAGTTGAGTTTTGTACAGTGGTGTTTGAAATGTTGAGAATCAATAGCACAGCTTTTAATACACAGCCAGGATAGTAATGAAGCTACAGCTACAGTATGTGTGGATTTCTAGTACCTTTAACTTCAAGCTAGCCCAGTATATGCCCAAATGACTTTTTAAATGATTAGCCCTAGGAATATATAAAATAAACACAATCATGACAATTGATTCATCACTGATACATTATAACCAACTACCAGAAAACATCCGAAATGTAACTACATTAATATCCTTCCATACCCTAATAACTGATAATTTTTCTTAACACACTTCCTTAAACTCAAATATTCATGTTTTGTTTCTATTCTGCTTTAAATGTAGCTTTTATGTTAATATTGTAGTGTAAGGACCCCAAGGAAGAACAGTATAGGCCTATATGTTCTATAAACATTGCTGAATTAAGCTTTCCACCAATTTTAGTCTATGTAGTCTAAATCCTACATGTATTAATATTTAATTGTGTATATTTTACCATGTATACTATTTTTATCTGATTTCGGAAATAAAAACAACAACTGATCCAACTTCAGAGTTCAATCTCAGGGTCATGCCTCAGCCGAGACAAAATCTGTAGTGTAGCACAAAGCTAGCAGCAGATATTAGATGTGTATCATGCAGTATCACATTGATTTACAGAATAAAGAAAAAGATCTCGCTCATCTTCTCAAGTTCTTGTGATCGCTGCTCACATGATCATTTTATTTTTAACAATAACAATAACATGAACAATTATTAATTAACATGTTGAATTTTTTAAAAATCAAAATACTTAATTCTCTCACTGATCTTACAATATTATCCAAAATCTTTATGAGCTACAGCATTATAATAGCAGATACTTTCAAAAACATAACTGGTCAATAATTAAATAATAAGCAACAACGTCAAAGCAAAGCCACGGCATTGACTGTCACATGTCAACTGACTGACCCAACACTCCCACAAATAAATGGGACAAGACTCAAGATCAAGACTAGAGTCGAGAGAGAAAACAATGAGGGGGCGTTGGCAAAGTGCATCATCAATTGCCTCGTACTACCATATAATAAACATAAATTAAATTTCCACACGTCAGCATGAATGCAAATCTCAATCAAATGTTACACTCAATAGTAATATTTAGCATAATAAGAGGAATTCACTTACTAAGCAACGTTTCTAAGGTTTCCCAGTCGTCTCCTTCCGCCATGTTGAACTCAATTGAGAATGTAATGCAATAAACGAAAGAGGGCGCAATCTGTAATTTCATTCACTAGCTGAATAAGCATCGACTCTCTCGGTCTCAAAAGAAAAACGTTGCAAATTACACTTTTACTGACGGTGAATTTTGATTTATATTGTACGGTCATATTCAGCAACTTGTGAATTCAGCCATACTCCTCTTTAAAGTCGAGTACATTTCGGAAATGGTGTTAAATATGATGCCTCTGTGCGCGTGTAGCTGCCAAAGAATATCTGCCTTGTTGACAATGCTTTTCTTCATTTGTCTCGGAGGAAGTGTCGTCTGCTACGCTTTAGAAAATTCTTATGAAAGATTGTCAAAAGGTGAGCTGCTGAATCCATATAGCCTTATATGTTCTTAGTTTTGTCATGATAAATTAGTTTGTTTGTCATTGTGAATTGGAAAATGTAATGAACTGTATTATGCTATGCATGAATAACATTGATTGATCTAGGCAAATTAAGATACATGTATATGATTTGATGATAAAGACAATAGGGGATAATGGTCAATATAGTCATATGTTTTAGAATAAAATATTCTGTACATAAATCATGGAAATGATGTAAATAAGCAAGTTGATGTAAATGATAACCCTTTTAGAGACTTTTTTTAAAATTATCAATACTTCTTCTTCTTCTTCCTCTTAATTCCTTAATAATCTCCTTCTCCTTCTAATTCTTCTCATTAATTGTTATTATCCTCGATCATTACTTTTATTATCATTTATATTACTATTATTATCATTATTACGATCAATATAATATTACCATTATTATCATCATGGCCTGTTATTTAGGGGGCGTGTAAATTTGCCATCTTTTTTGCACCTGCATGCTTAATTAGCTATAGGCCTCTAGATTCATAAACATTTGATTTACTGAATACTGCATGGCTAGTAGGCTATATGCACGTATGTGCCACATCTCGAGCTGTAAATTAAGCCAAAGGTGTTCTAATAAGTATAGAACTTATATATTGGTTGGTTTAAGTTAATGATGATGATGATGATAACATGATGGCTTCTTGTATAGCGCTGGTGTCCGCCTCTCATATGAGAGCTAATATTATGGCTTAATTGAGAATTAAGAGCTGAATTCAAACGTTTTTGGGGTGTGATTTTTAGGTGTGCCTTCCGTGAACCAGTACGGCCATGTTTTCTCTCAACCTCTGATGTGACATTATCCAGGAAGAGTGCGAATCAAGGATTTCACAGGTAGACTAGCGCTGAAGCTACTATTATTTGACTAATTAAGTCAAGACTGTTGAATTTAAAAAAATAGGAACATATCGTTGTGAAATATATTGAACTATATAAGATAGATAGGCCTATGTTTCACATTGATTATTTGGCCTTGTTTTGATGTAACTCATAATTTATAGCGCAGAATATAATTGACAACCTTTAAATTTAACAATACCTATTTCTATATGGATGATGATGATAATGATGATTGATAACAATAAAAGTAATATCGATAATAATTTCTAAAGATAGTAATGATAAAGATTGAAATAACATAAATTAACAATAATAAATTTGTTGATTTTGAAATCACTTTTACCTGAAAGCCATTTGTATAATACGATTTTCTTTTTTTTTAACCCCTGTCAGGAGTGTTCTAACCAATATGAGTGCTGTTGTCAAGTCTTCCTGTGACCAGTGTAGGTTTATGATCCTAGAACACCTATCTGAAGGGATGTATGTAGATCCTTATCAACTCAAAACATTGCAGGAGTTTGGTGCTCCAGCTGTGAGTATATTTCCTTGACATATGTCGATCTGTCTGTTTATGAATCAAAATAATCTGTATCTAGACAGCTGAAATTATTCAAACTTTTTTATGTGTCAAATTATAGGCTAATGATTACATAAACCATGGACTACTGAATTCTGTTAATCATGTATGCTTATATATAGGTCTATATGTATATAAACATGAACCTACTTGTTCCAGTTGCATAATTGTGTTAAAACAGGTCCAGAATTCGAACTTGCTTAAAATTGCAGGTCGACCATTATAAAATAACAACTTTGTTTCTTCTGTATTTTCTCTCTGACATTTTATGCATCCATTCAGCTATTCACCCCCCACCCACCCCAACAAAATTAACATCATTCTTTGTGTAATCCTTATACAATTCTGCTTCACCCATCACTATATAACAGACATCTTTTATCCTAATTGTTTCCCTCTAGGTATTAACCCTTGATGAGGTAGATGTAGAGAAGCCTGAACATCTCTCACCAAACCACACCATAGCTATCTATACAACTCACATCAAACCAGCTACCAGTGATCACATGACAGGTCACATGACTGGTCACATGACTGCATCAATTGATCTACCAGTTCATCTCAGGTACCATAGACCATCCTATGACCTGGATGTGAATCATGCAGAGGTCTATCTTCCACCCCCTGAGCTCTTCATGCACTGCACAGGTGGGTTGGGGTTAGGACTGTAAGCCACAGGCTGACTAGAGTTTATATGCTTTCATGTGCTCTGGAGATGATTGCTCAGTGGTCTGTTTCTAAATCCTTATCAAACTCTTAACCACAAACCTTGGATATGATGCGGTGCCTAACCCTAAACCTAACGTAAACTCAATCATTATTCAAGCCATCTTTTTTTAATATCATCATAACTTTTTTACCAACAGTCACTGAAAAGCAGTAGGCCTATTGATAGTAGGCCTACAGTGAGTAATGTAACCAAAACAGACGTACACTACATAATCAGAAAATATATGAATTTAAACAAAAACAAACATACATGTAATTGTCAAGAGTAACCAATGAAGACTTGCACCATGATTAGTCACAAAGATTTATATTTTGGTAATTCTTTTAATATTTCTAGTGAATTGGTTTTAGTATTTATCTCATTAAAAAAAAAGTGTGTACATTCCTTAAAGTTCTCCTTCTTCGTTTTATACAAAGTTTAAAGTGAAACATTTTTTATACATTGCCGATGATATTGATAACTCTGTATTTTGATTGTTTTATTGTATGAATGTTTATTTGTTTTGATTGTATTTTTATGAAACAAATAATAAATGATTGATTGATTGATTGAAAAGTAATTGCAGTTTAGAAACAAGGTTCTTCTCTTACCCTTCTCATGTAAATGTATCATCCACAGTGTGCCCTTCAGATGCATGTTCTAATGACACAGCATTGATCCAAGCACCATGTACAGCTGCTAACCACACGCTCTGCGCCTGGACACCACTAGATTATAGCATGGTGAGTGGGTTTGTATTGATCCCAGCATGTCATGTCATTTGACACTTGTGGAATCTCTGTCACTATATTATCATCTCAAAGATTCGTCTTTCAATAAGTTTTCAAGTTCCAATTCAAGTTTTCTTTGATGCATCTTTCAACTATCAGTTCTCTCCCTACCTTTCTTTGTATCTTCTCTCTCTCTCTCTCTCTCTCTCTCTCTGCCTCTTGCTCTCTCCTTTCTATCCTATCAGTCTCCCTCCCTCTCTCATCATTTTTCCTTTCATCCCATGCTCACATATTCCCTAATATCATCTTTCTACTTGTATTCTGTGTCTCTAACTCTCTGTCTTTTCTTTCAATCTAAATCTGTTTACATGTATTTCTAAAGAATATTCTGCCCCCACATCTTCTTAAGATATAGTAGAGATATAGTTTTAGTATTGTGTTATTGAATTCTTCTTATCTAGACTAATCCTGATGAACTAGTATATCTTCTTTCCTCTCCTTCATCACACAGGAAACCTATGAAGAACTTGAATTCAGAGTGCCAGTAGGACAGGAAAGGCATAGCTTAGCTGTGACTGTAGTAACTCTCTTAGCCATCACCATAGGAATGATTGCTCTTCTGGTTGCTATGACAATGAACAAGGAGATGAAGGGAATGAAGCAAAGATGATACTGACTACCAATAAGTTTAGTACCATATGTCACTGCTTAAAGGATTTCATAATTGGAAGGTGGACAATGTAGCTACAATGAAATCACATGATGGATCGTCACTCATTTACAGTCCAGTGTAATGTTTGAAGACGACTTGGAAGATTTCCAAAATATATATTGAATAATGAAAGTGCAGAGGAACCTTGTGATAACAAACTCATCGGAAATAACCTTGTACTGAAAATTTTGCTATAAACAAATGAACATAAAGGACTGGGACAGCAGAAGAATACCTTGCTGTGAGGTTTTATTGTATTAAACAGTGTTTCTTTTATAGTGCGGTTCTAACTACACATTTTGAATGTGTCACATACCTATTGAATGCTACAGTAATATTTTTGAATGGCTGAAGTGCAGTAGACTTTCAAGCTATATCTTTCAATTTGTTGTTGGGATTCATGACTGTATTTTTAAGACAGATATGCAAAGTTAAGTAAAAAGCAACCAATATCTGCCAATTCTATTGACTGATGTTACTCACGAGGGAGATTAATGTCTGCCAATTCTACCGCCTGATGTTACTCACGAGGGTGATTATTTGCATGCTTTGAATAGCATGGAGGAAAACAATATAATTTTGAAGAAAAAAAGAAAAAATGGTGAATCACTTGCTGTGCGTTGTAAAGCATAAGGTTCTGAATGTCGTTTATCATTTAATGTACCTGAAATGTGTATGTTTGCTGTGGTAGACCTGGGCCCCATTTGTACAGGGTAGCAAATCACTCCATTCCATTGTAATTTAACTGAAAAGAGTAATATCAATCTCAGGTTAATTGGGCATTGATTTTAAGACAGGTCCAAGTGTTTGTTTTCTTCAATGTATTCAAACTTCATTCTTGACAGATAGTTGCATTTGTATGATCTTAATTAAGTTTGCCAGAGTTTTCCGCCAAATTGCAAGAATGAATTACATATGATTTGTTCTGGAGAGGTAAGTAAGTTAAGGGGCCTGTAATCCATTCATTTACCTGTACTAGTTTTTATTTCAATGACAGAACACCAAGCCATGATTGAACAAAGCTCTATTCATACTTATGACTACATCAAAAGAGAGAGAAAACAAAACAATTTCTAGTTTTTTGTTTATTCTATATAAAAGGTAGCAAAATTTAATTTGTTGATTTGTTGTGTTTTTTCAAAACATTTTATATCATGAAAATATGTACATTAAATAATCATAGAGAAGCACACATTAAAGCTGTCCAGATCACAAGAGCCTACTGTATGATATATTATACTTTATGCACATTATGGTCTCCACTTGTAAAGAGTTTTGTAACATGTGGCTTTACAGTTACCTGAAGCTTTACAAAGTATTCTAAGTAATCATTTGCAATAAAGGGAGTGTAGCCTGACAAGACTATGTGTCTTTCCCGTGGCCTGACTCGGGGCCAATCGGGTACAATACGACTAAGGACGACTCGACCGCAGCAATCATGCGCGTGCAACGTAGGCGAAACCGAAGCATGAGGAGAACATTGGTCTGTTTTGCAAATGCTGACCATGTAGAGATTAAGTCGCTGACTACCCTTAATCAAGTCCATTCGTTTACGTGCAGTTGTCCAAAAGAAGACATACATGTAGATGGTGTTAACCAGTATTTGCCAAGCTACACTCCCTTAAAGATTTAAGTAGTAAGATCAAATGTATCCTTTGCCGTCAGTTTTTCAAAAATATACACCAAAAATTGTCACAATCAACATGTGCATTGATCTGTTCTAAGTCATCTTGCAAAGAAAAAGTGGAACATGTTGATCAAAATAACTTTATAGAAGGAACACAACAGATATAGTTCATTATATTCTAAAAGTTTTAGATTGGGAAATTAAGATGCATCTAACATGTATATGTATAAAATTATAAATACGAGAGTTGTTATACATCTACTTTCAAAAAGTAGGTCACTCAGAATACAATAGGAAAACGATTATATTATAAATAATAGTGATGCTAATTTAATTTTGTTATAAAATCTTTAAATACACGATGTTTAAAAAATACACCTACTTTTTTATAATGTTATTAATACCGTAACCTATACAATTACAGTAAAGTTATAAAACGATCAAAGGTTTGAAGCATAAAATCTCCATGAAAGACTCATCATCCTAAGAATCACTCATACTGTTAATGTATAAAATACTGCTTGACCAGAAGAAAAGATGGTAATAATTCAATTGCTAAAGAGACATTTTCTTAACAATAAACGTAGATCAGAGACAAGCACAGTAGGACATGTAGTACTTCATGTTTCATCCTGTATACATGGAACATAAGTGTTACACCCCTATGGCGTGTAGGGATGGTTACTGTAAATAACTGGAAATAATCAAAGATGAGGAGAAACAAGTCAGGTGGTGTACTCAGTGCACAATCAAAATGTAGAATGGCATATTTATTATGTTCATAATAAATATCAATGAAGAACAGAAATCATCATACAGTAACAATACTGTAAGAACCAACATTCTAGAATTCTTATGTTTTCTGTCTCCCTATCCTCATGGATACATATCCATCACAATTAATATTAAACATCTTGTACATCACACTTCTTAACAATTTCATCCTTAAGGATGTTCCTTTGAAATTGCTAAATACTACCTGTGAATGTATTCTATACGCTAACAAATTACAATATACATTATATACAAACCCGAGCACTAACCCGGATCATGTTTATATTAAAGATACTATGTTCATATAAATCATAACTTTTCCTTTAACTATCCTTATCCACTTGTGAACATACATACTCATAAAGAAGTCATGCTTTTATTATCAAACGGTATCCAAGAAAACTACCTCAAATAATCAAGGATTATCTAATACTATTTCTATTATATCATCCAATAAAACCAACAATTAACTATATAAAATAACTTAATTGAACCTTAAAGTGTAGTTTAACAAACTACTAAACTGAATCTCAAAATTGGGGATAACACTTTAAATCATTGCATCAAAATGGCTATTCTAATGTTTAACAACTATTTCAAATTGACTAAACTGGAACAAAGATATTCTATTCCCTACCAAGATTGAGAGGAAAATATAAAGAGAACCCTGTAAAACTCTCTAGAGCATTATAAAACAAAGCAGTCTTACACCACTATCTTCATGGGAGGAAGCTTGATCCAATAATCAAATAAATCAACTTGCACAAGCACAACTTCCAGTCTTCCTATAGTTAGTCTACTTTGCAGGCACTCTGAATCAATATCCTAAACTCAAGTTCCCTTAATACAGGAAAGTCTATGTACAATACAACGGAATATGCTAAATGGGTCTGATCTCTTAGACTACACTATGTCAATATTCTAGGTAGGTCCATGGTGGACAGACCACAGATCCCTGTATCTACAGCTCTTATCATTCTCTCTCATCTTAGGTCCAATCTCCTCACTTTCTGGGGTTCGAGTTGCTAAACCCTTTCACATCAAAGTATTAATCTACTTATTCATTTTGGTTTAAAAGACATATAAATATACATGATTCAAAGATCCAAGGACCAAAACTGAACATATTTACAAGTAATGCAATAAAGTTATAGATACAGTAAATATACAATAGTGAGCCAAACAGTTACTTACACTGCATGTTCACAAACTAACGGCGCATCATGCTATAATAATGCTTTACAATACACTTGCTTAATAACCAACTAAACTACTAAATACTATGGATGGAATACCAGTAAAATATATTACTTTAGCATGAATACAGTAACATTATAATATGCAATATACATGTATACATACTAATATCAAAATACATAAATAGAAATGATATTGTCTTACCTGGAAATAATCAAAGATGAGGAGAAACAAGTCAGGTGGTGTACTCAGTGCACAATCAAAATGTAGAATGGCACATGTTGTACACTATGCATGCTGACCAGTCCCTGCTCTAGGCTTATCTCCAAGTTTGTCCATTTATGCTGGTAGGGTAATGTTTACTCAACTGGGGGGAAATAATCCTTAGCCTGTAATTCGGGGCTGACTTTCTTTGTGCTCACTGGACATAGCAAACTCACATAAACTTACTAAACAATATGAAATTAGGAACAAAGGGGTGGGCATTTACTAACTAAAATGGAGTGGACATTTATTAATGAATCATCATAGAGTATATCTCCCTAGGGGTATAACACCTTCCCCCACCAAAAAAATAAATGTCCACGTGACACTCAAGCAATGTCATAACTGTAAGGGGAAAAAAAAAATCCTCATGTTTAAACCAAGAAAATATACCACTGATTCCTACCAACTGTTACATCGGTGTCACAAAGTCATTATAGTCATGCTATATAAATCTATCAATAAAGTAAGTAAGTCAGGGTGTTAACGGTCCCAACTTGAATCCATAGATCCATAATACTATAACTCAATAGAAAGAGAATATATCCCTAATAACAAAATAACTATGACAACATTAATGAGTCATACCCTTTGAGAAACCCTCTTGTACAACATAAGTACTAATTTGTCAAATGCTGCAAAAAGTTATCTCCTATCCTGTTACACTGCGCAGTGCTTTTTCTTCTAGACTCATCAAAGTTTCTATTTCGGAATCTCCACATCTATACGTATATTAACTTGCATTTAGACTTTTCAGTTATACATCGTTAGTCACAAACTTTTCTGTCCATTCACTTTTCAACCTCCTACCGGTGACGTAGTTTCTTAACTATACTCATGCTCTTGGTCATCTCTTTCGTCCATGCAGCAAGTAGGTTCCCTTGTCGTCTTCGACCTCGTAGGATGTCCTCACTTAAGCATGTCATGACATTCAGCATCCACCAGTCTTAAGTTCTGCGTTGATTGAAATTAAATGTTCTTAATGAATCATTGCGTGTTGTTGGCTTGATAGTCACGCACTGACGATCTGTATAGACACAGTCCATGTCCATACTATTCTGATAGTCTCTAATACAAACCCGCAGGTGAGTGCAGATCAGTCGTCCAGGTAGCTCCTTGCATCCCAAGTGGTGACTCCTCAGTAATGGCTGGAATCGACCATGTGGCTGCATTGCTGATCCCATCATCTGCGGTGTTGGCCCCAGTGGTTGCGATGCTGGTCCCATCATCCATGGTGTTGGCCCTCGTGGATGCGATGCTGGTCCCACTAGCTGCTGTACTTTCGGGACTGGTAGTGGTGGGTCGCATGGTACCTGGCCAGAGCTTTGGTTGTAAAATTGATACTGAGAAAACATATCATGTGGGGGAGGATAAGGCATAGATAAGGTCTGGGGCATGAAAGGAGCAACGTGAGACTTATTATTAGGAAGGGGGGAGACAAACTGATGCTGGTCGTTCAGCGTGGCTGGAATATGCATCAGGTTTGGTTGGATTGGTTGCAGGGTAGGGTCTCCTAGACTGTCATAGGTGAGCCTTGAAGGAGGATGACGTTGTCGGGGGGTAGAGCTGGGTCGTGTTGCTGATGTGATGAGGAAGAGCAGTCTGATTGGACTACAGGTTGCACAACTGATGGTGACGCCGAGCCAATATTTCTCTCTCGATGTCCTCATCAGTCACTTGTGGGGGTTGGGGTATCTGTTGCGCCATCTCTGCTAGGATGGGATTATCTGAAGGAAGTTCTTCATCTGATGTAGGGACATCAACCGAAGCATCACTTTCAGTTAGCTGGTGTTGAAAACCTGCTCGTTTTGTCCCTTCCAGATAATACCTTTCTTCATCTGAAGATTCAGTAGAAGACCATGACATGTGAGTAGGCAGAGGTTTACTGGCTCTGGTTTCGCCGAGGAGGGGCCTTCACTTCACTTTTACCCGTGGGTTGATCTCCATCAGGAGCTAGAAAACCTGCACATGGCAGCAGCATGTTGCGATGTAGGACTCTTGAAGGACCAGAACCATCCTCGTGCATGACTTGATAGACAGGCAAGTCATCTCCTACTTTCTTGATTACCTTGTACACGTCTGGTTCCCAATAGGACTGGAGCTTGTTTGGTCCTGGAACACGCTTATGATTGCGAACAAGGACTCGATCACCTCTGTCCAGTGGAAGACTTGGCCTTTTCCCGTCTTTTCTTCCCCTGGAGGTGCTCTTCTCCGCATTCCTTCGGGCCAACGTGTATGCTTCCTGCATCGCATCTTTCCATCTGCTGCAGAAATCTGCATGAGTAACCTTGCCGTCCTCCTTTTCTTCCGCTGGTTTGAAAACCAGGTCAATTGGGAGCCTGGGTTCCCGCCCATACATCAGGAAGAAGGGAGAAAACTTTGTTGCTTCTGATTTTGTGCAGTTGTAAGCGTGTACAACCTTGGGGAGATGGTCTTTCCAATTTGCCTTTTCTGTGGACGTAAGGGTGCGGAGCATAGACAACAGGGTACGATTGAATCGTTCCACCTGCCCATTTCCTTCTGGGTGATAAGGGGTGGTCCTCGAATGCTTGATGTTGGCCAACATTTCTAGTCGACGGAACAGACGATTTTCAAATTCACCACCCTGGTCGTGATGAATACGTTGGGGAAAACCAAACTGCAGGACAAAATTGTTGAAGATTTTATCTGCTACAGTTTTTGCCGTCTTGTCTCTGGTGGGATATGCCTGGGCCAACCGTGTGAAGTGATCCATGACGACTAAGATGTACTCGTAACCACCCTTGGATTTCTCCAGATGAAGGAAGTCAATGGATACAAGTTCTAGCGGCTGAGTAGTAGTTATACTTGTCATAGGTGCCCTGATCTGCCTGGCCGGTTTCTTATCTTTCAGACAACTGCAGCTTGATGTAATGAACCTGGTTATATCACCTTCCATTCCTGGCCAGTAGAACCGTTGTCTCGCCAACTGCGTGACTCTCTCTGGTCCAAGGTGGCCCATGTTGACATGCAGTTCTTGATACACCATCTTCCTGTATCTTCCAGGAAGAACCAATTGATTCCGTGTTGCAGTCTTTCGACGTAGGATGCCATGACTATCCACCACAAGTCTGTTCCATTCGTGAAGTAGCTTCCTGACCTCTTTGGACATTTTCTTCCTTTCTGGGGGAGACAATTGCTTTCCATTTTTCTTGAGGTCCAGGACAACAGAGATCGTGGGATCATTCTTCTGAGCGGTTCGTAGTTCTTCTGTTGTTAGTTGGGAAGTCCCGTTGAAATGTGAACATTTGCCACTTGAGCAGGGATGGCTTCTGAGCCTGGTAGAGCCAAGTTCCAAGGTACATCCTCATTCACCTGAACCCCATGATGTACTGCCTGTAGCACTGGTCTGGTGATTTCCTCTGAGTACCCCGTCATGGCTGGAAGAGTGAGTGGTTCTCGCGATAAGGTATCAGCATCTCCGTTACTCTTTCCTGGACGATACTTGATGCTAAAATGAAAATCGGCCAGTTCACCAACCCACCTCATTCCTGTGGCGTTCAGTTTAGCAGAAGTCAACACGTATGTCAGCGGGTTGTTGTCTGTGTATACGACAAAGGGAGGAGAGTAGAACAAATAGTCGCGGAACCGTTCACAGATTGCCCATTTCAAGGCCAGGAACTCCAGTTTTCCGAATGCAGATGGTAGTTCTTCTCTGCGGGGGTGAGGGAACGAGAAGCGTATGCTATTACCCGTAATTTGCTGTCCTGCTTCTGGTATAGCACCGCTCCAAGTCCTTCATGGGAGGCATCCGTATGTACTACGAAAGGCTTTTCGAAGTCCGGGTAGGCCATGATGGGAGCTACGAGAAGACTGTCTATCAGAGATGAAAGGGCTGATTTATGACACTCTTTCCACTGATGGGTGTACTGGAAGGAAGGGAGTTGGGTGACTTCTGTTTTGTGTATCTCTTCTTTTCAGGCTTGGGTTGAGTCTGATTCACTGACAAGAATTGGTACAGACATGCAGCTCTTCGAGAGAAGTTAGGAATGTATCTGCGATAGTATCCCACCAGTCCAAGCAGCTTGCGAAGGTCTCCCACGGTGGCTGGTGTCTTTTCCTTGAGCATACGAACTGCCTCTGTATCGTTTGGGTCAGCCTGATGCCCATCTGCAGACACAATCCGTCCCAGATATTTTACCTGACTCTGGAAAAACTTGCATTTGGCTGGCTTAAGTTTAATGCCTTTCTCCTTCAGTCGATGCAATACCTTCTGTAGGTGGGCGACATGGTCGTCAAATGTGGTGCTGTATACCAGAATGTCGTCAAGGTATACTGTGCATATCTCTCCACTAAGGTCATCCAGACAATTCTCCATGCAACGCTGGAAAACAGCAGGGGCATTGGTTAGGCCGAATGGGATGCGGTTCCACTCATAAAGGCCCCATGGTGTGATGAATGCTGTAAGAGGTTTACTGCTTTCCGCCATGAACCCCTGGTGGTATGCCTTACCCTGATCTAGTGTTGTAAACCATGCATTTCCGCCCAGGCTGTCCAGCACTTCTTGGATGCGGGAATCGGTTGTCTGTCGGGTATTGTCTTCTGATTGAGTTGGCGGTAATCGATACATAGCCTCAATGTTCCATCCTTCTTCCTGACACATACAACAGGTGAAGAATATGGAGAACTGGATTTCCTGATCCATCCCTTCTCCAGCAGATTCGTCACATAATCTTTCACCTCTCTGTACAATGGTCGGGGTACGGCCATGTAAGTCCTTTGAACAGGCGTTGGATCATTGAGACTGATGTTCATATGCAGATCCGAAATAGACCCGATATCTTCATCTCCCATGCAGAAAACATCACGCTCTGCATCTAACACACCAAGGATTTTCTCTTGCTGTTGTGTCGATAGGTGTCCCACATCGAAGCTGTCACGGAAGGATTGAGTAGGTGGGTCAGTCATTCCTTGATTCACCCTGGTGTTATGAGTCTCACCTGTTGGGATGTGATGGTGCACAGATGAAATTCCATGCAGGTTCCCAAGGACTGTTTTCTTCGGAATCACAATAGGACGAGATGAAGCATTGGTGACCAGGACTTGCACTCTGCATGAACTTCCACGATTCACTTCCACTAAGAATGGGTCGATGCACAGGCCTGCGTCAAGCAATAGGTTCTCCTCGTCGGGCTCGAATAGGCAACGAGTCTTCTGTAGAGCACCGGTGTGGGTCCTACATGCAACCCTCATACTCTTGCCAGGTGGTAGCACTGTTACCTGGTTCACTCTGACCATGGGGTAGACATCGATTTTGGTGGCTCCGATAATAGAGATGATGCTGCTTACTATCTCAGGGGGACGACTCATTGCTGATGCTAGAGCTTTATGTATCGCATCAGAGGAGGTAGAAGGGTGGATGACCAGGGCTTCAATTACGTTATAGCCAATGATGGCACTCTCACTGATGGTGTTATCTCCAACTACCAAGAATGGAACTTGGATCTCAGCATCTCCACTGCCGCCAATCTGCACTGGTAGTTCAACATATCCGCTGAAAGGGAGATCAGTCTTATTTGCAGCTGACAATTGTAGATCCTTATCCTGAAGGAGATTTGAAATGGGCTGGGCCTGTTTTTGAGGGAGTGAGTCTTGGAGCCATGAGTCGGAGATTAGGGAGACTTGGGCACCAGTATCCCACAATACTTGTGTTTCTAGTCCTTGAATGAGACATTGGATCATGCATTTTTTTCCAACTAATTTTGCTACCTTATTCTGGGATCGGGTGGGGAAACTTGTCCTGGTGTCTACTTGGGGTTGCTGCTTGGGACTTACCGGTTGTCTCCTGGTGGGCACGACCCGTCCCGTAGTGGTGCCCGCCGGTCGTTTCCCGCCATGCATCCTCTGGCCATGTGTCCAGCACTCCCGCACTTAAAGCAATGGCGACACTGTCGACCTTCCCCTTTCTTCCTGCATCCGTCGCAGCCCCATTCGAGTGGAGAGCGTTGCCTTGCTGGGCCTTGTCTCTCACGACCAGGAGCTGGATTCCCATCTCGGATGGCTGCAACCTCTGCCCTGATCAGAGCCTTTATCTCCTTATGGATGCTGCTCATGTCCATTTTGGCCTCTGGTGTTTCCTGTAAGGTATTGACTTGGGCTGGCATCCTCCTCTTATGCTTATTTAGCCGCTCTGCCTCATTGTTGGCAGCAAGGTTGACTTTTTCCAGGAGATCCTCATCGCTGGCTGATGAGTCATTCAGGTACGGCTTCATGTCATTTCGTATGCCTTCGTTCGCTATGCCGGTCAAAGCTGAGTGCCTAAACATGTTCTCCACTAGAGCACCATCATAACGGAATGAAGATCCGGCCTCCTGGGAAACAAACATGATCTTTTGTTTCAGGGCGAGTAACCTTAGCAAAAAATCATGGGGCGACTCCTTTGTCCTTGAGCCGCTCTACTCAGTTCATGATACAGCTCTGTGGCCTCTTTCTCCTGGTAGTGTGACCTTATGAGTCGACGGAGGGTGGGTAGGTTGAGCTGGGGCTTTGATTCCAGATACGCCCTTAAGGTGAGACCGGGCGCCATCGCTCGAATCACGGCGTCAACGATCTCCTCATCTGGGAATCCCCTCTCCTTTCCCCGCTCTATCTGATGGATGAGACTCATAAAGCTAAGTCTCTCCTTTTGTCCTGCCTCGCCAACCTGACCCGAAATCTTAAAGTCCCTTCGCCAAGGCATTACTTCTGGTTTGGCCCTACTAGTAATGGATGGCGATGAGGCTACCTCCATCTCCTCCTTGGTTTCTTTTACTTCATCTTTGGTACCAATGGCGTCTGCCACCATCTTCCACGTTGCCTCTCCATGGTCTACGCTGTCGGCCATCTCATCACTGTTCAGATGCTTATTAATAAGCCTCACGAGCTCTGACCTACCCCTTTCCTTACCTCTACTCACCCTATCCTCTGGCAATCCCAGGGCCGTCAACACGTCTATGAGTCCCTCTATGCTGCACCCCTTTAGTCCTTTGGTGACATCATCTATAAGGCCCTCCATCCTGGTTGTTGACGCCGTGGCTACTGTAGGAGTGGTGAGAAGCGGCTTGGTCTGGATCAGGTCAGGTGGTCTACCCCGCTCGTCTCATAGGATGGTGACTTGCAGTTTAGTCCTTCAAGGACATGAAGACTGGTGACACCATCCGGGCAGTGCCTCCAAAATGTTACACCCCTATGGCGTGTAGGGATGGTTACTGTAAATAACTGGAAATAATCAAAGATGAGGAGAAACAAGTCAGGTGGTGTACTCAGTGCACAATCAAAATGTAGAATGGCATATTTATTATGTCTATAATAAATATCAATGAAGAACAGAAATCATCATACAATAACAATATTGTAAGAACAAACATTCTAGAATTCTTATGTTTTCTGTCTCCCTATCCTCATGGATACATATCCATCACAATTAATATTAAACATCTTGTACATCACACTTCTTAACAATTTCATCCTTAAGGATGTTCCTTTGAAATTGCTAAATACTACCTGTGAATGTATTCTATACGCTAACAAATTACAATATACATTATATACAAACCCGAGCACTAACCCGGATCATGTTTATATTAAAGATACTATGTTCATATAAATCATAACTTTTCCTTTAACTATCCTTATCCACTTGTGAACATACATACTCATAAAGAAGTCATGCTTTTATTATCAAACGGTATCCAAGAAAACTACCTCAAATAATCAAGGATTATCTAATACTATTTCTATTATATCATCCAATAAAACCAACAATTAACTATATAAAATAACTTAATTGAACCTTAAAGTGTAGTTTAACAAACTACTAAACTGAATCTCAAAATTGGGGATAACACTTTAAATCATTGCATCAAAATGGCTATTCTAATGTTTAACAACTATTTCAAATTGACTAAACTGGAACAAAGATATTCTATTCCCTACCAAGATTGAGAGGAAAATATAAAGAGAACCCTGTAAAACTCTCTAGAGCATTATAAAACAAAGCAGTCTTACACCACTATCTTCATGGGAGGAAGCTTGATCCAATAATCAAATAAATCAACTTGCACAAGCACAACTTCCAGTCTTCCTATAGTTAGTCTACTTTGCAGGCACTCTGAATCAATATCCTAAACTCAAGTTCCCTTAATACAGGAAAGTCTATGTACGATACAACGGAATATACTAAATGGGTCTGATCTCTTAGACTACACTATGTCAATATTCTAGGTAGGTCCATGGTGGACAGACCACAGATCCCTGTATCTACAGCTCTTATCATTCTCTCTCATCTTAGGTCCAATCTCCTCACTTTCTGGGGTTCGGAGTTGCTAAACCCTTTCACATCAAAGTATTAATCTACTTATTCATTTTGGTTTAAAAGACATATAAATATACATAATTCAAAGATCCAAGGACCAAAACTGAACATATTTACAAGTAATGCAATAAAGTTATAGATACAGTAAATATACAATAGTGAGCCAAACAGTTACTTACACTGCATGTTCACAAGCTAACGGCGCATCATGCTATAATAATGCTTTACAATACACTTGCTTAATAACCAACTAAACTACTAAATACTATGGATGGAATACCAGTAAAATATATTACTTTAGCATGAATACAGTAACATTATAATATGCAATATACATGTATACATACTAATATCAAAATACATAAATAGAAATGATATTGTCTTACCTGGAAATAATCAAAGATGAGGAGAAACAAGTCAGGTGGTGTACTCAGTGCACAATCAAAATGTAGAATGGCACATGTTGTACACTATGCATGCTGACCAGTCCCTGCTCTAGGCTTATCTCCAAGTTTGTCCATTTATGCTGGTAGGGTAATGTTTACTCAACTGGGGGGAAATAATCCTTAGCCTGTAATTCGGGGCTGACTTTCTTTGTGCTCACTGGACATAGCAAACTCACATAAACTTACTAAACAATATGAAATTAGGAACAAAGGGGTGGGCATTTACTAACTAAAATGGAGTGGACATTTATTAATGAATCATCATAGAGTATATCTCCCTAGGGGTATAACATAAGCATATAATGATAATTATAATAGTGGGTTCTAGTATAGACAGAAATAACCGTCTGGTATGGGTCATTCTTTAATAAAACTGACATTTGTTGACATTCCCCATACACAGACGGTAATTAGTACGCCTCGCACTATAAGGAGAGATAGAGCCAATTCTACGGCACTTTGCTGCAGCCAGTTTCTCCCCCGATTTTTTTTTATTTAGATCTAATTTTCTGATTTATAAATCAGATAGAAATAATCTATGTATATTATACTCCTATTACAGTTAACAAAGAATTATTACCTATTTCCAAATGCGAAATTTACAGACTTACGTATATGAATTATCCAAATATTTTATCTCAGAACCATGAAACGGTACGTTCATGCATTCGAACTGGTAATCTATGACATGACCCGGCCGATATATTTCCAGGTCAACCGACCAAAACAAGCCCAATGGCCAATCAGAGCACGTGTTTGATATTAGGCTTATGAATATTCAAACATCACCGGCTCACGCCGGGCTGACTCATACGTAGCTATTGGACGTTCGAAAAGAAAAAAATGAATATTCATCAACTGAAACCAAGATGGCTGACAACAAATCATGTTGACTATAAGACTCTCGGATTAATCATTAATTTAGGATCTAAATGAGCAAGCTATCGTAAGTCAAAGTAGATGTTTCCATGTTATTTTTAATTCTTAATAAGATTCAGTGAAATATTGCAGCCAAAGTGGATATATGAAGACGTAAAGAGTGAAAAACTCGTTGCATATCTCAATCATCGTGGTCCGGCTCAACCGAACCATTCGTTCCGCACACTACCACATAGCCGTAGTTCAGTCTATGTATAGAGGCGGTCAGAGGAGCCAGATGCAATCTCAGCGGAACAACCATCGATATCAGAGACTGAAGCTTTCGGTCTAGTTCTTGTATAGCGCTCATGTCTGTCAGATTTGACACTCCTGGTGCTCCACAATGATGATACACAGAATATTTTCTTCAATAATAGCCACTGTGCTTTATTAATCAATGGGTGATGTGGTTTTCAATCAGTCCCTTAAACTTTACTGTGCCATCAAGTTTACGATCATATTCAGGTGTCAAAAAGATTTCAGGAGATAAGTACTTGAGTTTGGTTCCTTATTTCCATCATCATTCTTCTTGTACAATTAGTGTTTCGTTTCATCAAACTTCACAATTCATGAGCTTGTTTAGAATTCAAGAACACAAGCTTCTCTCTCACAAACAGTAGATTCATCCAGGTGGATGCTGAAGACTGGACGGTTTGGAGAAAGGCCATCAAGGAATGAAACGACCAACCCCACAGCTTTGGAAAAATGGATAATAAACTATGATGATGACGTTAAATTCCAGGCAGCTCAAGCCATCCACAGAATGGAAAGGGTTTCAATGGAATTATTTCCAATAAAATGATACGAGGACTGATGATGTACACAAATGTAGCTACGCCTTCACATCACCATTGTTATCAGGCTCAAGATCTTCTTCATTGTTCTCTGCTAGACTCCAGATGGCATCTTGTACTGAGTCGAACATTCGAAGCTGGTAAATATCTCCTTTATTCAGCTGCTCCTTAATTGAAGGCTAAGCAAAGACAGAACAGAAAACGTAAAGAAATGAGGATGAATGAACTCAAATAAATTCATTAGATCAGTAGAGAAGAGGGAATGAGTAAACGTGGAAATATTAACCACTTCTTAAGATCAGGAAATTAATGGTATTGATGGCTAAGTTTTTATACCTGCACTGCAATGCTACACATAAGTTCACAGTCATCAAAAATATACTATTAAAAAATTGAACTTTCAATATTAATGCTATCTTAAAGATACTATGTCCCTTTTGCAGCCAACATCAAATTCTGTAGAACTTTGCAGGAATTATGAATATGTCATGTATGTCCTATCTGTGAAATTTAAACATTAGCAGTGTCCTAGTATTCAAATTTGCAAGGAAACCCGTTTACCTTCTAGACTTCACTGTCAGACACTATTGAGTGACTGACTGACATCTTCTTTTCTTTGGTAATAACATACATAAAATGAGCTGTAACAGGTACATGAGCATTTGTCTACATCAATAACCCACTACTTTTAATGGCCAAAAATTAAACTGATTGAATCTTTGTGCAGCACAAAACGTATAACCATTCGGTAAAAGGGTCTAAAAATCAGACTATTACTTAGGTGATTGCAATCACTTAAGTCAATTTGACAACTAATGGTCCTTATTTTCCCACTAAAAGCTATTTTCAAGTCCTTTCGTTTTGAGGGAAGTTCTAAATTAGTATTGTCTCTCAAAGGCCGTTGGAATTTAACCTTTCCATTTTTTGGGCTTGCAAATGGGACAGTACATTTAAACTATGAATAAAATATCTTCCATGGATGTAACTAGATGACTGAAAATAGAGGAATAGGTTGAACTCACCAAGACATTGGCGAAAGCAGCTCTAACTCCAGCTCTTCTCAGGTCTACCATGAGATCAGACAAGCCCTGGACCACTGTGTAGTCTATCATATTAACACGGGAGAAGTCCAGAACTAGTTTGGTAGGATGGTCTACAGAGGAACTCAGTTCTGTGATCTGCTCACTGATGTAATCGATGGATGGATATCGGATGCTACTGTCTACTGTAACCACGGAAATGGACTCCGCCCCCATCTGAGTATGCAAACAAGAGTGAAACACTATTCAATATACACTGACATTCTTGATTCAATCTATTGTACCTTTAGGAGACACAAAAGGTGCTATACTTTTCATTTCTTTCAAACCTACACTAGCCTGTAGCTCAGCTGAATAGACCGGTTTAAATATACATGTATTCAAATTAATGGATTTTTCTTTCTTTGGGATCTAGTGTCAAGGTATTCCATAAACCTGCTTTTAATAAATGAACTACAACACTTGGAATCCAATCTGCATACATTACTTGCTATGTTGGGCAAGACTCAGGTAAGCTTTTAGGTTGTCAAGAACAACCTTTGTTTAAAGGCATCATTTAACAATGTTAAATCTGAGATGCACGGCCCTACGTGTTATCAGTGTCTGTGATATGGTGTAATATTGAAGCCCTAAAACAATCGCGCTTCAAAATGATCAAGAAGTGCCTCAAAAAAGTAAAAATCTTTGAGTGACCTGTTTTACCATACTCATTTCCCCAATAGACTGTAGTGTTATGAAAACCGTTAGGAAAACGCAAAATTTTGTTTCGATTTCCAATCATAAATATCTTGATAATCAGACAGGCGATCGGCTTGTAAAAGTCATGGAGTTCCTGACTGACATAAAGGTTTATAATTATCATTGCAGCATGAGCTAAATCCAGGATTTTGTTTCAGAATCTGAGACAAAGTTACCGGATCCCTTTAAAAATGTATGCTTAAAATTTGAATATGTTAGTTAACTGGTGTATTAAGTAGAGACAGCATACTTAATTATGCATATAATGCCCACAAATGAATGTGCAGGTCCCACTGAAAAATGTATAATATCCAAATACATGAATGATATTAATCACATGGAACCGAAATGATACCTAGTGTATTCAACTCTACTCAAACGCAAGGCCAGTGTGAATTACCTCAAGTCACATGGTGTGCAATGGACGATTTAAATTACAAAGATATTTTAAAAGATGGATATATGTATTACTACAGTTTTCATTAAACATCAAGTTTGTAACATAGCAATAGTCTCATCCTCAATTATTGATAAACTTTTACTCATTCACTGCTATACACCTTTTCACGGTTACAAAAGTGCGCATGCTCAGACATGGGCGCCATCTTAATTTAAGATAAACAAACCATTGACCTCTAGAGGTCAGGGGTTTACGCGTAATAAGATAGCGCCCATGCAAATATGATGTGAGCGCATAGCGCAGGCATCTGAAAACATTGATGACATCACTGCCTGTGATTTTTTTTTGCATGGGCGCTATCTTAATTACGCGTAAACCCCTGACCTCTAGAGGTCAATTGTTTATCCTAAATTAAGATGGCGCCCTTAACCGTGAAAAGGTGTATTCTATAGGCTTTATCATTAATACCTTGTTTACTAACATAAAAGACTGATAATCTTTCTTTTTTTTCAGGAAAGAAAGAACCCACTCTTCTCACTTCAATTCAGTTCTGATATCACAGTATACTAGATTGAATGATGACTAACCTGTAATTGTGAGTGTGATGATGATGAAACCTCAAGATCATTAATCTGCTGTGATGAGTCTATCTTGATAGATGGTCTAGCTACAGGAAAGAGTAAGATCACTAGATCTACCCCTATACCAATCAGCGTTCCATAGGCTACATCTAGGCCTAGTGATGCTACCAGAGTTACCAAGTATGGAAGCAGGTCCAACTCTAAGCATTGGGATAAGAAAATATGTGGACTTCAAGTTACACGCCCATTCCTTGTTTCAGATGCTTGGTTATACATTAGTGTTAGATTCAAGCAGATGGCTGTACAGTGTATTAGTATCCCATCAACATTGAAGGAAACCAAATGTAATCTTTCAGATAAGGCTACGACATATTACATAACCAGTGTGACAATTGACAAAGGGGTATTATTTCTTACTCCAACCAAAATGCTGGGTGTGAAGAGCTCTAAACATTTCTTATTCCAATACATTTTTTTTTTTTTTTTTGGGGGAAATAGGACTAATGATAGTTGTATTTTATTTAATTCTTGGCTTTAATATTAATATATCAAGATATCCCTCCCACCTAGCACTCATAAAGATTTGAACTTCCAAGACAGAATTAAACACATTTATTGAGCTTCCCATCAACAAACATTTCCTGATATCAGCAAGCTGATATCAGCAAGATCACACGATTAACTTGAGTTATATTTCAATACTCACTTCTAATTGTCCATAATCTTTTGATGATTGGAAGCTGAATGAGTTTAATAAGAGCTACAATGATAACTGCACCAAGCGTGGCTTCAGGGATCAATCTGAAGAGGGGTGTCAGGAAAGCAATGGCAAGCATCACCACAGCACCGGTAAAGATACCAGCAGCAGGGGTACGAACACCACTCTGAAAGTTTACAGCGGTCCTATAGAGGATAGATGATGAACAGGATAATAATAAGAGGGGTGTTAGGAATGCAATGGCTAACATCACCACAGCACCAGTAAAGATACTCGCAAGCGTATGAACACTGCTTTGTAAGTTCAAAGCAGTATTACTAAAAGTAAGAAATAAACAAACAAAACCTCTGAAAAGTGCATCGTCTCTAATACATGTACAATGCCCTTATTGCACTTTATGAAAAAGATGAGCACAATGAGTATAGTGATTCAGAAGTAGGTAAAATTATTCTTTTCTTCTACTTTGTTAGGAAATCAACTTTAAAAATGTGTGAAAGAGCATTGACGACACAAATGAGTTTGATTCAGGCGGATTAGATGATGGTTAACTGTGTGGTTTAAAAAGTGCTATAACATTCTACTTCCAAATTTCTTCTCAATCTCTTCTTTTTTCACTTCTTTCTCCCTGTAAATATATTTCCTCCTTCCGCTCCTATCAACACCACATCACCTACAGTTCATCATCTCAATAATAAAAACTGTGAATCATTATTACCAGTTTTTTTCTCCATTTTTTTCAATCTCAAATGCTATATTGGTACTTACCTAGAGAAACTACCTGTTACTGGATATGATTGCACAAAAGAGCCTGCTATATTGCATACACCTAAGAAGAAATAATATCATGTAACACTAATTTATTCCTGATTTACAATAACAATAACATTATACCGGTAAGTTCTGTTGAAATGGAACAAATGTCCCATGTCCATGAAAATCATGATAAGGCTACTGAATATGATTTGACTTTGATTTAAAACAAACTTTCCTTTAATACACTGCAGCCCAAGATATTATCATCTTGATAAAGAACTTAACATACATTAGCAAGATCTCCTGTTAACAGCATTCAACAGGATTACCAAGATATTTCTATTTCAGGTTCTACATATAAATGAGAGATGACTACTATATCGTCAGGTGTTCATTATAATAGACACCACTGCGACAAAAACTATACCATCTATAAATCAGAAATAAAAACTGACCTATTGCTACTAGTTCTTGGTTTGGTTCAACTTTGTAGTTACTTTGACGAGCTGTAAAATAGAAAACAAAAATAGGCAATTAACCGCTTAAAGATGAAGCATCCATAAACATGAACAATACATGTATTACAGCCTCAATGACATTAATTAGAAAGCTATTTTAACAAACATTGTAATCTGATTTGGTATTTTTTTTAAAATTATATCAGATAAAAAATGTCATTTCATATATTTCTCTCATATAGGGCAATGCAAGCACAATCAATTTGTTTATACACAGACTTTCTAGTTGTTTTGCAAAAGCAGATTACATACTCTTCTTTAAAAAAAAAGCAATATTGAATTGAAATGCTTATCACTGAATACACATTGTATGATTGTACATCTTCAAGAGAATTCATACACAATCATTACAACATCTGCACTGTATTGAGGTCATGAAATAAGAGGAAAAACAACTGGTGAGAAATTTTTGCACAGACAAAAAGAAATCAAACAAACAGCTTACCAAATCCTTTTCCGATGACGATAGATTCAAAATATCCAATAATTGGTACTAAAGCAAGGCCAATATTGAAAATCTGAAGAGAAAGAAATAAGATGGAAACTAATTGCTTTTAGCTTAGATTGAACAGATTGTGCTAATTATACGAGAGGAAGAAAAATGCCTTTTCATTTTTCTAACCATGGAGGAAAGCCATTTCAAAATGTAGGAGAGGAAGACTTATTTTAGAAGTAAATGATGGAAAGAGATCAACACAGAATAACAAGTACTTTTTATTTTTCATTTTGTAGCATTTAAACAACCTCATGAGAAGACTCAGTATTTCTGACATAATTATCTTTCAGAATCAAAATATTGACAGTTTCTCCTGAAGAGTAGTTTGCTTGCCCAGATTCTACATACCCTTTTAATTCGGCAGACCTGAGGCACAAGGTAAAACGCCTGTTACCATAGCACCAGTAAGGTGAATAATTAAACAAGTCTTCACATTCTCATCTTAGTCAATCCATCTACATGATTCAATGACACACACGTAAATCAATGGAAAGACACTTACCCCTAATATATTTGGTTGATGGAAGTCTGGAGGTTTGAATGCAGGAAGTCCAGTACTGTTTATATGACCTGTCACAGTGATGGCATCAGCATGACCTGACGACTCTAATGCTAGAGCGACTAGCATACCACATGCTACAACGAGGGCATTACGGGCTGCAAAGGATTGAAACATGTAATTATCATTCTACTACATTGAAAAAATCACGGATCACTCAGCTCTCCTCAGAAGTTCCCATGTGACAACATAACACTTTATTAAAACCTTTGACTGCCATAGAATTGACTTATAACCAACAAAAATGTTGATGTCAAATATATCATGTTCTCACCTATAAAAGCTTGACATTTGTTTCTCGAAATTCAAAACAGATTCATAAATTGTGATAATAATAAAATAAAATGAGTACACTGTATTTCTAAAGCATCATTTCCAAGAACTATAAAATAAATAACTATACTTAGAAACCAATATCATATAATATGACATGACAGTTTTAGAGAGAGATTAATACCTGTTCCCATGAACCATAAGAACTTCCATAAAACTTTGGTTGCCATGGAAGCATCTTTCCAACCTTTCTTCTCCCAAACGACGGTGTCTTTTTGAATCAGCTGATGATATAAAAGATTTGGAGAATACATCAATATGAGAAGGATCTAAAAATCATCTGAAATGTGTAAGAAACCTATATGTTACCTACAAATTTATTTTTATTGATAATGTAAATGTTAAAAAATGACTTTCTGCATCATAAACTGTAAAACAAATTCTGTACGATTCCTCTGGCACATAGGGCAAGGAGACATGACCACAACTATCGTTGTGAATCAATATGAGCCACAAGAACGGAAAAGATATAGCTTAAGATATTGGATTTACGAGGATCAGAATAATCACAACATGACAATATTTTCTTTTCAAAAGATGTAACAGTATGTAACTTTATTCCCCTGCATAAAGATCTTGGATTTATTCAAAACATGTTGATGTCTGTGACATCTGTGATATGCTCATATATATATATAGCTTCTAAATACATGGTAGAGAATTATATCAAGGTACGAAAATCAGTTGAAAAATTGCTTCATCACTTCATCAGTCAAATACTACCATTAAATTCAGGTCTAAGAGATGTTCAATAATACTTAATGATTCTAGGAAAGTGAAGACAAAATGGTTGACTGACTTACAGTAAGTAGAACTAGAGCAACTATTGTGATAACTCCAAGAAGGATATCCCAAGGACTGCAGAAAAGAAAAATGAAGGATTTATCAATCAAATTTCTTTCCTTGAAGTGTGTTTACAGATTCATTCCTAATCCTGTTTCTCAATAATTTATTAATATAGAATTACAAGTTGTATATGTGTTACAATGCTTTCTCGTATTCACTGTCCAGAAAATGCAATGCAACATGGTATTGGGTAACTGCTCAGTAATATCAATATGAAAGAAATATGAAAGCTCAGTAGAGTGCAGTACACAACATAGGCAAAAAAGTAACAATAACAAACTGTGTGCACCAAACATAAACTACATGGTATCATAATTACAAAAGTAACGATCATTCAGGTCTCTCATTATTTCACAATAACAATAAACACAGGTTTTCCAGTGTATACTCACTTTGAATCAGGAATGTGTTTGAAGGTATTATAAACATCTTCGGCAAAGCTTCCCGATGAGAAATGTATACCCAGTATATGTTTGACTTGCCCAAATGCAATTGTGATGGCTGATGCTGTAGTGAAGCCTGCCACCACTGATGCTGAGATAAAACCAGTTAGGGTTCCTAGCAAGAAAAGAACATCATTATAATAATAATAATAATGATATTGGATTCTTATATAGTGCACGTATCCACCTTGCAAGGTGCTCAAGGCGCTCCAACATTACCCTGCTACGCTAGGCTGCCGATTTCGACGCTCACAGCATTCAAGGAATTCCTTCCTACCGGTACCCATTTAACACCTGGGTGGAGAGTGGCAAGTGTAGATTAATGTCTTGTCAAAGGACATTAGTGCCGCGGCGGGACTCGAACCGCGGACCCTGTGATCCACTGTCCGACGACTTATCCACTACGCCACAACACAACAATATAATATAATATCCATTATAATTCATTATAATATTGGATATAGATATAGAAAGTGAAAGCATGAGAAACAGACATACAACTGTAAGAGTTAAAATAAGACTCCTTCCATACTTGTATTTGTTACAGTTACTATTTGTTTCTCTAGTCTCTTCGCTCTATAGTCTATACATATTCATTTCACATCATTTGCTTGTTCACTTACATATTCATTTACTCTATCTCTCAACCCAATTCCTTCCTCCATTCATCTCCTCTCCATACCAAGTCTTCTATCTCACCTGGTATGTTCCTTTGATCTCTTCTCATTCTTTATTCATGGATCTTAGGTATTTCCACTCCTTACTTATCATTGGTTCTCTTCTCTTTTTCCTTTGAATATTTAGTCTTTCTTTCAAATCCTATTTTGCTATTGGTTTATGATGTATTTCATTTGAATATACTTTGCTTAAGAATGTTGAATATGATGCTGCATGGCAGCCTATAATAAAACACATGCAGACCTGCCCTGGACTTGAATGGAGTGAGGTGTATTGATTTTAGGACCCTGTTTTATGTTACTAGAGACTTAGGAGAGAGGATTTTAGATGAGGAACTGAGTGAGTTTGGGGAGTAAATTGGATTATTGGTTCTAAAGAGATTGATTGGCAAGAGTTTATTTTATTAGTTTACACTGGTGGTAGTGGTGGGATTCGAACCCACGCCACCCAATGCAATGTTTGTTGTTGTGTTGGAGGGGGTGTGTCTTTCTCACTTCATGAACAGAATCAATAGATGGTCAAAATTTGTATTTATTTTGCTATAATTGTGGATTTAAATATAAAAATGAAAAACGAAAGGAACATATATAAAAAGTTAGCAAATGATGCATTTTTGTTCTTGTAGTTTGTGGATGTTGGATACAGTATCATAAGTTTGAAAAGTTGACATGGGAAAGGGAAATCCTATTCAATGAAGACATCTAATTTCAGACCTATCAAATTTAAATGCAAAACCAATGATAATGAAAATCTATGTTAAAGGTGAATTGATTCTTACCTAGATGAAATATACCCATGATCAGCTGTATGACACCACACAGGAATGCTAGTAAGATGGCATAGGAAGGCTGATGGATGCCAGTATGTTGATGAGGATCTTGTTCGCCATAAGAGGAGACCAGAAGAGACATGATGGCCGTAGGTCCTATGGTGACATCTTTAGCTCCTCCAAGAATACAGTAGACGAAGCAACCCATGTAGGATGAATACAACCCATACTAGAACATAACAATATAACATCACACCATTGTAGCTTAATCTTTCACTAAACAAATAATAACAGTTATTTGAGATTTACACCATAAATACTGTGAGAAAAAATACTTTCTTCATTACCTTACTTACTTTAACTTCCTGTTGAAATCACTGAAATCCTTTTGACCTTTTAAATTTCAACACATACTCCATTCAAATTAGCTTAAAGGCAAATCCAACCTTGATACCAATCTATCTAGAGGAAAGCAGAAAATTCAAAAATGAAGAGTTTGTATGAAATGGGACAAAAATGAGAAAGTTAGGATTTTTCCAAATGTGTAATCACTATAAGTAAGGGCTCTTCAAATTGGCTGAGTCGGTAATGTCTCTGTGATGAAGTGGGGGAAACAAACAACATGACTAAAATCTAAATTTTTCAAAAAATGTATGACTCAGGAGGGTCTTTTCTCTTTAGAGCACCTATAGTAATATGCTAGCCATGATATATTTTGAGTAGTGTCCCAAGGGAGAAGGCACTTAGGAGAAAAAACAGAAATGAATTATACTTTTGTACATGACAAACTGGAGAGTTATTTGTGATCTCATATTTCAAACATTCATAACTTTCTTATTATTGCTCCGATTTCGTTCAAATTGTTGCCATTCTGTTTATCTTATTTTTTTGCTGTCATACAAATGAACTTATTACTAGGGTGGGATTGCTCGTTAACTTTAGACACAAGGTACATGTAACTGAGGCTCTCAACGCTGAGATTTCAAGTCTTCTCACCGAATCCATTACCCCAATGGTTAACTGAATGACATTTAAAAAACCTGAGACTATACCAAAATTGTCCATACCTGAATGGGGAGTTTAGCCACACTAGCATAAGCTAAGCTTTGTGGGATGACCATCAATCCGACCGTTAATCCAGCCAAGATATCACTGACCAAGTAACCAGGAGAGTACCCAGGCAGCCATTTTGTGATCGGGAAACGATTCTTCCAGCTCTTCACTGAACAATAGTTCCTGGCTGCCTTCTTTATAGGGACACAATCCATGATTTCAGTCAATCACTTCTGATGCATCAATGTTTTTATATGACATCAGTCTGTTCGGGTTAGATCCAAGCCATCAACATTCTTCCGCAAATATTGATAACTACATGTATATTTCATTCATATCAAAGCACATTTGAAGGTGGTCAGATCACAGGCTGAACTGTTGCTTACTTCACTTGACCTCAAGCCTGTATTCAAGACAAAACAAAATCAAATAAACATTGAACAGTTGCATGCTACATATAGCAGAAGTGGTCGGTGGATCTACATTTCAGTACTGACTACGCATTTTGGTATTTTGAGTGATTTTAAAACTCAAATCAAGTTCACTGAATTGAATAAGCAAATAGCCATTCTTTGAATCACACCAGGGTTATCTCATCAGTAACTTATACTTTTTTCCCTGAGGGCCCTGCAGTCATATTACCCCATGGCTACCAATAGGCATACACAGACGAGGGTTCTTTGTTTAATTTTTTTTTAAACTCTTCTTTTTCCCACTCACGACTTCACGTTTCTTTTTCTCTACTTCTAAAATCTATTTCTTTAAAAGTAACTCTCTTTCAAATCTTTTACAATAAGGCTTCATAAAAATAGATCTAGAGTAAAGGAGGGAGTTTTTCGGCCGGAGGCAGTTTTTGGCCGGCCAGTTGGATGCATGGTAAAATCCTTTAAAATATATTGCATAATAGCAAATCACATATCACACACATACAATAACATGCCAGAGTCACTGGATAACCACATTTGCAAAGGAAAATGTATCCTTAAATATCACATTTTAGCGATGTAATCGGCGGTCCCGCTACCCGAATCTGAAAAATCGAATATCTTACGCGTGTCTGTAAGGAATATGGGCACCATAAAATGAGCTGTATTTCAAGTATTTTTCCGATTTAGAGCCAGATTTTTTGAGTACCGCAAGCTTAAAAGTATCTCACCGCACGTATCCTATCACTGCAGTCGGATACTATAGCGCTGTATCTCTGTTTAGTTTAGATTCCAATTTCTGATCACCGCACCCGCAGGTGTATAGTTTTCGGCCATGCGGGGGATTATGTGCTCTGGCCGCACGTGCTATAGATCAGCGGGCGAACGCACGGCACGCGCTCCCTATTGACTTTGTACATGCGGCCGAAAACTGTCTCTGAAAAAGTGAACAAGGAAATGAATATTGCCATGGCAATTCATGATTTTTTTTCTGGGATTCTTTTTTAAATTTTTTTAATAAATGTAACGCTTCCTGGGAGAAATTTCAATTATTTAAACATATTTGTGGCTTACACCCAGTAGATAAGATCGATTGATCGATCTGTATTGAAAAACAAGTCAGAAAAAAAATGATTCTTTTTTTTTTGTTTAAATAATAATAGTATTGGCCTCATGATTTGAACAAAATATGATAATAAATAGGAAGTAAAGAGTCCAAAATAGGATTTTGCCTTAGGTGGCCGAAAACTCCCTCCTCTACTCAACTCTAGAACTAAAAAGGCTTGGTTGGTGAGACAATTTTCATAATAATCACCAAGTCCAACTCCAACGAGTCCAAGGCCAAGGACCAAGGCCAAGCTGTCCATAAATAATCGATAAACTTACATACATGTACAAGTTACAATGAATAACCAGCTGCCACCAGTCCAGGCCAGGTGATTGATTCCTAGTCCTGACTCCTACATGGTACACCATATATTTATAGGTCTACTAATTAGTATTATTAATATCACTATAGTAATTAACTATAAGTAACGAATCTGTGCAACCAACACTAAAATAAATTTCTAAAAACAGGACACATTTCGTCATTCATGTACTATGTAGCACGTACTACTACTACTTCTAAATAGGTTTCACCAGCATTTTCTCCATCACTGTACTGTACTGTCACTTCGCCTTCGGTAGTACTTTCAGTTTCACTGTCCCTTGGCCTAAGTAATGTGAGCGAGCGGAGAGCTGCAGCTGTCATGTCAACCGGCTAGCGGCTGGACGTTGCACCGCCATCGAGGCCGAGGTAAGTGCGGAGCTCGGAATCCTCTAGCTCTACCAGGGCGGTGCTTGCCATTTCACTTGATGACTTGTCACTTGCCATGAATGTTCGGCACGAATATCTCATTTTCTTCAATTAACCGTTTGATTGGAGCTTAATTTGTTAGTTACCTTCTTCAGTAGAATGTCTTGGCTGTCTGGATCAATCACCGCAGATCTGACTCATTGGATTTGGTGTCACTAACAGTTAAATCGGGATCGAGTTACTACAACTTGCAAGCTTTACTTTTTGCATTGACTTGTTGAGCGATCATGTGATCTTGCTTGTATCACGTGACTTGCTCAGCTCCGATCGCTGGTACTTTCAGGCCAAGGCCAACAACAAACAACAAACACCAAACGTCAAATATGGCGAATCCAAATACTCCGTCTATCTTTTCTTACGACACTTTAGTACACGCAGTGTCAGGGGCAACTGTAAGTAATAAAAGGATTCATGTAACTAAACCTGAAAATGATATTTTTTTACTAGTTTAGACGTGTGTCCGCGTCCGCGTCCGTTTTGCTTGTCTGTGACACTGACTGTACGTGCGCACGTGCCCGGCCCAGTCTGCATGTACTTGAGACTTGAGCGTTGCATGTTGTGTAACTCAGCTCTGAGTCTGAGCTCTGTAGGCTACTGTACTACTACTACTACTAGTCGATAGTCTGTATTATACAACTCACTCCTAGATCCTAATCAAATGATTGGTCATGCGCGGTCACGTGTGATTCATTTACTGAGAGTGAGACTATCCCACGTTTTTCATAAAAAAGCGTGCAATAGTTCCCAGTACTACTAGTACTATCCAACGTTTTTTTTAGTGCATTATGTACATGATACGCAGTAGTGCGCTTAGAGTAACTTAGAGGTAATTAAAGCACTTTGATTCGTGTAGGCCCATTCTTGCGCAGCACTATGCATACATGCATATAGAGGTAATTGCGCTTATCTCTGTGTGCGCACTAAATTAACCCTATTAAACTTAGAGATTTATTTGTCAGCCATAGTCGTACTGTCGCGTAAGAATCTAGATCGAATTCTTTTTACATCAAATAACAAGGATCTAGGAGTTTCGTAGTATAAAACAAATGATGCATGTTTTCAACTAGGCGTTGTGGCGTGCGCCTGTAATCCAGCTAACAGTGGAAGTTACAAACTACTGTAGCTGATTCAGCCAAGGACGCAGGTTCGAAACTGGGTCACGTCTTTCGGATGGTGACGTTAAAGGTCGGTCCCCAGACGTAAATAATATCATATCTGATTGATACACGTCAAAAACACAATACACACACACACACTCATTCGTTCATTATACGATCTATCCGCCCTCGTTGACGCTGTGTGTATATCCATTGCACTCAGCCTAATGGCTTCGTGCGATAGATACACACATTCTCAACTCGAGTGCAGATCGATAGATTGTATACAATGAACTCATGAGCATGCATCATTTGTATACTGTAGCTGTGAGCTGTGTGAGTACAAACTTCTGTGAAGAGCGAGTCGCGATGCCCCAGTGTTATGCATGGCGAGGCCGAGGGTGCCTTGGAGTTGGAAGTAGGACATTGCGAGTAGTTTAATATGACTATTGTATTGTTTGTATCAGGTGCATTGTCATTGAATTCGTCTTGCCTGATAATTATTTTGATGTGATGTGATTTCTTCCATTTAATGATTTTAAATCTGCAGTCAAATCTTTTCTTTCTTCATCTTCTGCTGATAGCAGAGGATGAAGAAGAGTGAAAAAGAAGAGTCAGCAAAAGAGGAGAAGAGGGTGAGGACAAAGCAGAAGAATGCGAAAGAAGGATAAGAAGACAATAGACAGATATGATTTGCCATATGTGTAAAAACAACAATAATCATATTCTTTATACAGTTTGTAGTTTATGACTAATTTAAACTTTTAGAAGACTTTATTAAACAAAACATTAAAAAAGATATTTAATTCCCATCCATCCACCCATTTAGTTGAGCTTATATGCCCAGCCATCACTTTTTTCTTCTTTTCTTCTTTTTTTTTTAATAGGGGAACATATGAACATGTCTGTTCTATCATTAAACTGTAGATCTACTAATAAGTTAGAGGGGTATTTTTACACATGAATTATGAGTTAATTCCCTAAATAATATCATACATGATGACTCAATTACCAAACAGACACTCTCTATATTACTACTTCTTTTGAATTCAACTTTAAACCTTAAAAGTTTTGTTTCTATTTGTTCTCTCTTTATACTTACTATACTTGGTTGATTAGCCCTCTTGTCCTAAGGGAAGGGCTCTCAGTTTTCTCTTAAAAGTACCCACAGCGGATGCAGACACTTTGTTATGTGGTAAGCTGTTCCAGGGTTGGACCACTCTTTTGTCGTTGTTTATTTTATTTCACTCATGCCAAATTACTATGAAGGCTTAAGGGTTGATTCTACATTATGAAACCCTGGAAGGATATGGGACTTAGGACAAAGTACTAAAGTGCTCTTAGTTTGATTACAGCCAGGCATAACCCCCTTGAATATATTTATGAGCTTTGGATGGAATATGATAGCCAAATGCTTCAGTTTAACTTTAGATTAATCACTATTTACTTCAACTTTTTTTTGTGTGTGTAATGTTCTATTTGACTCTGTTTTTATTTCATTTTATAGGGCAGCACAATAGCGATGTCAGTTTTCTACCCCTTGGAAACAGCAAGATCAAGGTTACAAAGTAAGAATAATAATAATAGTAACACTTATACATGTCCCTAGCTGGCTATGGGCTTCCAAAGAACTTTGGAAAATGTTACCCTCGGTTTAGCTCCAGCAACTATTATTTGCTCAGTGCTTTTCAAAGATATCCACTAGGACCACTAACTACATATGGTTCATGTATGGCTGATTTTTATTTCATTATTAGTCTTGTTTTGTCAGGATGGCTTCATTACTGGTAATAATAACTCTGCTTTACAAGAAGCTTGAAGAAGGATAATATAGATGAATGCCTTACCAAAGATGGAGTGGCACTGTCAGGGTTTAAACCCTTTTCCTTTTGATGTAACAATTGATGACATTTTGAAAACATTCATTAAATTTTTAATGTTGATAAATACAGTTTCTTTTTTTTTTTTGGGAGATTGACTGCACTTGTATGAAACAATAAGTCTTGCCCAAGAACAGAAGGAGATGATATAGGTAAACATACAGAAAATTTAGTGGTTAATAAATAATAATTTATTATATTATACTAGGCCATAAGAATTTCATTCAGTATCATAGCTTGTACATGTAACAAAGTCATTTGAACTTTGATGATGTAATGCATTTATATTTTATAGATTTTCTTTCCTTTTGTCTTGCATAATTAGTTGATGAGAACAGAACAGCTAAACACACACCGTATGTTGTTGCTGAGATAGTGCAAGATGAGGGAATGTAAGTAATTTGTTTAATCAGTTTGGATAGGATCACTTTTGGAGATGTTGAAATAAGATAGTTTTGTATATTTTTGAATAATTAGATGAATCATATTGAGGGTCAAGGATGATTGTCGAACAAGGCACATTCACACAACCTAACAACTGAACAACTTGGCTTTTAAAGTGTGAAAACAATATTTAAGAGAGAATTGAGAGATTAATTTTAGGATATTCTAATATTCTTATTGTGACGTATTGCCCAACTCGGTGAACCTCTGAATACCTGATCAGGCTACAATTTTTTTTAAACATCAGAGTGCTTTTTACATGATGAACTTGTTGCTTTAATTGACCTGTAAATAAACTTAGATAACACAGAAGGTATATTGCATTAAATTCTTGTAATGGATCACATATATATTAGTTCGTATCATGGCATGATGTTTCGTTTGCTTGATATAAATTCTAGAGGTTAAGATTTGAATTCCTAAATTGCTTGATAATTTGCTTGTACATTGATTGTATAATTATATGCTATGTACCGGTATTATACTTTTTGATCCACAGAGCCTCATTGTACAGAGGATGGTACCCAGTGATATCAAGTTTATGGTGCTCCAACTTCGTCTACTTCTACACCTTCAATGGACTCAAGGTGGCGCTAGGTGACATCATGAAATCAAAGAAAGCTGTCAGGGATCTACTAATAGGAATATCAGCTGGTAATAATCAAAAGCCTATGTCTTTTAATTTCTTTAAATATCACATCTGAATGATTTTGTTGTAGGCAAATTTTACTTTTGTGTAGAATAACATGCTCCTGTTTATGTCTGTATTTTATTGTAAATGTTGATAAAAAATAATAACAAAGAGTTGTGTTTGCATTCCAGGTTTTCAATTAAAAAAAAATGCTTTTCACATCTCTTGAAGCCCCATCTACAACACCATTATTGGTCATCAATACAAGTATCATATTTGCCTGCATGCTTTTGATTCTCTGTTGTTAGGTGTGGTCAATGTCCTAGTTACTACTCCCATGTGGGTCGTCAATACTCGTCTCAAGATGCAGGGAGTTCAATTCAAGACCAAGCACTACAGGGAGTCCAAACATCCTAAGTACAGTGGCATCATGGGTAAGTACAGTAAGGTAGCTTCGCAAAATGTAGTGGCACAAAAAAACGCGTCCGAAACACAAAGGGCCTAACAGTTACAGAGCTGCCAGCTAGTACGGATTTCCCGTAATTGGTTCGGAAATTAACGATCATTATGGCAGTATGGAATGTATGTAAAAAGCAGCGAGTGCTGTGCAGTAAGGCGGCCATCCAGCACTCGCTGAGAAAGACGGAAAAGTACAAGTATTCTCTTAATAGAAGCCAATTTTTCATGGAAAACTGATGTGTTGTGATGACTTGAAAATCAATATTTAGCAACTTTGTGTGAGTAAAATCACCAAAAACTTCAGATAATCATGTGCGCTTGCGTCCGCGCAGTGTTAGGAAATTACTGATTTATTCCCACAATTACGGTACTGATTTTGAGCCTTGTGATTACTGATTTTCTGTTCTGGAGGTTGCCAGCTCTGCAGTTAGTGGTGTTTGTTAATTTAAAGTTCTGTTTCTACATGTCTGAAAGAAAGTTCAGGAACATTAAGCCTAATCAAGATATATACCAGCTCCATTTCCTAATGATGTGGTTCTACCCCTGTGTGATAAAATTATGATTTTCAATAACTGCGCCACTATATTTCGCTTCACTTCCCAAAGGTGGTGAAACGAGGTATGTCCAGAGCTGCCAACCATTCCGTTTTTGCCGGAATTACTCCGTTTTTTCCTCTAAATTACGGTAGTACGTTTTTTCTTCATAAAATACATTTTTAAAATTTTTTTTATTTATTTATTTATTTTTTTATTTTTTTTATTTTTTATTTTTTTTACATACCACACGTCAAACAACTGCCCTAAAATGTTGATTTGATCACAAATTCAGTAGAAAACTAAATTTAAAGCATACTTGAAAATATATTTGAAGAGAAATATTCTCAAAAAGAATGAAATGCCGATAATACCAAAATAACAAAAAAATATACCTGCTTGTATGGAAAAAACAGCATGAGGAATGGACATTTCTGCATTGGAAGTGTGTCGCGCGTGGTTTTAAGTTTCGTTTTAATGAATTCCTTTTTTTTGCTTGAAATTCCTTTTTTTTGCCATCATGGTTCCTTTTTTTGGTCGCACAAGGTTGGCAGCTCTGTATGTCTATCTTTAATGAACAATTAATACATGCTTGTAAAAAAAAACTAATTGTGCACATACTTCTTCATGGATTTGGTTTACATAAAGTGGTATTTTGACAGAAAAATTTATGGAGTAATGTCTCTCTTACTCATCTCTCTATTTCTGTGTATCTTTCTCATTCTTCATTGTTTCACTCTCCTTTCTGTCTGTCTGTCTGTCTATTTCTCTCTCTGTCTTTGTTTGTTTCTTTCTCTTTCTCCCTCTACCTCTACCGACCTCTTTTTGTGCCCTTTTTTTTTTATTTGTACCTCTCAATCTCTATAATTATGTAGATGCCTTTGAGAAGATCATAGATCAGGAGGGTGTACAAGCATTGTGGAGTGGTACAATCTCTTCTCTCATGCTTGTTATCAACCCTGCTATTCATTTTGCTGTCTATGAGGCTCTTAAGAGACACCATAGCAGACTCTTCAACAGAAAGGTAATAACTTGCAATCTATGTTCATATTTTTGTGTGTGTAAGCCTCAATTCGTTTACAGGTACTTCAATAAACCTTTGATCATTTGACAATCAGCCATGAATTACATTATTGGTCATTATTATGGTTTTACTGATATTTTCAGAGCTGAATTATGAATTAGGTTTGGTACTTTATGTGTTTTTTCAATTCATATTCAATTTTCTATATTCTATACAATGTATGTTTATCCTCTTCTTTTGTTTATTCTCAAGTTTAATTGAACCAAGCGGTAATGTGATTTTTTTTTTCAGGGGCAGGGGACAAATCTTTGCTTAATTTTAATAATGAAGATCAGTCATCTGAAATCTGTAAAACTGAATGGACTATCTTTGTAGTATATGGGATCGTTAGTGTTTTTCATCTTGCAGTATATCATTGATATTTTGTCTCTCACTTTCTTGTCACAGGAACCGTCCGTTCTTCAATTCTTCTTGATTGGTGCTCTTGCTAAGACAATGGCTACATTGTGTACGTACCCACTGCAGGTCGTCCAATCAAAGCTCAGGGTGAGTGTCATGTGATCATTTGATGCACATAAATTGAGACAACTCTATTTTGTGTTTATTTAACAATTTCTTTTAAACACCTGTTGTTGAAATCAAAGTGTAATGTATGACATTCTGAGCATCAAATTATGTATATTTAATTGGTATAGTCAAGGAGTTAATATGAATAAAATTTATTTATTAGTACCTAACTCAAAATACAATGTCACTTTGATGTATATTTGATTTTAACCCAAAATTCATTATAAACACATATTCTGTATTTTTGGTATCTCTATTTTAGTATGGTAAGGAGAAAGAGACCCACAGAGGAAGCATGATCAGGAATATAGGAGCTGTCCTCAAACACATTGTAGAGTGAGTATTTCCCTTGGATGTAAATCACTCGTTAGAATCCAAAACTACAAAACACATTCCCAGCATGTCTTTAGACATATCAAAGTGGAAGTTTTATGCAAACAAATGTACAGAAATCTATATTGACTGCTCCGTAAAAGTCATATATTTACTTATCTCTTTTGTCCTTTGGCTGTCTGCCTCTCGGTGTCTGTAGTCTGTACCTGTGTTTTGCTCCTCTCTCCCTGTCTTTCTATCTCAGGGTCTGTATATATATATACAGGTGTTTATCTCTCTCTCTCCTCTGCCCCCCTACTCTCTTTCTCTCTCTCTCTCTCTCTCTATACCACCACCTCTCCCTTATTTTAAGTATTGCTTTCTCTCTCTCTATCTCACATTTTCCTCACATCCCCCCTTCCCCTTCCCCCACTCTCTCTCTCTCTGCCCCCACCTCTCCCTCATTTTAAGTCTTGCTTTCTCTCTCTCTCTCTATCTCACATTTTCCTCACATCTGCCCCTTCCCCTTCCCCCACTCTCTCTCTCTCTCTCTCTGCCCCCAATGCTCCTTTTTTATTTCTCATTTTAAGTCTTGCTTTCTCTTTCTCTATCTCTCATATTTCCCCCACCCCCATACACCCTTTCTTCTTGCATTGAGGACAGTAATATTGTTTCACATTAAGTTAAGAACTTTAGACTGACATCTCCTTCTCTGATTTTGCTTGTGTTTCAGGACGCAAGGAAAGTGGGGCCTGTACAAAGGATTAGAAGCCAAGCTCCTACAGACAGTACTCACTGCTGCTCTTATGTTCCTGTGCTATGAGAAGATATCCAGATTTATCTTCGTCATCTTGAGAGCAAACGGTGTTAAAAGATGATGATACTCCCCATCTTCATATTGGTATCTTCTGTTATTGTATTGGTGAATAGTATCCTTCGGAACTGTCCATTAGTAGCTAAGGCGGGCCATACATGACTGCCTTTTATTATTCCCAATGTTTAGGCCTAGAATTAATCCTTTGGAGTTTCATTTTTATATTGTAACAGGTTTTAACGCTGCCCTTTTAAAGGTAAAGACCAGTTTTGGAAACGCCCCTCTCTCAAAAAATGAAATGGAAGCTCTCATTACCAATCATGTGAAAGAATATGTTTTGACTAATACGTGATGATACAAATTTTGCCGGGAAACCGCCTACTAATTGATATATTTGGTAAATTATTATATCTATTGGGACCAAATAGATATCGCGCACATGGTCGCGTAGTCCCATATACATCTTTCTGTGTACAGTGCTTGTAACTTTTCCAAGACTGGGCCAAATTTCTTATCATTTCGATGATTGCAGAACCTTGCAGTACACAACAATATTTATATTTTAGATGATCAACCTTTTCTGGTCGATTCCACAACGTTTCTTTCACAATGTAATCGCATGACCAGAACTGGTCTTTATTTTTAAGGTCTGAATTTTCAAATTATTAGTATATGAATATAATCATTTGTTTTATAATCTACTGTGCTACATTTTATTTAGAATGGTGAATGTGTATGCAATGGTGTCAAGTGTAATTTTATCAAAATTGAAGTAGATAAATTTGTGTGTGATCACTTAAACCGTGTTGAATACCGGTAATGTCAACGTAAACTTGAGATATTGAAAGTGATCTCAAATGAATTTTCACACCACATCAAATGTAAATAGGACTTGGATACATGGGTTGACTTTCTAAATGTTGGCATCAAATTAATCAGATTTCTTATTTGTTGATCCTTGCAAATTTGCAAAAAAAATTACAGGTTGTAAGAGTTTCTGGTTTTACAATAAGGTTATATGATATTCTATGAGAAACATGAAATGAGTGATATGTATAAGGACTCAAAAAACAGAACCTCATAAAATGTTGACTTGCCATGTATGTGACAGGGTAATGTACTATATAGTTGGTTCAGAAAGAGTGCAATACTAAATACAATTCAGACCTCAGTTATTGTATTCTGAGTTATTTCATTTGTATATGGAGACCAGCTTGTTGTTTGTACATGTATGTCAGATGGTGTGTGAAGCTCCTTGCATCTTGATAATCCTTTGCATTTATTTCTTACACAAATTTAAATATGTCATGAAATAGTTGTTAAGGTATAGAAACTATTAGATATATGACATCATTGCAAACCTGTACAATTTCATTTGCTCTCTTGTTCTTGGGGTATATGTATTGATATTGACTTGCCACAGATGTTTCGTTTATTTGCTTTTAACTACAGACATCACAGATGATAGAATAACTATGTATCTCCGGTTGAAATATGCTTTTGATCCAGATTTAACCAAATTGTGTTTGAGATGACTAGAAAGTTGACCAAATTATGCAAATCTATTTCAGATTGTGAAGCTATAGCTGTCAGTGTTGTCTAGCCATGGATAGTGAGTTTGTGTGTGGTTGCTCTGGCACCTTCTCTACTATATTTACATGTACTATCAAGTTATAAGTTATTATATCCTGCATCAAAAATTTATTGGTTTTTGATTGGTTGAGAGCTCTTCAGGTGATCGAAAATAAACACACTATTTTGCAAAAAGTATTATTTACGGTTAATCCCATGCCGTAAATAGTAACTCAACTAAAAGTACTATTTACGGCTAGCAAAATTTTTATTAAATTTTAAACTGTTAAACTGTTAATGTCGAAATGTCAAATTAAAAAAAAAAAAAAAATACTACTTTTAATTTTCCAAAAATCTTTAATGCAGGATATAAAACAAATATACTCTGCCTTCTTTTTGAGGTACTTGTTGAAACTATGGGCCTTGGTGACTCAAATAGTACTATTGGAGTCACCTTTTCTCTGTGCCATTAGCCAAACATAGATAAATCATGCATTATTGTACACACCTAATATGGGATAAAACATCAAAAATATACACCACCATCTTTAATATGGACAGAGTTTCTTGATATATTGAGAACCGTATAAAACTGCATCATGGCTATAGCCAGAGTATTAATGATGTTAAGCCTTAAATGACCGATACTTTAAACATCCTTGGGATGAATGTTACGTCTACAGATATAATCAAGTTATGTACCGGTACATAAATGTACAGCATTCCGATTGGTTTTATATACTTTTTTTGTTTATATTTGTACATCTTGACAAATTATGTATATGTAACTTATGATTTTGTATTGTATTTTAATGCAAGAAATAAATTAACATTCTTTATTTAATAATACACATACAATTATTGGCTTTTTTGTCATATATGTTTCATTACTTCTTTATAAATCTCTATTTTGCATTGTATGAATGTAGTGTTTACAGGGCCAGACCTGAATGGAAGACTAATTAAGACTTGAATGGAAGCAGAATATTGGAATCTCAACAAAACTTAACAAAAGTGTGATTAAAAACAAAAATACATTTATTTACATGACATAATTTTATTTAAGATAAATCTTCATCTCATACTTTCACTTAAATCTGTTTCTATAAATACATGTACATGTATTCTGCTCCACAGACTCAAATCAACTTATTGTCCAGGCTGCGCTTAGTCTTCCATTGGCATCAGTACAATATTACGGTCTTGAAATATTGTGTGTGATTTTGAAAAGTAGTATATGTCAAGTTTTTCAAGCACAAACCCAATTAAGTTTATCAATACTAAGCAGGATCACAAAAAATGACTCGTAAACTCATTCTCTTTTTTTCAAATGTTATAATAATATAATTTATTCAGAAAAAAATAGAGGATCATAAACGCCCTTGTTTAGAAACATACTGAATCACTTTGATCTTAATTCTGGTTCATATTGTACACTTAATACTAATTCATAAATTCTCCATAACAAATCAAGCACACAATATTGCATCTTCAATATTTTTGGTAACTGTCGTAACAATGAAGGGAAATAAAGATCATTTTCGTCTTTTGGGTAAATTTCAAAAACTCACTTAAATCCAAATGTTCAAAGATAAGACAAGCTTCAAAGAAAAAGGAAAACAATAGTATTTTAGGTAACAGATTATAACCAAGAATAATCCTTTGTTAAATACATGCACTTCACTTTGAGATAAGCTACATCTTAAAACAATCTGATGACAGATGTTGAGGATTCACCTACTAGACTTTTCATTGGTTTTCTCATATTTAAAACGAATAAAATGTCTGGAAACACAAACTGAAATTACAATCCATATACTGAACTGAATCATCAAGTACAAACAATAACATTACCTAGCTCTAGCTCTAGCTCAAACCTGATGTTACAAAATGGAGAAAAATTATGAGGTGGGAATGCCATTACCATATCACTATAACCTTCTTGTATAAAGGTTCAATTTTGTAATCTGAGCCTCTGAGGTATGCATCTAGAATACATTATATGCTGTGATTTGTTTATGCAGGTTGAATTTCACACAACTACACTCTTGAGTCCTGAACATACATCATTTTCATCTGTAACTACCGGTACTGCCATCAAACTGGCTCTCATTTTACGTTTTACATCACAGAATGATTATGAATACAATGATTACTAGACTTGATGATATATTGATACACTAGATAATCTGCTGGTTACTCTTTGTGTAATATATTCAGCCTAGATACAGACTCTGATTGTGGTATGATTAAATCATACATAAAACACGTACACTGTTCTTCATACAGTACACAACATATATATATACTGTATAATATATAGTATATATATCATTTAACAGTCCATGTACAAATACATAATTGTTTAGTTTCTGGTCATAGGATGGCAGAAATTTGTTTTCAAAAGATAAAAGAACATCTTTTAAACAATAACATTCAGGAAGTAAATTTTCCCCAACATTTCAAACATTGATATGTAATGATTCTGCATAATCGTCCTAAACATTCAAGGCAAAATAGTCTATATTTTATGCCGTGATATTCAACAATATACCTGATGTTCATACTTGTATTTCCATAATGACCTAGGACATGTAAAGATTAAAGACAATAGCATTGCTGCCAAAAGTTCATACACATCATCTAAGATAGTCCATGTAGAAATACATGAAGTGTTCTGTCAATTGGATGACATACATTTTCTTCCTCATAAGCAAAGAACATCTTTATAACAATGACTTTCATGAGGTATATTTTTTTTACTCTACATGTAAAACATAGACCTGTCACTCCAAGCAACATTCAAGGAAAAATAGTCCACATTTTATGCCGTGATATTCAAAAGTATACCTGATGCTCACATATCCATTATGATAGGCACTTATGACATGTTAAGGTTAAAGATAGCTCTACTTCTAAAAGTCACTTTTATAAGAGCAGAAATGATGGAAACAGAACTTAGATGGGATTGAGTAAGACTACAATGATGAAGAAAATTAAAACCTTTTCTGCTTTATCATAAGCAACATACCTGGGAGTGGAGTTGGCCTTTCAAAAATCTTTCTGATTGCTTTGACTAAGAACAGCACTCTCATTACAATAAGAAATCACATTGGAAATCTTCAACTCAGATATAGTTACACTAACTGAAATGTCTTCCCAATGGTTTATTCATATGGTCATGTGAAGGTTTCATTATTAATTATACTTCTTGTCCATTTTCAACTGTTTAGATAGATATTAAATCATTCACTGCTTTAGTCCCTCGGGGAGGACTTAACGCCGTCAGTCCCCTGGTTGCTTCCTTAAAAGCATATACATGCTTTCTTTATAGCAGTCAGGTAAAACAAACCATCAAACCAATCAATCAAATAATGCTTCATGCACCTAAAATTAATGTCTGAATCAACTTTTAAAAGACATCCAAACAAGAAAAGAACCTTGCCTCTTCAATACAACATAATTATCCCTTTCTCTCTGAGAGAGGTGTCAATACCTCTACAATGGCAAGAATTGAAATTAGGAAGTCACACAGATGAGGGTAGCATATCAACATCTTCTTGAATGTGCATCATTTAAGGATGTAGATCATCTCATTCATCTAATCTTAGTATTATCCCTGATGTTGTCTTGATCCTGAAATTTAAAAAAAGAGATAAATTTGACATAGATCATGTCTCCAATAAGGGTATGCCTTCACCAAAATGACTCCTACATTTCAAAATCACAACATACTTTGCACTCTTTTTATGTGTCCACTTTTCAAAAGATATCACAGGAAGAATACTTTTGACTAATAATAGTGAATAAGAATAAGAATTATAATTGGATTAATAACTATTTTCATTGTAATGATAGAAAAGTTCAGAATACTTGCACTACCTCAGCTTTAGCCATACTATCATGATGGGACTACTGTCATATAACTGTAAAGACTATGTGTGAATACAGACCGCTCATCAAAATGAAGGTTAAATTGCTTCCGTTGAGTGACATAATAATCTGGATTTGCATCACACTTTAAATAATATTGAAATCTCAACATGCTCTACAGTTGCTATTACACACGTCACGTTATTGATTTCATACATGCACAACATGAATGCATATGGTAAAACCCTTCTTAAGACAAGCATAACAACTCAGTGGTACCATGATTGGCCAGTAAGTCGCACAAAATTGTATTCTATGACCCTGTTTTCAGTATATAAAAGTTATAATGACTGCTTTAATATTCGAGGCATAGTTGTTTTTTGGCTCGGGAGGTTACATGGTGCTATCACCCCTCCGCACGCCTCGGGGTGATAGCACGATGTAACCTCCCCTTGAGCAATAAAAACAACTATGCCTCTCATAGCAGTCATTATTACTATAATAGCCCATGGGTTAACTGTAATCCTCAATTGGCTTGTCTCTCAGTCTTAGATAGGACATGCATTGACAGAAATAGGTCCCCTAGTCTCTTACCTACAAGCTATCAAGGCCAATAAGGGAACACAAAAAGTGGGTACTGTAGACAGGTGGCCTTTCTAGACAGGTTCTTCAACACAAATTTTCTTCCTACAGGGAGGTAATATATTTGACCTATAAACACATGTGACCTTTATATAGAGGTGGCCACTATGACAGGTTTGACTGTACTACCATTACGACTCACTTGGTGACAAGTTCAGCCCCTATGACATCATGTATATGGTACATCATGCTCAGTTTCTTGACTGCCTGTAGTTTCCTTTCCTCCAAATCCTGTCAAACAAAATACGAAAGATCATTTCAGGTCAAGTCCAAACTACTTCGTCCTGTACATGACAGACCACATCTAACATTTTAGTACTGTACATCCAATCATTGTATTAAGTAAATAGCCCTACTAGAGCTTTTATCTGAGCAAATCTGACATTTGATGTCACAACTACTTTGTAACGAACTGGACACCAACCATATGTCCCTTGGGAATGCTCTTCAACTATGGCAAAAATATTATCACTATCACACGTTCTTCATATCATCCCAACGAGTGAATGTGAGAGGGCACTGGGAGACTGTTGCCATGGTAACTTGTAGGGTTTGGATCAGGGAAACCCACATCAACGACAGATATGGGGAGCACTGATAATATGAGAGTAAATGTATAATGGTATAACGGCATGAAATACTGTTTCTAATTTACTCCTCGGAAACACAAAGAAATCAGCTTTTATTTCTGAATACTTTTGTTATGTTTATTCTTCTGACATTGAAACATATATCATCACTTTTGATACATCAGATGTTAAAGGTTTATACACTGACCTTCTGCAGTATTTCTCTGTATTTGGCTTTCTTGATAGCTCTCAGAACAGACTGTCTACCTGTGGACAAATAGAACAAGGAAAGAAAACAACTTCAAACAATCAACACATATCTACAGAGGGAGGACAAGTATGTTGCTTCAGTGCATTCATGAAACTTCATTATTAGCACAGATGGGTAGAAAACATTCAAAACATTAATTAAAGTGACTGATCATTCGAAAGGAAAGCCTCAAATTAGTTACATCAACCTATTGACAACTGAATTATCTTATTCCCATACTTAGGCTTAGTACAGGAACAACTTGGCTCCCTTACTTAGGCAAAGGGTCAAAAGAGCCTGAAGACTACTTCCTTATATAGAATAGAATCTTTTTATACTACCGTTATTTTCTTTCTTTTTTATCAATAATTTTTCTCAGATTGAACTCACAAGGAGAGTACAAGCATTGTTTTTTGTCTCAGTACTTTTCAGGTCAGCTCCCCACACTTCGTAAAACAAGACTTTCACCAAGAACAAAGTATACAAAATTAAAGTAAATAGGAACAGCTAGAAACCTTTAGAAAAGTTCTTCATGAAGATTCCAGCTCCTGGGATAGACAGCCACCACGACCCAACATCTCGTACTGTAAGCATCCCAGCATTCACTAGCATTCTACAATGACAGGACACATAAGCTTAAAGTCATTTCAAACTCTCAACATTCTACGCATGCTGTTTGCTGGGCCATAATTTTCAAGCCAATATCTTTGCCGACCAGGTTGTAACAATGGAGAATAATTATGAAAAACAATGCAAAGGAACCACAATTACTAAGTGTTTGGGTTTTTGCTTCCATATGTTCACAGGTGTTGTGGTCTTGTGGATATGTCACCTGACTGTGGATCACATCGTTCGTGGTTCGAGACCTGCCGCAGCACTAATGTCCTTTGGTATGACATTAATTTACATTTGCCACTAGCCACCCAGGTGTAGGACATGGGTACCTGGTGTGAATTTACTCCTTGAAAGCTTTTAGCGCCTTAGGGCAGCTGGGCTAAAGCCAGAGTGATAATACTACTTTGTAGGTGCCTTGAGCACCCTGAGATGGATACGTTTGCAATACAAACATAGCTATTATTATTATTAATATAATGTAATCGCAATAAAGTGTGCTTCCTTAAAAGTCATTAGCCTCTTTCTTCTTTCTCAATTGACCAAATGGCATGTAATGCATATAAAGGGAGGGGGACCACTGCTCCCTTGGAAGTTCAATCAAATGTTAAGTTCAAATACATATAATAGTCTTAAATGGACATTTAGAGACTAGGGTTTTCATAAAGAATTGAAATTAAATCAGAATGATTACAAGTATTCCAATCAACTGTAAACTTGTCAACTCCTCTCGCCTTTTTACAAAGTTGCGATTTATGTCAGGGTGGCAGTCAATTTGAATTGCAATTCTTTACAAGACAGCACCAAGAGATAAGCCAGGTGAGGATCAACCATTTAAATGAGTATAATGTCTGATGATGTTATGTAACACACCATATACTGTCACATACAGGTAGGTTTATCATTCATCCAGACACCGCAAGTTCAAATGTCTCTCTCATTAACACCCAAACTGTGAGATTTCTGACCTACGTTATTTCTTTGTCCTTAAATCCATGCACATCACAGAGTGTTTGACGGGAGAAAGTAATGTTGTTCATCTTCTCTAAGATCTCTGGTATGAATCTATCGATGAGAGCTGAGACTCCTTGCTGGGTTGCTATCTTACGGACATGAGAAATATAATCATCTGTGAAGACAATACAGAACTCATCTCCATCCTTGCCATACCTGAAGATTTTGATTTCTTTCTTGTCTCGAAGTTGATCCTGTATAAAAGTGAAGATGTGATGAATGTAATTTAATCCTCTGCATGTTTTGTTTGCACCAATAATTATAATTTTTAGAAAATAGAGATATACTCCATTACAGGTAACATTAGTCTATGGAAAGGGAATCTAAATAGTTGGATGTCAGATTCTGAGTATAAGGTGTTGTGGAGGTGTTGTGGTCTAGTGGATAAGTCACCTGACTGCAAATCCCGGCGCGGCACTAATGTCCTTTGGCAAGACATTAATCCACATTAGCCACTCTCCACCCAGGTGTTACATGGGTACCCGGAAGGATGCGAAAGTTAATGTCGTTAGATGAGCATGATGCGCTTGTAAAAATGGCACCTGGCTAAAATGCTCCCCAGGGAGTGGAGAATGTGCATACATTGTGTGCTGGCAAGCCTGAATCTGATGACCGGGGTAATAATATATATCTGTCAAGTGCTTAAAGACATCATCGATGTATTAAGCGCTATATAAAAGCGGAATACTACTATAAAGCAGAAAAAAGGTAGTTCTGTGATCTTCTCAGATTAGAAGGCCTATAATATATATCAGATTTACAAAATGCTTTCAGAGAGAAGAGGGGGAGGGTACCAATTTTCACAATAAAAAGGCTGGTACTTAGGCATCAGAAAAATGGCAGTGCTTTTAGGGGATATACTGACAAAATGCGACTGTAAATCTTTAAAGACAAAGAAAAGGCAGCTCCACTTTAATGTAAGTTTATTAAGTAGGAAAAAAAGTTCACTCTCACCACTTCTCTGTCTACTTGAGTTTTGTTTTGAATGACACTGTAGAGTTGATGCTTCAGCAAGATTGGAGGAATTCTACCCTCAAACCGATGGATGTCAAAGAGACTTCTGAGGTATGTTAATGCTGCCTTGGTGTCTGTTGGCAAGTCTAATTCAAGATGAAATAAGACAAAACATTCATTATGCTACAAATCTCTCATTCTGGTTAACATTTGGCGACACATCCAGTGACATCCATGGTACAAATCTACATATCGTCACGTTCTTTAAATAATGCCCGAAGTCATATTTTCAAGATTTGAGAAAAACAGAGAAAACTGAACCAAACATTGAATAAATGATATTTTTTGCTCATTTTACACAGAAAGCTTTGGGGATATACATGTACATGTATGACTATTGAAATACAAATAATTAATGCTGTCTTGATCAGATCTGTTTCATAAGAGGATTACGATAAGGATTAGGATAAGAGGATTAGATTACTGGGGCCAATTCGCAAACATGCTGTTGTGACTTAATGTAGGCAATTTTACACCTGATTTAACAGGCCAAATTAATCCTGGAGTAATACGTGCCTTCACGGTTGTTTCACCGCAAAGCATGCCGGGACAGATAACTAGTACGGCAGGAGATTTTCACCTTAGCCGCGATCAGCTGTTCCATTGCCAATAACGGGATTTTATCCCGTCGAATCAACATCATAATCTTGTACAGGATGCATTATTCTGCAGTGATTTTCTTTCATTCCAGTATCATTTGTACAGTAAGAAACCAAAGTTTGTGATTGTGAATTGTTATGACGATCCTTCAAAATATAAAGCTGATAATACAAAGTAAAGTGGGCTAATGAGAGTGGGTTCCTTGATATGAATATGTAGTCCCATATGTTTAAATGTGTGTGTGTGAAGTTTGGGTCGGTGGTTTGCCTTTTTAAGCTGCTAAACATTCGTGTTTTAGGTTGAAGGACCGTCATAAAAATACATAATCACAGACTTTGATTTATTACCGTACAAATGATACTGGAATGAAAGAAAATCACTGCAGAATAACGGATCCTGTACAAGATTATGATGTCATGTTGATTCAACAGGATAACAATCCCGTTGTCGGCAATGGAACAGCTGATCGCGGCGAAGGTGAAAATCTCCTGCTGTACTAGTTATCTGTCCCGGCATGCTTTGCGGTGAAACAACCGTGAAGGCACATATAGAGTACCGAAGCTGTGACGTCATACAAATCTATTTTGGGAATTTCTCAATTTTTTCTTCATTTTCCGAAAGACCACCAAAAATAATGTCCAAGTTGAATAGGTTAAGTATTGGCTGAGATATGACCATCGTCACCATCTGAACAAATAGATTCCCTATAGGAACTCAGTGTTATATTGCTCTGGCTCCTAATAATGTTATGAACCAGAGCAATATAACACTGAGTTCCCATAGGCAATCTTTTTATTAAGATGGTCATATCTCAGCCAATAGTATACTTAACCTATTCAATTGGTTTTCGACATTTGGACATTATTTTTGGTGGTCTTTCGGAAAATGAAGAAAAAAATTGAGAAAATCCAAAAATAGATTTTATTTTTTAATGACGTCACACTTCACCACTCTATTAAGTGACTTAGGCAAAACAGTTCACTTCATTTATTCCCACTACATACATGCATGTAGTTGAAGGAAATTAACACATTTCCATTTAAAACAAGTTCTCCCATGCTGCTTGTACTTAAGTATCGGCTTGCATGGTGATGTAGATATACAGTAGGCTTTTCAAGACTACACCAACAGTCCTTTTCAGGACTACACACACTCAAGAAAGAATAGATTACCGAGAGTCCTTTTCAGGACTCCCCAATCCTCCCTCTCTCTCACATGGTGCAACCGCAAGCCTACTGTATAATTTCTCCCATGTTTCTCAGTCATCTTCGCTGATGCCTAAGTCACATTTCTTGACACACATGTAGGCCAAAACGTAAAAAGGCCTTAGTCACACGCTTGACTTCGGCCATTATACTAACTGGGTATAAGCAGCACTGATGAATATGTTAAATTCAGCACATACCGTATGCCATTGAACAAAGGTGGATATATATAGCCTCATGAAGAGATGAATTGGGCAAACGTATTTTCTTCAAAATGTGACTTATATAGCCATTATTTTAAGAAGGTGCTGGCGATATTTTGTATATTCATATCAATCACACCATTTGTGTACTAATTATATCTAGGCTTATATCGAAAGGGTGGGGTGAATTAGAAATCTAGTCTCGATCAGCATGCATGCACCTGGAATTAAACAAAACTACATGTACCCGGTAGGCCTAATAATACACCAAAAATCAAAGAATAATTAGGAGAGATTGAATTGAATGCATGACTTATTCACTTACATGTAGCTCATTCTCGATCTCGTACAATGAATTAGGATCATGTACATGCATGTTTAGCATCTCATTAAAGAACATTTTTAAGCATGTAATATTTTTTATAAATATGTTATAAATATATTATAAGCCTAGCTAAGAATGATACAATCCAAACAGCCGAGGATTAATTTATTCAAAAATCTGCACAAGACAAGTGGACTGTGACTTCTTCTTCTCTATCACTTATCAATATCAGGGTAACAAATTGTTCTAAGACAGAGATGGAGAAATACATGTAGAAGAAGTGTCCACTCATTTATTGAAACAAAAGCAAAGCGACATAGACTATTCCACTAATCATAAAGCCAAATATTAGTAGTGTTTTAAGAGGTACGTACCTGTACATGTACTAGCTAAGCTTACTGCAGTTAGACTAGGCCTAATTAGACTTAGTTAGACTTAGACTTAGTCTTAGTTAGACTTAGACTAATTAGACTCCAGTCTAGGCTAGTAGAGACAGTTTAGACCTGGCCGAATGTCGACTCAAGAGCCAGATCGCTTTATTAATATTGGTCATAACTCATGCTTTAAATCTCGAATTAAATAATCTTAGGCCTTTAGGGAACATTAAGATGTGGAACTTGCAAAGTTGCAACAACAAAACAAACGGCATACTGCAGAAACAAACACTACTTAGATCTACACTAAGTTACAACTAGTAATAGACAACACGAAACAATCAATTCAGAAAGACGGTAAAAGCCCCGCGATACGTCAAATCATACGTACCACTCAGGTCTTCATTGCCCGAAACAGCACCGTCGTTCAACTGCTGACGTTCGGTAGATTCAGCGGCTAAGTGATTAACTGTCCTGGGTCGCTTATTCTTGAATAAACTGGGCATAAATGCACGTTTCATCCTGCTCGTTCTTATCACATCATTCGAATATATCGCCCTTATCTCATATTCTTAATATGATGTTCAATGCATACACTATGAGACTATGAGAGTATGACTTGACATTCTCATAGTATTATTAGATTAATGGAGAGGTAGCTATACGCTATATAGGCCTAGCGCCTATAGATCTATACAGCAGCTAGCTCAGAGGAGGTGTTCATATCCGCGGATCCGCTCTTTGGGATGATGGGATGAGCTGAGCTAGCTACGCGCGCGCAATAAATCTCCGGCTCCAGCTAGCTCTGGCGCGCTCCGCGTCGTACCCTCCGCCGATCCGCGTCATTCGTACTCGATTCGCAATTCGAGCTCGACGCGGGACGCTCGATCGCTTTTCAAAAGTATAAAATTGATCTAGAGTCTATAGGCTAGTCTAGAGCTAATAACCAAAACCTATCTGTCATGGAGGAGCCTTCTGGTACTGGTGTGTATTCAAAAGACGAAAAGGTAGTAGTTGCTGCGGATGTGTTCGCCACAGGTTCAACTACAAAGTCGTCGTCGTCAAGCAGGAAGATTGGGCGAAGATGCATGGCATACGGCTGCAGCAACACGGCACGAGCCGGGTTTTTCGTCCACGACTTGCCGGGGAAAATGCCCTCTGCATCCGAAAGCTTTTCCCCACTTCAGAAATCGTGGGTAGATTTCATCGGGAGGAGGAGAAAATTTGACCCTGAAGATGCCAAAGAATATCGGAGGATCAGCTTGTGCAGTGGACATTTTACTGAAGATGACTATGTCTCCACACAAGTCTATATCTAGATAGGAGAGGACTTCGGACGCGTCCACCAAGTTTGCGGAAGGATTCCTCACCTTCTCTAGAAAGTGCAAGGCAGCCTTTTCCACCTTCGTGGTTTATTCCATTGGCTTCGCCCCTACCCCCGTCAGATGCAGACACAATTAATGCTAGATCTAGCAGGCCTAATGCATTAGCAGCCCCCTTTCCCCTACCGCCGGCGATCGATGATGCTACTTGTAGTAGTAGAAATACTGATGATGATGCTGACTCCAAGTCCAACCTATTATTATTAACGCCGAAGAAGAGAAGACACAGAGCCAGAGAATCACATTCAAAATACTGCAGAAAGAAGGTGCGTGGTAATTAGTAATGATATTATTGACTGGAGTCTGGAGTTGAGGGGGAAACAACATAGGCCCGAATTCACAAAGGAGGTTTGTGATAATTGTGGACAAACCAGGTTTGATCAGACTTAGGTCCGTACTCAAACCAGGTTTGTCCACAAACCCATTCCACAAACGAAGGTTTGTACAAACCTAGGTTTGTAATCCATATTGGTTAATACGTCTCGGACCAGGTTTGAGAAATTACAAACCTCCCCTCAGAGCAGTTTGTAAATTTCGGGTTTGATGACGCATTTAAACCAAGGTTTGATGGCAACCTCCTTTGTGAAATGTAATTTCAGACCAAGGTCTGAACCCAAGTCTGAAATGCGTCATATGACGTACATAAACCTAGGTTTGATGACAAACCTCCTTTGTGAAATGTAATTCAGACCAAGGTCTGAACCAAGGTCTAAAACGCGTCATATGACGTACATAAACCTAGGTTTGTCCACAAACCTCCTTTGTGAATTTGGGCCATAGAGTCTACATTTGTAGATCTTTATAGTGTAAACTAATAAAAATACCCTCTCAGGCTCTCACCAACATATATTTAAAAGTAACATAATCATCCAAAATCAATGCCAAACTTTAAAAAAATCCTCTCTCCTAAATCTCCACCATAAAAGTAACAGAGCCCTAAATCAAAACAACTGACTCAGATGAAGCCCAGTGCAGATCTGCCTGTCTTTTATTGTAGGCTGCTATGCAGCATCATAGTGAACATTTTTAGGCAAAGTATATTCAAATGAAATACATCATAAACCAATAGCAAATTAGCAATAGCAAAATAGGATTTTGGAGTAAGACTGAATATTCAAAAAGAAAAGAAGAGAACCAATGATATCAAGTAAGAAGTGGAAATACCTAAGATCCATGAATAAAGAATGAGAAGAGAACAAAGGAACATACCAGGTGAGATGGAAGACTTGGTATGTAGAGGAGATGAATGGAGGAAGGAATTGGGTTGAGTAATAGAGTAAATGAATATATGTACACTGTAAGTGAATAAGCAAATGATATGAAATAAATATATATAGAGAGAGAAGAGACTAGAGAAACAAATAGTAATTGTAACAAATACAAATATAGAATGAGTCTAATTTGAACTCTTACAAAGTTACAATAGTATAATTAATGCCTGAACTAGATTCATATTGCCGAGTCGAAGACTCACAATTTTTTCCAGATTCAGACATGATTTAGAAATTAGAATTAGAAACAGAAATTTGTGAAAAAGATAAATGGCGTACCATCTAGCTGTATAGTCTAGGTCTAGAGAGTCAGTCAGAGAATAAGTCAAGTGTGACAATAAAAAAGACTATGTCTACCTGAAAAATGGGGAAATGCCTTGAATTAATCTGATAATACTGTAAATGTATATATGGACATGGTCTGGATTCTAGATACAGTTAAAGTTTTCTTCATAAAATATGAATATTATTTCAATTTCTCTTCTGAATTAATGTTGAATTTTGTATAGCAGAGGATGAAGTTATAGCTTTCAATATGAGAATTAAAATAAGTTATCTTATTTACATGTATTAGAAATATGATATGACCATTTATATGTTGACATTAATTGCACACAAGTAGTTTAAGTGTTCACGCATGTTACTGTATTTATTTGTTCACATAGGAAGCTGAAGGAATGTGTGCTGAATTCACAACAAGGGCAGCTGAAGAAATTAGGAAGGACATCCTTGAACCATCCAAGGGCGAGCAATGTTCAGTGAAGGTAGGTTGCTATAAAAAGTAATTAAATTCAAATACTACTATGTTAATAAATAGGAATTTTTCTAGACTGATAAATATAATTTTTGTTGGCCTCTTTACGTTAGTTGTTAATGTTATGTACTATCGGGCCCGACAGTGAACAACATTAATAGTTAACCTAAAGAGGCCCCAAAAAGTGACATATTTATCGCTCTAGCATTTTCATGCTAATCATCATTCATCACCTTCAAATTTCACAGCTTTTATGCAGAGCTAGACAATACCAATTGCCTGCTATTATTTTTTTTACTAAATTCATAGTTTAGTTTTCCAATAGGAAAAATGTGTTTTCAAATCGACATGAAATGAGCAGTACAAGAAAATAATGTATTCTTCCATGGGGCCAGTTTATAATTCGGGCCACCAAATATTGAGAAGATATTATTTCATTTGCATGACCTGGCTAGTGGCTACCAGAAATCACAGAAAAAAAGTTAATGCAGAGCCATGTCCTTGTTTTGTGTTTTTGTCTTCGCTACACGTTATAGCAAACAAGACCCCGTTCTCACTCACTTCCTAGATCGATCCACTGGATCGCTCCAGAGGTACACCTCGTTTATGTGCACACTCTCGAGCTAGACCGCTCTTGTTGCTATGTTATAGCGCGAACGAGCTAGACCGCTCCTGTTCGGAGGATAGCAAAGGTCAGCGGGTCATATGTTTTAGCTCGGAATTTAAAACGGAAGAGAGTGCCTCATCTTCTGCTATATTTTGTTATTTTGTATCATTTTCTTTTTCTGTTTTTCTTAATATGTTATTCTTTGTTTTTCCATCTTTCATCTTCTTTTCTATCTTTGAATTTTTTTATTATTTATCATTTTCTCTTTCTGTCTTTCCTTATATAAGTCTTTGTTTTTCCTTCTTTCACTTCTTATGTTATTCTTCGTTTATTATTCTATCATTTCTTTCTTTCTACCGTTCTTCATGTTATTCTTTGTTTTCCTTCTGTCATTTTTTCTTTCTGTTTTTCTTGTGTTATTCTTTGTTTTTCCATCTTTCATCTTTTTTTCTATCTTTGAATTTTCTATTATGTATCATTTTTTCTTTCTTTCCTATATTAGTCTGCTTTTCCTTCTTTCACTTCTTATATTCATTCTTTGTTTATTATTCCATCATTTTTCTTGCTATCATTTGTCATGTTATACTTTGTTCCTTCCTTCAATCACCTTTTTTATTTAATTCTTTGTTTTTATCGTTCTATCATTTTCTTCCTACCATTCCTTATAATGTTATTCTTTGTTTTTCCTTCTATCACCTTTTCTTATGTTTTTCATTGATTTTATTGATCTATCACTTTCTCATTCCGTCTTTCATTATGTTAATCTTTGTTTCTTTCTTCTATCATCTTGCCTTATGTTATTCTTTGTTTCTTCCTTCTATCACCTTCTCTTATGTTATTCATTGTTTTTATTATTCTATTATTTCATCTTCCTATCTTTCCTTACGCTATCCTTTGTTTCTTCCTTCTATCACCTTCTCTTATGTTATTCTTTGTTTTTATCATTCTATCACTTTCTCTCTCTGTCTTTCCTGCATTATATCTACACACATATTGTTTTGGTGATGCTGCTCCTCGTCTTGACAAAAGTGTGAGCCACTAGTGGCGATCTCTACATCATCCTTTTGTTTCAGGGAGGGGAGAGAGCATCTTAGTCCCTCCTTCGAACACTCTGGGGCGATCTAGGAAGCAAACCGGTCCGGAAGACGACATCGCGAGGTGGTCTGCTGGATCGGTCCAAAAGATTGCTTCCTGGACGCTTGTCTGTTCACACTCACAGTTAGACCGATCTAGCCTAAATCAATCTAGCCTGGATCAGTCTAGGAAGTGAGTGAGAACAGGGTCCAAGTTCATTGTATCGTTACGTTCATTGTATTCAATCATGACATGAATTGAACACATCCATGTGTTAATTATTATTTATATTTTTTTAATCTTCATTGAATGGAATACAAGTATACAACTAATTATATCTCTTTCTCATTTCTCATTGCAGATGACTGATCATAAAGTGGATCATAGAGTCAGGAAAAGAAAATGCAATGTAAAAGTGAGACCAACTACTGTGTACAAAGGTAAGGTTTTCTTTTGAGGCCATAATGAATCCATGTGTTGAATATGCCAAAGTGTATTACATGATTGCAAAGGTCATGAATACCCTCCCCCATTCCACAAATATGGAATACCGGTATATCTTACTGATCACTTGTCACTAAAAGCATGCTCGCAAACTAACGCACACATTGTACTATCACTATTATGATGGTGAACCATTCTATTTATTGCTTAATTAATATATTACTCATTGCGGATGTAGTATCAAAAATAATATTGCTAGTGATATTCGATTGTCTCGCAATGTGGTCAATAAGGGATCTAAGAGATCACGACATTTCGTGCGCCGCTGCAACACTTTGTCAGGTGATAAAAACTAATGTAAGCAAGCGTGTTTTATACTCTACGGGAGGACCGGCGGTCAATTTATTCAATCAATAATTGGAACAATAACGCACAAGGCCTATTGGCCGACGCACATGGTGCTCGACCAATCGAGCCAGCGGCCTGCCGATTGGTGCGCATGCGCCAATCTCGGGTTTATTTTCCGAGCTAGTTTGTGACGAGCGTATCTGTCTGGTGAAGACGCAATTTCGAGCTTCGGGAAAATATCCAGAGTCTGAAAAAAGCAGGTTATTTTGCAAACTCGAGCTGATGAAGACAGATGCTTTGCTAGATTACTTTGGCAAGAAAAACCTTTATCGCAATTGGGAACATCAAGAAAGTTTTTCTACACTGTGTGTTCTTAAAGGTACTATGTCCCATTTGCAAGCCAAAAAAATTTAAAGGTTAAATTCCAACAGCATTTGAAAGACAATACTAGTTTAGAACTTCCCTAAAAAAAGGGGGGCTTGAAAATGTCTTTAAGTAGGAAAATAACGACTATTAGTTGTCGAATCGACTTAGGAGCTATAGAGCCAGTAAGTAATAGTCTGATTTTTCAGACCATTGTACCGAATGGTCGTACGTTTTATGCTGCGCAAAGATTCAATCAGTTTAATTTTGGCCATTACAAGAAGTGGGTTATTGATGTAGACAAATGCTCATGTACCCTTTACAGCTCATTTTATGTATGTTATTACCAAAGATGAAAATAGCCAGTCAGTCACTCAATAGTGTCTGACAGTGAAGTCTAGCAAATAAACAGGTTTCCTTGCATAATTTGAATATTAGGACACTGCTAACGTTTAAATTTCACAGATAGGACATACATGACATATTCATAATTCCTGCAAAGTTCTACAGAATTTGATGTTGGCTGCAAAAGGGACATAGTATCTTTAAATGTCTAATAAGGGAACTTCTTTGAGAAAAACCTTTAAAAAAAAAACCACTGGGTTTCTCTCCTGTATGTGTTCTATTAGGTGGCTAGTAAGATCATTCTTTTGAGTAAATCCTTTTTCACAATTGGAACATCGATTAGGCTTTTGTCGACTGTGTGTTCTTAAAGTAGCTGAGCGAAGAAATGTCACAAAATGTCACAAAATGGACAAATTATACATGTACTGAAAGCTTACACCAATATGAACACAAATCATCTGCTCTACAGTATTATAAATATAAATGAAACGCGATAAGATGCTTTTTCCAAGACCCTTCTCAGAACTATTTTTCCTGGCTTGACAAATGAAATTACGGAGTACAGACTTATGACGTCAGAAGTTGGGCACGATCGAAATTCCTAGGCCTCTAGCTTGGCTCTCGCTCAGCTCGCGTGCGGTATTTTGCATTCAGTATACATTATGGCTGACTTCGAATGATACCTAGGCCAGCTTTGATGAAAGTGGAATAATAATATCTCAAAATCATGTAATTACATTTTATTATTGCAAATTTTGTAATGTAATACGAGGGGGTGAATCGTGCAGATCGATTTGTCCAAATATTCTTCCGTTTTGTGTAATTTGCTGTGAAGCTTTGCTGTTAAGTGTTGATTATACGGAGACCATGAATGATAATGAGTAAATCGCGAGGATCCCTTTGGCTTTGCATTTTTATGATGTGCAGTTCCATTTATGGTGCATATATGTAATTGGTATTCGCAAGATATAATCTCACATCTATTCTTTTTTGAATTTTTTATCCGTGAAATTTGCCAAAATAGCCCTACACTTTCTAAAAATGAGAAAATGTCTCGCCCAGTCACCCCAGTGCATGACGGATCGATCGCCAGTTCAGCCAGCTCGACCTTGGGCATTTCATGGCGCTAGTGTACTTTCGTATCCATTTTTGACCCGTAACTCCAGCCTACTAAAACATACAAAAAATCAAATAAATCTTCATCAATTGTTCAAATAATGGTCATGATTTAAAATTCGCAGTGCATGTGCACCGAGTGCAGTGCAGTACTATCATGTAGCAAGTTAAATTGTGATAGGATATTTCGCTCGAGTGGCTTTCGTATATATAATGCATGCAGCGGACAGAGCTGTGTGAGGGGCTTGGGAGCACTCTCGCTCATGTGCCCAACCTATTACGTCACACATCGTACCAGCTAACAGCGGGCTGATCGAGGGCGGACAAAACGGGTAGCAAATTCATCATTTTTGATAGCAGATTAGTCAATTCTGTAATAATTTTTGAAAAGTAAATATGAATTATTAGAAAGGTTGTAACATTACCTTTTCAATGATACCAACATTATTAAGGATAAAATCATTTTAAAACCTTCGCTCTGGTACTTTAAATGATTACAAAATATTGCATGAAATCTTCAATTCATGATGCAACGTTTTAAGACGTACTATAGCTATAGGTAGTGGGCTCTCATGGGGAATTTGATACCGTTCCGTGTTTACCCAATAACAGATGTTGTCAATCACCAGGATTAGCCTTCAGTTTTATGACCATTGGGCCTTTTCCTATTTGCATTTGCCAGAAGTCTGCGAAGGGAGATTCAAGAGGGGATGAGAGAGAGAGAGAGAGAGAGAGGGGGGTCGAGGTGGATAGAGAGGGGGATTCCACCTCCCCAAGACTTTACAACAGTGTGTGTGCATGTACACACTTGATGACAATGATTGATGATTATTTCAGGAGAAGGCAAAATATTTTATCAAGTATTGTTTCATACACAGATAACATGGCGATGAAGCAAGGAATTGATTGTTGGACGTCTCTCTCAAGTACAGATGGAGAAGGAGAGGGAACTCTTCAGTCATCACATGAACATGAGGATGGTATGGAATGTTTCAATGTGTTGTACTGTCTATGGTAATGTTTCCGATGACTAATGACAATATAAGTTCAGTATACAGTTATATGCTCCCTCTCATCTACATGTATCTCAAAATAATTGCTCTGTGAGTGTGATTTGTTTTGTTTTTATTTGTGTTGCTGTGAGACTGAATTTTGTTTTCACTCAGTAAGTATAACGTTACATATAAAAATTACAAAGGTGTGAAGAGTAGACCTAATTGACATCTGAAAAAAACTTTAAAAACCTTAAAAAGGAGCTGGACCTTATTAATGGTACCTCTAGTACATGAATTGTGCAAAAACAGGAAACGATAGTAAAAGATTGTGACCGAGGAGATCCCTTACACCTTTAGATAAAATAGTAAAGAAAGCTCTCTCTCAAAACTCAAAAGAAAAATAATAAGGATACTGATAATATACAGATAATTTCATCTCTGCACTGATTTAAAGCCCCACTACACTTCTTATAGCTACTTGCGCCCTCTATACCAAACAATGCCTAATCGGTGACCGTTGGTCCCCCATGGTCCCCTATTCTCATGTTAATTGAGAGCTGATTTGATAAGATAACACCTGTCAGTGACCATGTAGGGAGGTCTAATCCCACCTGGCCAAACTAGTGCAAATAGGCTTTCAAAAAAATATTAAAGCTATATTCAATACACTGAAAAAAGTATTGTGATTCACGAGTGTGCAATTGAAAATTTAAAGGGAGATTGCTGGCAGTTTCCATGTGCAGAAGGTCATAAATCGCCGACACCAGACGTGGAAATACCATTGATGGGTGTACAAGTCTCGCATACAGCAAACCGCATACAGCAAACCGTAGTCCCATCAAGAAATACCCCCTACATGTACAATGTATATACATGTAGTCTCTCAGAGAGTCTTTGGGTGTGAGAAATGTAAGATAATGGTATGATATGAGGATGGGTGGAATAACCAGAGCATTACATAAGGCCTGTTGGTCATAAAACTGAAGGCTAATCCTGGTGATTGACAACACATGTTATTGGGTAAACACCCAAATGGTGTCGAATTCCCCAATGAGAGCCTACCACTATGCATTTTTAAGTTATACAACCTTCATTCTCTCACCTTACACATCAAATCATAAAGAAGAAAGAAGTTAGTAAGATTTATTCAAAACAAGTCAGTCCATTTGCTCAGAATCAAGAATGTTTATTTAATAGCACCAATACAACCTCTAAACAGATGCATAATACATGAATATTCAAAAACAAAATTTGCATATTCTTAAATAACACAAGTATCTACTTCACTCTGTATTAAAATAGAAATGATAAGTCTATAGTGATCAAGAGTTTTAATGATTTTTATTTTTACCTGTACAGGAAACATCTGCATCAAGGAGGAAGGAGAAGTTGAGAAGGAGACGTGTCTTTCCATTCCAGGTTCAGATGGTTTGAGATATGAGGGTCAGCTAGTAACTCATGACGGTATGCTATAGGTTCTTGAAGGAAAATCAAACATTGATAGCAAATTGCTCTGAGAGAAAGCAAACAAATTGGATAAGTGGATTGGTGAAAGTTAAGCCTATGCATTTTGGTATTCATGACCGTGTACACGTGTATCCGACCGTATGTCCGGATGTGTACACGGTCATGTTATATAAATCATGCACATACTCTCTCTCTCTCTCTCTCTTTCCCCCCTCACCAACACGGACCCACCAGCACACGGGCCATGTGATCTAGTATCTCTGCCCGATCGAGCGCTCTCGCCCAATCTGAAGCACGTAAACAAATTCAATATTCATGGCATGTGTACATGTTCATCATTCTGCTGCCAGATTGGCCGTTCACTCCAGCTGTTTATACATCCACGATTTCATTCGCTCAGCCTCATACCTCCGTTGTGCATGTGCTCATGAATACATGAATATGCATATTGAATTCTGGGAAAGCACATGTGTCCGATAGTGTCTTGTGCAAAACCTTTCTTGCCGTGCGCACCGTCCCTCGCTAGCGCTTGCGATGTACACAATTTCTCTCGCTTGTCATGCGCTGGCGTTTGCCATTGCTACTTTTGCGTTGCCCGTATGCACGTCTACTGTTGACCTCGGGCCGAAGTAGGGGAAGAAGCACATCGCTAGTAAAGGTTATAAGTTGTTGAAATGATTTTAAGAAAGCGTGGTGTCTTTAATACTTCAAGTATGTTTGTAAACTTTGTAGGTAAAGACTATTGGGGCGTTGCAAGAAAGCTGAGATTGATTGCAAGTTGCAAAATTTGCAACTGATATTTGCAATCTATTGCAACTCAACTTTCTTGCAATGCCCCACTATAGTCTCCTAAATTTTCTAGGATTTTGTTAGGATTAAAGTTTTAACAATTAAATTAAGTTAACTGGATCTAGCTCTTATTCTCCCCCTCTCTCTCTCTTACTAATGGGGCGTTGCAAGAAAGTTGAGTTGCGATCAAGTGCAAATTTGCAATTAATCGCAACTTTCGCAAGACTTACGCTTGATTTGGGGGATTTGCAATTGATTGCAACTTTCTTGCAATGCCCCATAAGACTCATATCCCTTTCACTCATACACAAGTCACTGTGTGTACACAGATACAGGAAATAGTACATGTACATGTACATGTGTAGCTGTTGAACGAACGAGTACATGGGACATCTGTGTACACGTCGCAGGCTTAGTGAAAGTGAGAACAAAATCGCAAAACAGTTAGAAAGTTACAAGTGTTTAATATATGATATCACTAAGTCTATGCAAATCTCAAAATCGGCGATTCGGTTACTTGATTGTGACATAGTCGCAGATAACTCTCCCATTGTCGTGTACAAAAATACCATAAATTTCTGTTTTTCTCTTTAATACACTCCTTCTCCCTTGGGGCACTACAAAAAATATATTGTGTGTAACATGTTGTTAAAGGTTCTTGAAAAAGAAAAGACACTCCTGAGTCATAGATTGTGAAAAATGAATGTTTTAGTCATTTTGTGTGTTGGAACAAATGGGAAAGTTATCCAGCAGTTTGTCATAGTGACTTTACAGATTCAGCCAATTTGAAGTGCCCATATGTTTAGTAATTACAACTTTGAAAAATTCATATCAACTTTCTTACGTTTTGTCTGATTTTTTTCAAATTTTCACCCATCTGCTTCTCAGATTTCATTTCATTTATTGGTTTTCTGCTTTCTTTTAGAGTAGTTTGCTATCAGGGTTGAATATTCCTTAAAAGGAAAATCAATTGTTTCAGCCAACCAGAAAATATTTGAATGTTTGTTGTGAATAGGGAGGATGAATCTTTGGGGCACACTCCTGCTTGCAAAGTCCAATCAAAAACTGAAAATATCCTTATTATAGATCTAATTGCATACATCTATTCTATACATGTCCTTCAATATTCTTTTCCCTCTGTTTCCTAATTCCTATAATGACATTCATTCTTGTGAGTTATGGTCATATCATATTTTATTTGGTTATAAAATTCATTATTCTCTTTGATGTCAATAATAGGTAACCAGATCAAATTTTACTTCTCAGATAATATGAAAATATCTTTACTTTGTTCATAACAGGTCTGGTCTTCACCATCAAACAAGAAGTTGACACAGACATGTTTGAATCCCTCTCAAGTACAGAAGGACAAGACCCATCGACTGAACAAGGTATTATATCATGAAGTTATCAAGAGAATTCTATTGTACAATGACGCTCAGGGTGGTCAACAAAACAAAACAAAACAAAATCAAAAATGTGAAATTGGAACATGTATTAGGAGTATATACTGATGCATGCATTGTATTGAAGTCCAATATGACTGTGCTCTAGGGTTTGTAGATGCACTCTGGTGCAATGTGATCCTTATTTTGAAGCATTTCAAACAAATTTTGTACCTCATATTATTGAATGATTTTGGGTGGGAATGAACATTAATCTGTTCATGAATTTGTTAAAACCCCTTGTGGACCCGACAAGGAAGTAAATTAGTTAAGAATTAAAATACAGTGTAGGTATTAACTACCAGGGTATCGTTCCACAAAACAGTCAACATTACAAATTCATTGACATCCCATTGAAATACATGTATGTGTTAAATGCAATACACGCATTTCGATGGGTTGTCTACAAACCTCTACTTTCCCCTGTTTTCTGTTTTGAATGAATTAGTAATTCATTGTCGTTCAAGGTCATGTTTTACATGTATTTAGTAAGAATTTTAGGTTGAAGATGTGGACTCTGGTACCCTCTGGAATATTTCAAAAAAATTGTATGCTAGGTTGATGATGACATTAATTTTTTTTAAATTGACCAGGAGCCATTATTGTTTTTATGACACACGATTCAGTGACAATTGCTCTGTGGTCAGTATCATACACCAACCAACCAAACTTCAATCTTGGACTGAACACTATAACCTAAACCTGACCCTTACCCTAAATCTTACCTCACCTGAAATTCAATTGCAACCTTAAAGGGATAGTTGAGTTCTTCTTTAAGACCGCAAATGCCTTCAAAGTGCATGGTTGTTGCTCTTATTCTTATTTATGACATTTCTAGTGCTCTTTTAGGACCTAAAATTGCTATGAAGGTAATTTTAGACCCAAAAATGTGTGAAATTTAGCCAATACGATCATACCAATTCAGCTCCACTTTCCACAAAAATATGGTGACCGTTAATTAATTAATGAATTAATAATAACAAAACACGGGCCGGCTGGTTGTAGTGGTGGTGGTTATTTTACCTGACTGCTAAGAAAGCATAAATGCTTGTTAGTAAGCAACCAGAGGACCAACGGCTTAAGGTCCTCTCCGAGGGACCTGGTTATGAGGATTAATGCCTTACCAAAGGGCACTAGTGCATTTGTGCGTATTATAACCAACACGAAAAAAACAACATAAAGCCAACATCGGCATTGGCTGGAATAAAACGTATAAGGCGCTATTTCGTTTTTTCAACGGCTGGTTCAAATTATCGAATATTTGTGTCCCACCAAAAATATTAGAAGTCGTTATATTTATGGATATTTCAGCCGTCTCTGCACCGATTTTGATCAACAATCAAAGATGATTTTGTCATTTAAATTGTATGTTCTTTCAAATTTGACACTCAGTTTTTTCATTTCACAAAAAAATTATTTTGTGTAGCGCCCTCTGCAACTGAACTCAACTATCCCTTTAACCCTAATCCAGAGCCTGGAGTAATTGATGTGGGAGCATATGTCAGACCACCCCATTTAATCACTGTCAGTGACTTTAAATGAATTAACTGATTTATTCTTTTGTAAAAAGTATTTTTATGCCTCCGCTACAAAGTAGCCGGAGGCATTATGTTTTCTGGTTGTCCGTCCGTACGTACGTACGTACGTCCCGTTCTCGTGATCGCGTTATCTCAAGAACCGATTAATGGATTACCCCCAAACTTGGGTCATGTATGTATCTTGCAGAGGTAATGAAATGTTTAGATTTTAAGGTCATGAGGTCAAAGGTCAAAGGTCATGGGGCTCATTACGTATGCAAAAATAGCTTGTGAACGCATTGTCGATATTGATGGATGGATTACTATCAAACTTGAGACATGTACCGTATGCATCTTGCAGAGCCAATGAACTGATTAGATTTTAGAGTCATGAGGTCAAAGTTCAAAGGGTCTTACATGTACATGTATATGAAAAATAGCTTTTAATCACGATATTCTGAGAACCTGTTAATGGATTACAATCAAACTTGAATTTTTTTAATTGCTTCTGTTTTGGTTTTTAAAATCGCTCTGGCGGAATCGAATATCCATCTAGTTTTTTAAGGTAAGATTTTATTTGGATGTTGGGTGAGGGGGGTCGGCTTGAAACAGACAAAAATATAAATGAATATAACTAGGCCTATATTCAGAAGGAAGGGAACAACAACTCATAAGTAAATAGCATTTACTCTCTATGTTCCAGTTTAATATCTTGAACATCAAGTTGTACCACAAGAATTGACATGGTCTGTAAAATAGGCAAAGTGATAGAATAGTTCAAAATCCCTCAAATAAATAGCAAATGCACAGCTATTATTAAAAAGAAAGATGTTGAACATTTCTTCTTGATTTCCTTTTCTTATAGAAATGGTCTATGCCACCATAAAGCAAGAAGATGAGGAAGAGATATTTGAACCTATTACAACTCTAGGTGAAGGAGGAGGAGAAACTGAGCAATCAATTCCTGAAGGTATGATCAATATTCTTTCATCTTCAAGGCAAATCAAATCCTTAAAGGAGAACTAACCCCTAAAAATAAATTTAGTTGTTCTGAGAGATTTATTGCATTCTTGCCCACCAATCTACAAGATTCCCCACCAAAGTGTATGAGATTGAGAAAGGCATAATGCAAGAATAAAGTGCAGTTTCTCAGCAAGACGTGGGCATCGCCATCATTTTTTTGATTGCATGACGTACTATGCGGAGTCGTTTATCAACTAAATGTATTCAAATTTATGGATGCTTCCTTCCCAGGTGTTTGTGGTGTTGAATCATTTCATTCACCTACTATTATCCTTTGTACTCCAAATGCCAGAATGCAAATTGCATAAATAAGTTGATGCTGTTCTGGGGGGAAGGTTTCGCATAAATGAATTAGATTTTTAAACCGCTATATTTTATAATTTTTAAATAAATGAGTTACAATTGTTACCCTATTATATATTTGTCACCAAATGTAATTTTTACCTTCTCGGCTATGATCTTCCCTCATTGAAAAGTAAAGGTTTTGTTATTGAATTAAAAAGTCTTTCCAATTAAAGTTTGGTGCATGATACTGTACATGTACAACTCTGCCTGGTACGTCACATTTTCAAGAAAATGGCTGCGCCCATGTTGTGCTAAAAGGCATTACATCATGCCAAGAAATCTTCATTAATATATCTCTTGTACACATTCGTAAGATTTATTGTACATCAAAAGGCAGGAATTCATCTTGTTTTTCAGAATACCTACACTTAATATTCTGTGGGGTTAGTTCTGCTTTGAAGGGGAAGTCCATCCTGATATTTAAGTGGTTTTAATGAAAGTAGAAAATGAGAGAAACAAATTAATGAAAGTTTGAGCAAAATCCTATTAAAAATAGGAATTTTTGAAGTTGTCATCAATGAAACGCAAATTTGCAATACTGTGACGTTCATGTATCTTGCAAGCTCCTCTCTAATTTGCTCTCTACAGAAAATGTATATACTTTAATTTTCCTCAGTTATCGATGACGGTATAGATTTCTTTCATACAGTGCTTGTATAGAAACATATTTTAAATAATTATATTAAAGATACTATGTCCCTTTTGCAGCCAACATCAAATTCTGTAGAACTTTGCAGGAATTATGAATATGTCATGTATGTCCTATCTGTGAAATTTAAACGTTAGCAGTGTCCTAATATTCAAATTATGCAAGGAAACCCGTTTACTTGCTAGACTTCACTGTCAGACACTATTGAGTGACTGACTGGCTTTTTCATCTTTGGTAATAACATACATAAAATGAGCTGTAAAGGGTACATGAGCATTTGTCTACATCAATAACCCACTTCTTGTAATGGCCAAAATTAAACTGATTGAATCTTTGCGCAGCATAAAACGTACGACCATTCGGTACAATGGTCTGAAAAATCAGACTATTACTTACTGGCTCTATAGCTCCTAAGTCGATTCGACAACTGATAGTCATTATTTTCCCACTTAAAGACATTTTCAAGCCCCCCTTTTTTTAGGGTTCTAAATTAGTATTGTCTTTCAAATGCCGTTGGAATTTAACCTTTTCATTTTGGGGGCCTGCAAATGGGACATAGTACCTTTAAGGGTTAATGTATGATTGATAATTTTCTAAAGGCAAAGTAATAATGTATTATTGAAGTTTTATAGTACAGGGCAAATGGGAAGAAAGCTCAAAAGATACGCCACAGATTTGCCAATTTGTGTTTGATTAATTGCACCTTCAATAATTCATAACTTTCTTATTTTTCATTGGTGTTTTTTTTCAAATTTTCATTGATCTGTTTCTATCAAATCCAACTTAATATGAGGGTGGAAATCCCCTTTAATGATTTTTAAAAAATCAGTGCTAACAGCAGAAAAATCAATATCAGATCAATGAAAGTTTTAAAAAATAGGAAAATGTTAGTCTTTTGTAATTTGCATGATTGAGCTGCAATTTCTTATACAGTGCATATAAAAAAATATACACCCAATTTTGGTAAGTAGCTCCTAATTCAAAAGTCACAATCACTCTGACCTTGAAATCTGTTCCATAATAAAAAGTAACTTTTTCTGTTGTGTGATAACCTATTCATTTTCTTTTTGCTATGGGTTTCAGGGCATCAGGGCCTTTTAGTGTTGTTAGAATCTCTTTGCACCAAGTTTGGGCTGATCCAACCAATGTGGATTATACATGTGTCACTTGGTCTTAAATCCTTTAAAAAAAACTTAAATTCTCCATCTTGCTTGAGTGCTTCTTTGTTTAAAGCGATGCAGTGTGATTGAGCTTTCAAAAGACCATGTTTCAATCCTTAACACTTTGGAGACGACCGGCTTCTACAGAAGCCGAGCGAGTTGTTAAGTCTGTGACGACGGGCTTCTACAGAAGCCGAGATATATCCATAATATGTTGACAAAGTTTTCCAGCTTATTATTAGCTATTACGTGCTAAAGTTCTTTGAAGTATTATTTAGATATATTCATTCATCTCATCTATTAAAAAAATAATAAAGCTACGTAGAAAAAAAATCGAGAAAAAGTGATATCATTTCAACTTTACCCTAAGTTAGTGTTCGGATCGAAATACCCGTACAGCTGGAGACGTACGTGCACGTCCGTTCTATATTCTTGCCAGGATTCTTGGTTGTTTATTTGTTGATTTTTATAGTACATGTATTTATGTTTAAACTTTTTATGATAGTATGTCCTAGATGAGAGCATAGACATAGTCCACTATAAGTCAATGCGGAGAGAGATAGAAGGAAGGGGATAAGGAGAGGGAGAAGATAGAATGAGATGTAGAAGAAGATGAAGTGAGAGGGAAAAGAAGATAGCGTGAGAGGGAGAAGAAGGGAGAGTGAGGGGGTGAAGAAGGGAGAGGGAGAAGAAGATAGAGGGATAAGAAGATAGAGGGATAGACTGAGAGGGGAAAGAAGAGAGAGGACACAGATTTTTACATTTTCCCATTGACAAGACTTGTTTATGGATTTTGACATGTCGTAGACCAAAAAAAAAAAAAAAAACAGAAGGAAAAAAAACGAGGGAAAAGATGCAATGCTACAAACAAACAGAATCATGTATTCAGATCTCTGTATCCGCAACAAACTTTCAACGTCAATCCATTATTATTGTTTTCGGATCTCTGTATTGGCAACGGAGTCCTGCCATTAATAATTATTTTCGGGTCTCTGTTTCGGCTACGATGTCTCTCCAATAATTATTGTTTTCAGATCTCCGTTTCGGCTACGATGTCTCGCCGATAATTATTGTTTTCAGTTCGAGGTGACTCGATTTTGACTGTTGTTGCACATAGGCCGCACCCAGACTTTTTGATATTTTCTCTTCCGGAAATACTGCGGCCTTTACGCCGGCAAATACGGTATGCTATCGCTGTCTGTTTGGGAGGCTAGCCTAGCCCTCGGGTCAACACTAATTACCACGCCACACTGGTATTAGTATCAATGCACGTACGCAGTTCACTAAACGATAAATTGTTTAAGTATGGGACAGTAGCAGATTATCTCGAAGATCCGACAATATCTATCAACAGTTTGCACAAGAAGATTTATAAGTATTACCATTCCGTCTTCAGCATCCATTAAAGGCATTGTTTAACAATGTTTCCAGTTTTACAAATCTGAGATGCATGGCCCGACGTGTTATCAATGTCTGTGATATGGTGTAATATTGAAGCCCTAAAAAAATTGCGCTTGATAATAATAATAATAATAATAATAGTGGCTACTTGTATAGCGCACAGGTCCACCTTTCGGTGCTCATGGCGCTTAGAGAAAAATACATGTAACAAACATAAGAAAGAAAAAATAAAAAACAAAATTCCAAATTCTCCTAGACATAGTAAATAAGAATATTGCAATAATTACATCGAAAAAAACAAATAAGTTTTCAGTTGTGATTTGAATGTTTCTGTTGACAACAGTTGATGTATTTGTAGAGGGAGTTCATTCCAGAGTTTCGGACCCATGGCTGAGAAAGCCTGATCGCCCCAAGCATGTTTTATTCTAAGTGTATGAAGCAATAGCGTGTCTGATGACGAGCGAAGACTTTGTGTGGGATTGTATTTGGAAACAGAGTTGCTCAGGTATGTACAGTAGGCGAAATAAGAGAGTAAACTGAATGATGTACTAGTAACAGAAAAGATAATCCTTTTGTCAACTGGCAACCAATGGAGAGAACAGAGAATGGGTGATATGGAATCATATTTTTAGTGAATGTTAATAGGCGGGCTGCAGAATTTTGAAGTCGTTGAAGTTTTGTGACATCTTTTTTGGAAGGTTTTTTGGAAGTGCTTCAAAACAGTAATAAATCTTTGAGTGACCGTTTTTTACCATACTCATTTTCCGCAATAGACTGTGGTGTTATAAAAACCGTTGGGAAAACTGTTTTTGAAATTTCGAATTCCAATCATAAATTTCTTGATAATCAGACGGGCGATCGGCTTGTAAAAGTCATAGGATTCCTGACTGACCTAAAGGTTATAATTACGATTGCAGCCAGAGCTAAATCCAGGATTTTATTTAGAATCTGAGGCAAAGATACCCAATCCCTTCAATTTCGCAGTTCTCTTCCTCCTTATTCACAATATATTCTCATAGAAAGCCTGTGGAAAGTAATTGTATTTGTGCATAGCAGGTGAAGTAGCAAAACTCCACACAAGTTACAAATAAATTACCACAAATAAAGTGTACAGTGTACATGTAACTTAATATATGTAAGCAAAGATTTGGTACATTGGAATTAATCACTGCATGTTTCTGTTTTTGTTCTTGTTTTTTTTCTTATTTATTGTCCAAGTTTTAACAGGAGTGTGCAGTCATACACTGTGTACATGAAAATACATAATGTTCTTATTTTCTGAATGTCTGCACAACAGGTTAAACCAAGGCATTGGATGCAAATTGATATCAACTAAACCGCTGGCAAGTTCCGGAGTTATATAAGGGACAACATATGCTTAAGTCAAATTTACTTTGACTTACACAGAAATCATTGATCATCTAATTAGACGCATTTTGCTCGGTCCCATTAAAGCCCAAGTCCACTCCAAAAATAACTTACTTTCAATAGAACCAGAAAAATCAGACAAACCAATCAAAAAAAGTTTGAGCAAAATCGGATAACTAATAAGAAAGTTATGAATGTTTAATGACATGATAAACTTTGAAAATCACTACACAAATTGGCAACTCATGAGTCTGTGACGTATGGTCCTCACTATCCACTAATCATTTTCTTTATATTGATAATATAAATTTCCTATTTTCACCCTAAGAATCTTATTTCTTCACACCATCATCCAAGGTAGATTGTTAGTAATATGTTTTTGTGTGGATGCACAAATAAAGAGTAATTTTTGTCCATTTAAATCATGAAAAAATTGAATTTTGATAAACTATTTATATAAAAATCAATAATTATGAAATACAATATTCAGAAAATAGTATCAATTCTTCAAAATTCATAAAAGGTTTTGGAAAATGTCATGCACGCAATATGATACAAATCATATAACCTGGGCAAAGGCATGGGGAAATCAAGTTTTGGGGGATAAAAAGGGAAATGAATGGGATTAAACTATATAAAGCAATTGATAAGTTGTGAGGACATGACGTCACAAACTGATAACCATCTTGGCAATTTGTGTTGTGATTCTCATTGTTCCATAGTTTTACATACTTTTTCAAAAATTCATAACTTTCTTATTAGTTATTTGATTTTGCTCAAACTTTTTTTGATTGGTTTATCTGATTTTTCTGCTTTTATTGAAAGTAAGTTATTTTTGGAGTGGACTTGCCCTTTAAGGTCAACTTGGGCGAAAGTAAAATTTTATGCACAAACTTACGCACAAATGGGAGATCGCTTAATAAGTCGACGCATTTCACTGCATCTTGTCGAAATTGACTTAAATGCAAAGTTGACTGTAAACATTGAAAGTTTTAGACCATTACGTGATAGTCTGCTTTTAGGCAGACTTGATATGCCTGGTGATATCTCTCTACTCTACAGTGATTTTTATGCCTCCGCTACAAAGTAGCCGGAGGCATTATGTTTTCTGGTTGTCCGTCCGTCCGTCCGTACGTACGTCTGTACGTCCCGTTCTCGTGATCGCGTTATCTCAAGAACCGATTGATGGATTACCGCCAAACTTTGGTCATGTACTGTATGTATCTTGTAGAGCTAATGAACTGATTAGATTTTGGGATCACGAGGTCAAAGGTCACAGGGCTCATTATGTATGCGAAAATAGCCTGTGATCGCGTTATCTCAAGAACCGATTGATGGATTACCGCCAAACTTGGGTCATGTATGTATCTTGCAAAGCCAATAAACTGAGTAGATTTTTTGGGGGGGGGGGGTCAAAGGTCACAGGGCTCATTATGTATGCAAAAACAGCTTGTGATCACACTATCATTAGAACTGGTGGACGGATAGCCATCAAACTCAAGACATGTATGGATCTTGCAGAGCCCCTGAATTCTCTGAATTTGTTTGAATTTATTAACAACAACAGCATAACACAATGTTACAAATGTATTCAAGTGGGTAACAAAATAAGATGTCGTATACATATACATGTACATGAGTTACAAATAAAAAGAAAATATCCATAGTTGAACCATATGTAGGCCTACAAATTAAATTAATCATATATCATGTCATATCAAACCTGTGAATTAGCTATAACTTAATAATACGTAGAGATTTGTAGCTGGAATTGAAATTCACAGAGGTCCAATAGTGTATACATGTAAGTGATTCAAATAAAGGATATTTTTAAGCTTAAAAATTAAAAAAGTTGTTAAAGGGAGAACCAAAAGTTAGCACGAGTGCTAGTCGGGATTGGTTCTCCGAGTTTCTAAAACTGTATGCAAAGTCATACTAATATTTATTTTGACTTAATATTAATATCATATTACTTGATCCTTATGATTCATCTCTGCTTGGGAGTTTAATTCTGAGATTTTGATGAAATGATGATCTTGTTTTTTCTTCTCTTATATTTATGGGCAAATTATTCCACAGCTTTGCTCCAATGAAAGAAATTGAAAAAGTCCCATGTGTCGTACTACATTTAGGTAATCGTAGCAGTAAATGTTCTCTTCCTCTTGTTCTATACATGTGATTCATTAAAAAAGTAATCCATTAACGAATGTGGTAAATGTCCTTTCTGCAGGTCATATACAAATGTTGATACTGAATGCTGGAACAGATTATGCACATCTAAAACCTGTAGACGTACGAACAGTGCCTTTGAACTTGTTCTAAATGGGGAAAATGTTATCACACGCATGGCCATTTTCTGTGCCAATAGTATGCAATTTAAATGACTTTTATAGCAACTTCCCCAAACTTCAATACCATAAAGTATGTGCGGCTGGATAAAGGATTTATACAAGAGCATGAGAATGTGCTGAGGCACATAGTGTCTCAACTTACACAGTAGTCCAATCTTCCTCCGTATAAACTTATTAATGTTCTGAATTTGCTCCTTCCACATCAAGGTTTCATCAATTTGAATTCCTACGAAAGATGCTACACTGACTCTATCTATCACTGTATCACTGAGTTTTAAGATACCCCTAATTTCACATGATTGCCTTTGTCCCTTAATGAGCATATAATTTGTTTTCTTTAAGTTTATTGTCAACTTGTTAACAAAACACCATTTTGGACTTCCAAAATTTGATATTTACTTCATTCATATCTATTTCTTTCTGTCCTTTATCAAAAGTATGAAATAGATTTGAATCATCAGCAAATAATCTAAATTCAAAATATTTAGTAGAAGATGGTAAATCATTAATATATAATAAAAACAAAGTGGGCCCGAGGACTGAACCTTGAGGACACCATATGTTATTCTTCTCCTACTTGATATTATTTCCTTGTAGCATAAGACTTGCGATCGATTTGAAAGGTAACTTTGAAACCATTGTAATACTATGCCTCGTATACCATAATTGTTTAACTTTCCTAAAAGGATTTCATGATCAATAGTATCGAATGCTTTCTTAAAGTCTATAAAAATACCTAGCGTTGGTTTAGCTTTATCCATTGATTTTATGAGTGTATCTACAAGATTTATCAATGATAACTTCGTACTATATCGCTTGCGAAAACCGTACTGATGTTCATACAAAATCTTGTTAGATTCTAAGAAATTCATTAGACGACCATTAGCTAATTTCTCAAAGACTTTTGCAATGACCGGTAGAACAGAAATAGGCCTGTAATTTCCAGGGTCAGTCTTTGGTCCTTTTTTGTATAAAGGAGTCACTTTTGCTGTCTTCAATGCATCTGGGAACTCTCCCTTTCCCAATGACAAATTGAATATGTAGGTCAGTGGCGCAACAATATAGGGTATTGCATCCTTAATTAATCTTACTGGCAATTTGTCATATCCATGGGATTTCTTAGCATCGAGAGCATTTAGATTATCAAAAACTTCCTTTTCTTTTATGGGTTTCCAAAAGAAAGATTGTTCATTTCTTCTAGCTAAATAGTTTTCAAAATCAAAATTAACAGTTGGAATCTTCTTTGCTAATGTTGACCCAATAGAAACAAAATAATTATTAAGTTCATTAGCTATGCCCTCATCTGAAACCACAACTTTATTCGTTCCCTCATCACAAATAACTAACTGTTCAATCTCTGTTTTCTTATTTTTATCATTTCTACTAATTAACTCTTTGATAATTCCCAGGTCTTCCTCATATTATTTCTATTTTCGCTAAAGGAATCGCTATAATACATTCTTTTAGCATTCTTTATAATAGTTACTAACATATTTCGATATTTCTTGTATTCATTTCCATACTCTTCATTAAAATTTGATGACCTATATTTTTTATACAGATTATGCTTCTTCCTGATAGATTTTACAATACCTGTTGATATCCAAGGCTTTTTGGTTTAGATCTTTTCTTTGAAGTGCTAAATGTCACATTAGGTGCATGTTTATCACACACATTTACAAACATGTCATAAAAATTCTCATAAGCTACATTCACATTTTCATATCTATATAAATGCTCCCAATTCAGTTTTGACAGATCTTCTTGAAATAGACAGACATTGTACTTTCTATATGATCGAGTAACCTTCCTCACAAAAGAACTCTTTCTTGAACCATTTTGACCTTTAAAAATTACAAAAATGGGAAAATGATCCGAAACGTCAGTTTCAATAACGCCTGAATGAATGGCGTAATTATGAACATTAGTATACACATGATCAATGAGAGACGAAGTCAAATTTGTCATCCTGGTTGGCGACGAAATAACCTGTTGCATTCCTGTAGATTCTTTGGCGCTCAAAAAATCAGATATCTTTGGCGTACCTGTTAGTGAAAGATCAATATTGTAATCACCTATTAAAACTACATTTGATCTTCCAATATTTATATTTTCTAATACACCAAGTAAGCCATTTAGAAACTGATCAATGTTCGTATTTGGTTTTCTATAAATCACACCTATCACAAAGTTATCAATATTATTCTTAGACACTTTTAACCACAAACTCTCTGCATGAACAACGTTAAATTCAAGTATTTCATAATTCACTTGTTTGTGAATGTATGCTCCTACTCCACCTCCTCTCTCATTCTCCTGGCGGCAGTTAACCTCCAAAACATAATCTGTTAATGGGAATGTGTCTACACTAGTAACATTCCAAACTTCTGAAAGGGCAATAATATCAAATTTGTGCTTTATAGAATGATCATACAGGTGCAATTCATTAATGTTTTTATTTAATGATCTAATATTTACATGAGTGATACTAAAAGAATTTTCAAATACATTTTGCAATATACCGTCAAAGTCACTTGGACTAGTATTGTATGAGGAAACATCAAATGTATATTCTTCATCATTATTAATATCTATCATTATTTAAAAATAATTAAGAAATCGGTTTAACTGTATGAAGAGAAGATTTAGCCTAGGCTAGGAAGTGGAGCTTGAAGTCTCCGTAGTCAATGTCATCCAGACCGAGATCAAAAAGATCATCTGGGCTCTTGACCACCTTGCTCTCTCCATTGTTCATTTTGCAGGAAATGTTCCCTTACCTGCTTGTAGCGGATTTAACATTTGGTGCAACCTTCGCCCTCATCAGTAGTGCATGGCGCATTGCACTCAGGTCTTCATTGATATATACGCCTTTCATTCTCTCCTTCCCTTTCAGATTGAATCTGGAACTGTAAAGTTTGTCTCTCTTTCTTCTTGATAGAAATCGAGCCAATGAACTGATTAGATTTTAGGGTCATGAGGTCAAAGGTCAAAAGTCGTGGGGCTTATTATGTATTCGAAAATAGCTTGTGATTACATTATCTTGAGAACCGATAGACAGATTACCATCAAACTCAAGACATGTTTATATATCTTGCAGAGCCAATGAACCGATTAGATTTTAGGGTCAAAAGTCATGGGGCTCATTATGTATGCCTATAAATAGCTTGTGAACGCATTATCATTAGAACCGACAGATGGATTACTATCAAACTCAGGACATGTATTTATCTTGCAGAGCCATGTATATAAAAAATAGCTTGTAATCACGATTTTCTGAGAACCTGTTAATGGATTACAGTCGAAGTTCCATCTAGTTTTTTATACATTTTACCTGAAAAAGAGATCATTCTTATGAAGTTCCTCTGCTCATGAAAACAGTGTAAAATTACACTGCAGCAAAAATAATAAATGATAGCTATGCTGATGCCATCCATTCTGTGTGCCTGGTCTTGGTCTTGTACCTGCCTGTTCTTGGTCTTGGACCTTTGGTCTTGAAATCGAACTACGTGGTCTCGGTCTTTGTTTTGAAATGCCTGGTCTTGAATACGACACTGATTACAAACCTTATTATTATGTCCAGCCTTAAAAAATAGGAATTTCATGTCATTATATAAGTGAAGATTAAAGGTCCCATAAATGATCCTTGTGGCACACTCCTCATTGCAAGTCCAATCAATGACTGAAAATATTCACATCGTACGTAGATCTTATTACATTTACCTAGGCTATGCTACAATGTTTGCTTATCACTATTCTTTCCTACAGTGGCATTCATTCTTGTGAGATATTGACATATGCTTTGCTTTTCAAAATCCATTTTTATAATACATTAAAGATACTATGTCCCATTTGCAGGCCAAAATAATGAAAAGGTTCAGTTCCACGGTATTTGAAAGATAATACTAATTTAGAACTTCCCTCAAAACGCAAGGGCTTGAAAATGTCTTTTTGTGGGAAAATAATGACCGTTAGTTGTCGAATCGACTTTAGTGATTGCAATTATTTTAGTAATGGTCTGATTTTCAGACCCTTGTACCGAATGGTCGTACGTTTTGTGCTGCGCAAAGATTCAATCAGTTTAATTTTAGCCATAACAAGAAGTGGGTTAATGATGTAGATAAATGCTCATGTACCCTTTACAGCTCATTTTATGTATGTTATTACTAAAGAAAAAAAGAAGTCAGTCAGTCACTCAATAGTGTGTGACAGTGAAGTCTAGAAAGTAAACGGGTTTCCTTGCATAATTTGAAGTCTAGGACACTGCTAACGTTTAAATTTCACAGATACAGTAGGACATACGTGACATATTCATGATTCCTGAAATATTTTACCGAATTTGGTGTTGGCTGCAAATGGGACATAGTACCTTTAATTAAGTATGAACATCATTTTGTTTCTTTCATACACAATTAAACTAACAAAAAGGGGAAATGGTAAATGACCATCGCTCCTAAATTAGATATTAATACTAACTAGCAGGACCCGTGGAAAATCCACGGGATTCTAGGGAGGGTGGGAGGGGGTTGTAAATAGATATGTGCTATCGATTTTATTTATTTATTTATTTTTTAAAATAATTTTTTAAATTATAATTATTATTATATTAAAAAAAAAGATATTTCTGTGCTAGATGTTATCATTTTATAATTTTTCTTCTTCTTTTCATTAATATTTTACTCTTTAGAATACCAACCTTTTGTTTGCTGTCCCATCATGTATCGTTTTGAATTTTTTTTTTAATTATCTGAATTATGTAATAAAACTTGAAGACTGGAAGAAAACAGTGAAATCAATCATTTGTAATCAAAATTGAAGCAGATATTTTAGACTTTACTTTCGTTTTCACTTTCGTTATTTACGATTATTGTCGTCACTTCGTTCCTATTATTCTCACTATCCCTTTCCCGGATCCTCACTCTCGTTATCTATACGAATCAAGGGCGTCAATCCGAGTTTGAGCATGGGGGGACACAATTACATGTCACTCTCTCTCTAGTTATTCTGTTTCACGGCATGTACTTTCATTGGTGAATGGTTCATTTATTGCCTTTTTTAAAATCTTTGACGTTTCATTACATTTTTAGAGAAAGAAGACGATTCGTTCTACCGTTCTGGACTCTTAATCCTTGTCTAAATTCAGTTTTCACCCTCTCGCGTAGCGGAAGCTTTGACGTTTCATTAAATTATTTAAAAAAGAAGACGATTCGTTGTACCGTTCTTAAATTGACTCTTAATCTTTGTTTGAATCCAGTTTCCCCCTCCCGCGCGAAGTGCGGAAGCTGTGAAGTTTCATTAAATTATAAGAGAAAGAAGATGATTCATTCTATCTTTCTCGATCGACTCTTAATCGTTGTTTGAATAAAGTTCCCCCCCCCTCCCGCGCGAAGTCAACACAGAGAGAAAGAAAGAAAAAAAAGGAAAGATTTTAACCCCAAATCGTGGGGGGACATTTCACCACCTGAAAATTTGTGGGGACGTGTCCCCCCCCCCCAGGATAATGGATTGACGATCAGATACGAATATTGTTTTCATGCACTTCACTCCCATTATCATTTTGGCTATTTTCACACATTGCCAAGTTAATTTAGTCCTACAATGAAATAATATACAAATATACAAATATACAATGACACTCGAAGTGACTCGAGGATCTAGCTAAAACTATTCGCATCGAAGGAACATCAAATCGTATTATATTATCCCGAGGGCCATCGGCCCGAGAGAGAACAGTACCATTGATGTTCCCGAGTGCGAATAGTTTTAGCTTGTTCCGAGAATGAGTCATTGTATATTTGTTTTATATCCCTTCCACCTGTAGGCCTATCATTCCTTGGACACTTCTGTAATAGCATGTACCGTACTCACATTCACATCACATTCAATAAAGAAATAAAAGAAAACAACAATTTATTGCACGGCTCAAAGACACGCTATACAGCCAGTATTACAGGTACAGCAGTAGAGTGGTGCACTTACCTCATCACAGGGTAAATTGCATGGCGTCAGCCCCGTGACTGGCCCGAGACCGCCGGAGTTGCCCGAGCGGAGGCATTTGATATTACGTGAGCTCGCTGAATTTACCTTCTCGTTAGTTATATGGTCTTGATAATTACAATCTATTTGCGTTATTATTGTTGTGATTTTAATGTAGTTTTCATGAAAAGGCCAATAAAGCAGAAGCTTGGACTATGATGATGTTGGCATGGTTCACAGAATTTGTATAAAAATTTTCAAAGTAAAGATTTTACGCGAAAAATCGGACGGTTTGTGCCAAAATATTGCAGTAGTCGCACAAATTAACTCGAATGTGTGTGTGTGAGCATAGAACCAACATATTACGTTTTCGTCAGCTTGGCTGCTGCATAGGCCTATATATAGCAAGATGCCTAACACGGGATAGGCCCGACCCGCTGCGCCTTGTACTTGCTACGCCACATGACTTGAGTGGATTGTCGTATGCTGTGTATTTCTCTACAATGCCCGTGAAGTGCCTACAAAGCATATCATACAGCAAGATGCCTAACACGGAGTAGGCCCGATCCATTGCACTGAGCATCTGCTACAACATATTATGGAGTGGATGGTCTCTTGATAGTGACATCTCTTTGAATAATTAGACAGAGGGCGGGTGCACGCCTCGCCGCCTCACTCTCGCGGGTTCGTCGCCTCCTTGCACGGACAACGCCGGCCGTGCTCTCGTCCGCCCGTCCTCCCCAGGACCCCGAAACCACCTTTATAACGACATGGACGGCGACCACGGGGTCGATGTGGCACGCGGCATGTGCGAGCGGGTCCGCTTGGAATTGTGTCGCCGTTCCCTACGCGACGGCAGAGGCGGGTAGGGTCGAGGAAAGACGGGTTTGATGTAAAAAAATTCACATTCGCAGACCGTGACGTACCCCCCGCGGCAAATTTGCGTATTAATATATAGATGTATAACCTTTTGAATAGATGTAAGATTTTGTGAATGAATCATAAGTGTATTTGCTTATAAAACTGAACGTCAAGCTGACTGACTTGGCCTTTTATATAAATATTCTCTTCATTATGCTTTTTGGATGAAGTAAATAGTTGGATAATATTAAAGAAAACTGTATATTTTCCTTTCCAGATAGAGAGTTGGACAATGGACAGGACGAGATACACCCACATATAACAGCATGCAGTGGAGAGAAGTCCCATCTGTGTTTACATTGCAGTAAGACATTTACTGATGAGAATACTCTTATGCTACATCAGAAAACACACCAGGGCGAGTATGAGCTTACTCACCACCTTAGAACACATACAGGAGAGAAACCTTTAATTGTTCCCATTGTAATAAGGCTTTTGTCATAAAACTACTCTTATTAATCATTTAAGAACACACAGTGGAGAAAAGCCTTATCAATGTTCCTATTGTTATAAGGGCTTTTCTCAAAAGACCAAGCTTACTAACCACCTTAGAACACATACAGGAGAGAAAGCCTTTAAGTGTTCCCAGTGTGATAAGTGTTTTCCTGAAAGAAGTACCCTTAAACGTCATTCAAGAACACACAGTGGAGAAAAGCCTTATCAATGCTCTCATTGTGATAGGGCTTTTTTTCAAAAAAGCAGCCTTATTAATCATTTAAGAACACACAGTAGAAAAATACCACATCGATGTCCCTATTGTGATAAAGAATTTTCTCAAAAGAGTAATCTTATTAGCCACCTTAGAACACATACAGGAGAGAAACCCTTTAAGTGTTCCCAGTGTGATAAGGCTTTTTCTCATAAAAATATTCTTATTAATCATTTAAGAACACACAGTGGAGAAAAGCCTTATCAATGTTCCTATTGTGATAAGGGCTTTTCTCAAAAGGCCTGGCTTACTAGCCACCTTAGAACACATACAGGAGAGAAACCCTTTAAGTGTTCCCAGTGTAATAAGGCTTTTTCTCGTAAAAGTACTCTTATTAATCATTTAAGAACACACAGTGGAGAAAAGCCTTATCAATGTCCCTATTGTGATAAAGAATTTGCTCAAAAGACCAAGCTTACTATACACCTTAGAACACATACAGGAGAGAAACCCTTTAAGTGTTCCCAGTGTGATAAAGAATTTTCTCAACAGAATCATCTTACTAGCCACCTTAGAACACATACAGGAGAGAAACCCTTTAAGTGTTCCCAGTGTGATAAGTGTTTTCCTGAAAGAAGTACCCTTAAACGTCATTCAAGAACACACAGTGGAGAAAAGCCTTAACATTTCTGTCATTGTGATGAGGGTTTTTCTCATAAAACTACTCTTATTAATCATTTAAGGACACATATCGTTGGCGTTATCATGAACCGTCAAATCCGTCCACTGACTTCGAAATCTCACTTACGAGAAAAACGCGTTTGAAAGTTTTGAGATTTTCCAACAGCGCTAGTGCAATGTACAATAATTGCTATATTGATAATTTTTAGTCGGTGTGGAAGCCTGAAACCAGCTTACAATCACCATGTAAAAAAGAAATCATAATTTTGAACAATTGTCGAGTAATAAAAAAAAAAAAAACGATGATGTAATTTCGCACTACGCTTTTCCACCGAAAGTGGCAAGTAGAGCGCATTCGACGCGCCATAAAAACAGAAAGTGAACACGCGAAGCACGAAACCGCTGAATGCGCATGGATTCGTCGGTTCATGCAACTGTTCTTGCTTGTTTAATACATGCGCCCAATGTGGGTCATCAAACTTTAAATGTTGTACTGTCCGAGCTTACCTATCGAGTAGTTTGGTATAGGCCTACTTTCATTTTTCTTAATGAGATTTAATTGATAAATGAATAATACAGGAAAAATCAGGACTTCATAAACATTTCCTAAATATTGATATTCCTTCAAAGTTTGTTCCTTTAAAGTCCAAGTCCACTCCAAAAATAACTTAATTTCAATAGAAGCAGAAAAATCAGACAAACCAATCAAAAAAAGTTTGAGCAAAATCGGATAACTAATAAGAAAGTTATGAATTTTTGAAAAAGTATATAAAAATATGGAACAATGGAAATCACTACATAAATTGCCAATTTGGTTATCAGTTTGTGACGTCGTGTCCTCATTATTTATAAATTGCTTTATATAAATTAATCCCACTAATTTCCCTTTTTATCCCCTAAAACTTGATTTCCCATGCCTTTGCCCAGGTTATATGATTTGTATCATATTGCTTGCATGACATTTCACAAAAATTTTCATGAACTTTGAAGAATTGATACTATTTTCTGAATATTGTATATTCATAATTATTGAATTTTATATAAATAGTTTATCAAAATTCACATTTTTCATGATTTATCTGGAAAAAATTACTCTATATTAGTGCATCCACACAAAAAACATATTACTATCAATCTGCTGGTGTGAAGAAATACGATTCTTAGGGAGAAAATAGGAAATTTATATTATCAATATAAAAAAAATAATTAGTGGATAGTGAGGACATGACGTCACAGATTCATGAGTGAGTTGCAAATTTGTCTAGTGATTTTCAAAGTTTTCATGTCATTAAAAATTCATAACTTTCTTATTAGTTATCCGATTTTGCTCAAACTTTTTTTGATTGGTTTGTCTGACTTTTCTGCTTCTATTGAAAGTAAGTTATTTTTGGAGTGGACTTGCCCTTTAACTTCCTTATATATCTTTTTCTGTTTCAATTTTGTTTTTATTAGCCACCCCCCCCCCCCACCCCCTCCATCACATCTTTTTTTCCCATTAGAATTCATCTTTGTATGGAGTTGAATTCTTATCAACAACCACTCATTGAATCATTGCATACTGCTTGGCCTCTCGATCATACCACTTCATTATTTGTTTATCATCCCCTTTCTGATTTCTCTTTCACTTTTCTAAATCAATTTCAGTCTCCATATATTTTTGCTCACACACCCTTGTAATTTGGCTACTTTCATGATCACATAATTCCATTTTTCTTTTCCAACACTCCTACATGTATACCATCTCTCTACGAAGACCTTGATTTATATGAACCAAAATGTGATCATAATCTAAACACAATATTGATATCGGGCTTGACATTTAATTAACATCTACTTCTAGTATAGGAAATAATCGTGAACTGAAGTTTGTAACCCTTTTTCCTTATGGCAGGCAGATTACTACAATTATTTTGGAACATTGTATATGTAATTAAATAATAACGAAACACAACAAAATTGTATTTTCATATCCAAACTTTATTTGACATCAATCTTAAACACACTAGACAAAGCTTATTTAATAATCAATTATCACAAATTTCAACTCTTTGAGTAATAACAACGATTGTAGTGTGACCTAATCTAAAACGCATCATAATCTTATACATTGAGGTGAAGTTACAGGACAATTTTCGAGTATAACACATATTTGATGAATAAAATTCACATTTTGCATATATTAAGTTAAATTCAATTCAAAACATGTGCCATTCAGTGTACTTCATTTCTCGGGTTATATCATGAATTCAGCACAAGTTACATAATATTATCATGAGATTCGAAATGATGTGAGTAAAGGTCAAATAGAGATCTGCATTAAAGTGAACTGGTAACAATGTTCATGATTTCACAAGCAGTGAGCTGAATGGTCCTTTTGGTGCTGGTTTGTCTCATACAGTATAATTAAAAGAAATCTCCTAAAAATAACAAGCCAGAAAGTTTAACTTTTTCCAGTTCAAATCAGCTACCTCATATTGTTCAATAGGTAATGCACAAGAACAATGGTTTTCACGAAACCGTGTAGCACTATTCACACATATATTTACAGTGAAGATATGTTTTTGAAATCATTTGTATTTACAGTGGGTTATTCCTTCATCAAAAGTTTTAGATACAGTATCACAATTTCAAAAAACTCTCTAATTTTTTTTCCTGTCCAAATACAATGCTGCCAGTTCACTAATTGTTATAAAATGCCCCTTGTCAACGTACTAAATTTGTAATGCGCTTATGGTGACTTGAACTTGTAGGCTACTGATCTTCAATACCTAATATAAATAACCACTTAAAGATACTATTTCCCATTTGCAGCCAACATCAAATTCTGTAGAACTTTGCAGGAATTATGAATATGTCAGGTATGTCCTATCTGTGAAATTTAAACGTTAGCAGTGTCTTAATATTCAAATTATGCAAGGAAACCCGTTTACTTGCTAGACTTCACTGTCAGACACTATTGAGTGACTGACTGGCTTTTGTTCATCTTTGGTAATACAGTCAAACCTGTCTATAGCGACCGCCCAAGGGAAACACAAAAAGTGGTCTTTGTAGACAGGTGGTCTTTGTAGACAGGTTCCTTTAGTACATGTTTCAATGAGAAACCATTTTCAAGGGAAACAAAAAATGTGGTCCTTGTAGACAGGTGGTCTTTGTAGACAGGTGGTCACTAAAGCAGGTTTGACTGTAACATACATAAAATGAGCTGTAAAGGGTACATGAGCATTTGTCTACATCAATAACCCACTTCTTGTAATGGCCAAAATTCTGATTGAATCTTTGCGCAGCATAAAACGTACGACCATTCGGTACAATGGTCTGAAAAAAATCAGACTATTACTTACTGGCTCTATAGCTCCTAAGTCGATTCGACAACTAATAGTTGTTATTTTCTCACTTAAAGACATTTTCAACCCCCATTTTTTTAAGGGAAGTTCTAAGTTAGTATTGTCTTTCAAATGCCGTTGGAATTTAACCTTTTCATTTTTTGGGCCTGCAAATGGGACATAGTACCTTTAAAGAGGTAATGTTCAACACAGTCAGCAAGGGCTCAACATGATGTATGATCATGAACCCAACACTACACATATGCACATTAAGCTGACACCCATTGGCACCAAAACAAATTAAACATCCTTGCCCAACTGTTGGCTATTGTAGCTATAACCAGATGTGACAGCTTGAAATATTCTATTTTGCCAAAGTGGGCAAATGGCATATTTTAAAGCACAAGCTATGGTGCATGACATATTCTAAAAACCAATTCAGTCCTGTATATTAAGGTATACATGCTGAAATTAGCATATATTAAAAAGTAAATGTTTAAAAATGTTATATAAGTTCTAAATATGTCAACCCATTAAAGTCAATATAGGGGAATTTACAGAATTGCAAACATGCTTTTCTAGCACTTCTATTTGAATTCACTTGAATTTTTTTATTTTTACAAAGTCAATGATCATATATGCTTATGTACTTACAGTGTACCTGTACTTCATGTTCAAGAAGCGTTCAGTCATTCTGTATCCCGCAAAAAAAATTTTTCTGTTATGTATTACACGTATATATATATTTGATATACCGTATGTGTTTACATTCTTCTGATTATATTATGATAATCAAACATAATAAATTTCCCATATTTACAACTCAAAAATTTTAGCATGACTGCAAGAAAAGCAAATTTAGTATTTGTGTGTGTGTAAATTTCAGAGATAATCAAATTAACTGGGATATGAATCATAATTACAACATGCAAGCATGCATACAGTGTCAGGGAGTGAGTGAGAGAGAGGGAGGGGGAGAGGTATAAGACAATGACAGAGAATGGCTGAATATGTGCAGCTAAGTTAAAATGAGAATGGTTAGAGAATAAATTGGCATACTACATTTCAACGAAGAAATGTTGACTCTTCAAAACTTGCTGGCATGATATACATACATATATACGGATCGGGCTAACTCGGACCCGGGAAAACTCGCCCGCTGCAAAAACGGTCATTTTTGGGGTCATTTTACCCTAACCCTAACCCTAAATCTAATCCTAAACCTGCAAAAAAAGACCGTTTTTGCAGCGGGCCAAGTTGTCCCCGGGTCCGAGTTAGCCCGACTCCATATATACATATACACTGGACAAAAGTTCTAAATTAGCTTTTACCAAGTAGCAGCTAACATTGAAACAAAATTATGTATCCATTTGATACATGCAATTCATAATAAAGAGATTCTAAATTTATTTATGCAAAGGATGATATTACATTTGACACACACCAATAACTTTGAAACTACATCAAAACACCTTATAGCAAATTTATTACATAGATTTTAAGTCACTCATGTAATTGATATTCATTCTTTTGGTAAGGAAGGTTACTTTGCACGACCATGGTTTGACAGACCACATCATATCCAAGCAAAGCATGACAAATAAAGAGACAAAGAATAGGGTGTTTTAAATTGGCTTGTGAATGGAATGGGTGAAATTGTGTACCTCATACAGAACTATAAAGCAGGGGCTATGAAAAGAAGATGTTGGAAATGAAATGGTTAAAATTAATACTAATAGAGTCAATAAAAGATTAAAATAATGAGAGTTATTGAATGGGGTAATTGCATCCTAACAAAATGCTCACCTTCAGCAGAGTTTCCTGTTTACTGTATAAGAGAGAACAATGTGATAACCACTGCTTAATGGGGAAGATTGTGATAGTACTTCACAAGCTCATGCAGGCTCATAAATGATGGGTGGAGCCCCCACAAAGGCTAACAAGATCCTCAAACTTACTCTGTGAGAGTTTAGGTCTACTCAGATAGATTTGGTTTGGGATCATGAGATCATGGACCCTGACAGGAGGAGCCTTGTGCCCCTGGCCAACGGTTAGTGTGTAGAAGTTCTCTTGAAGGTGGGACACTTTAAAGTAGATCTTCTCAGGGAATTGCTTTGTCAGGTTGATCTGTTTGAAGGTGGTCCAGTCAATGGCAGCACCTCATCAGACGTTCTAGTCCTAAGGATGCCAAGACTCTGTGCGTACGATTTCCAATTGAGGATATCTTTTGTTTGCACACATTTGACCTTGTACGGTCGTGGATTATGTCTGCATGGCCTCCTTGATCAACCCGACTAGATGTGCAGGATGTAGAATTCCCTACATCTGCGGACCTGGCATTCAATTGAGGCATGCATTGAGTCACATATTCACTCTGCCCATGATTCGTCTTGTAATAATGAAATGTGATGGTCTCTACATTCTTGGCATCTTTCAAAAAGGCCATAGCCATTGCCGGGAGCACAGAATTCTTGTTTTGTCCCTGACAGTCGTCACTAAACAAATCAACATTTTGCTGCAGGTCGAATGTGACAGCTCTTTTTTTGTAATTTGTCTTAGCTTCTTGTTTGGACTGGGCTTTAATTTGTCTGACTTTTCACCCCTGTGAGTTGTATACCTATCATGAAGCATTTCCTTGTGTAGTCCTACACTCCTACAGGATTGATGTAGTTATCACACAACCCATGCACACAAATCCTTTTTAGGTCTATGAATTTTGATTCTCATTTCCTTCATGATTTTCTTGGACATGCTCAATGAAGCACACTGACCATGTTCCTTAATAACAAACATCTGAAACATTTTTGATTTAGTGAGGTCGGAGGACACAAAAGAATATGTGGTACTAGCACGACAGTAGTGGGAGGGAACTCTATGGAATTTTTGTAGGTGGGCCCTGATCTTTTCCCTTGCTTCTATCTTTTCAAATGAGCATTTCTTGCCTCTCTTTTCCCCTTCTATAGCACCCCTGTGTCATTGTTTATCTTTGACAATGCAGTACTCACTTGCTGATCCGAGATACTTTAGTACCTAAAGTGGTCAGGAACAATTTCCTTCACACTTGGGTCCTTTCATCAACCCCTGTTTTTGATGGGAGATAGTATAAGATCTTTCGTTTTTTCCTTCCTTCATTTGGATTGTTGACACCTCTATCTGGCTATCCATTCCCTTTGTCGGGATAGATCCCCCATTTTGTAGAAATCACTGTGAATGTCTTGCATATCTTCAATGCACATGTTATCACAGTTCAACCTCCGGACTTTACATGTTTCTACATTACACCTTGAAAAATCTAGGGACTTTCTTCCAGTAATGTGTTTCCCTGACTTTTGAGACACATAACTTTCCCCACTGTTTCTCATTTGTTTCTCATTTGTTTCACAATTTGCTTTTTGATTTGACTCTTTTGGGAGGACTAGGTGAAGAGATAGTGTGCTCTTCGATGATACCATCATCATACCCATCAACAGGGAAATCATGGGGGGATATAGGACTATCAACATGCTGAGGGGATGTGGGCCTACTGGTTTGCAAGTCTAAGTAAGTCTTATGTGCATGGCAAGGCTCACTATCATCAAAATGCTTAAAACAAAGCAATGCTAAACACCTTTGGCAAGCAGCAAATATCTCTTCCTCGCACATGATACTCTGCGGGGCTGCGGCTCATCTGGCCTCCAGTCATCAGTTCCTCTCTTTCATTCAATTTATTTTCTCAATAAATATACCTTAAAGAAAAGACTTTCAAACATGTTTTTTAAGAAGAACTAAACCTTATAGAGCATGTTGAAACCTTACCTTCTGTTTGAAGGAGAGGGCTTATAGGGAGAGAGGGGATGCTCTGCCTGTTTGGCAACGGTTCTGCCTGTACATGTTGGTTGCATGCACCTGAATAGAACGAAGTGGGGGTAAGTAAAGCAAAGAGTAACACAAATAACAACAATGGATATATTAGTTCTGGGATGGGTCATGAAATGGAATCATTAGAAAATGCCAGTTCCTGTCAGTTCTTGAAAACCTGCTAAAAATCCAAGTACATGTACAGTTTTAATATTAATTTTGGTCATGAATACTTTCATCAATTCTACTTTTACGAAAAGAGGCACTAATAAAATACCTTTTCATAAATGCCTAATTATAGCATAATAATTCTAAATACTTACCTTCCACTTGAAGGAAGGAGGATGATGGGAAGGTGTTTTGTACTGATGGCAACGGACTGTTACCTACATCTAAACAGAACAAAGAAGGGAAAAGGTAAACATCTTACAAAACATACAATAGAAAATATATTTTTTTTATTGCAATATGAAGGATTTTTTTAATGGAACTGGAAAGCATTCTTTTTTTAAGTGCACAGTAAATTAATTTACGTAAGAATGAGATGTTTCATATTAAGATTAATTTGGCTGTATTAACTCTTTTATGTAGGACAAAAAGTTTTGGGAAGAATAACTACAAATGAAGCAGCAGTCTTTTCAATAATATAAATAAAACTCTCTTTGGTCTATGGTATTTGAACTGGTAAACCAATATGAAGTAGAAGCTATGCTTATAAAAGATACAATAGTATATCATGCAAAATAGGACACTAACCTTCAATCCTTGGTATTGATGTAATCTGTTTCACTGTTGGCAAAGCAAACAAAACATTATTTGTACAATTTCATGTGAAATGAATGTAATGATGTATTTCCTTTCATGAAAATGAAGTCTGTGGAAATTTAAAAATAAGAGTGAAAAGTTCAATGTATAAATTTAAGATCAAAGGAGTCACACCTAAGTGGTGGTCTGAACTTGTTGATATGCAGGAGATAGTCTCAACATCATAACTTAACGTCATATTTCATGCAGTTTCCACCATACATTTTCTTATTAGTTGTCAAACATTACTAATCACTGCCTTCAACCAGGAAACATACCATATCTAGCCAAAGGGATGTCTAGATCATCATCTGTGTCTTCTTTGTCCATTAGGTTTTCTTCCTCCTCTCATGCCTCTTCTTCCTCCTCTTCTACATTTATCTCACGACACACACACACACACACACACATTCAGAGGGAAAGAAAATCATAGTTCCCATTGTATTACAAGATTTTATCTCAGAAGGAGGCTTCTTATTAGCCATTAAGAACACTTACAGAGGAAAAGCTTCGTAATGTTTCCATTGTAATAATGATCTGGAGAGTGGAGACGTAGTCTGTAGAGGTGCTGTGGTCTAGTGATTATTTCACGGACTGAATCACATGGTTCGTGGTTCAAATCCTACTGCAGCACTAATGTCGTTTGGCAAGATGTTAATCTACATTTGCCACTCTCCACCCAGATGTTAAATGTGTACCCTGTAGCATGCAAGTGTTGCTGTGGTTAAAATGGGCATGTGTGCACCTTACCAACTTACTAGTCTTCTACATTAAAGAAACGCTTTATACTGTATTTGTTGGGTTTGGGGCTAGGAGTCTTTTGGAAAGGATCTGTTTATAGCAGATTTCTGGTTTGGAGAAAATGCCCCAATACATAGAGATCATTCTTATGAAGTTCCTCTGCTCATTAAAACAGTGTAAAATTACACTGCAGCCAAAATAACAAATGATAGTTATGCTGATGCCATCCGTTCTGTGTGCCTGGTCTTGGTCTTGTACCTGCCTGTTCTTGGTCTCAGACCTTTGGTCTTGAAATCGAACTACGTTGTCTTGGTCTTTGTTTTGAGATGCCTGGTCTTGAATACAACACTGATTACAAACCTTATTATTATGATGTCCAGCCTGAAAAAATAGGAATTTCATGTCATTGTATAAGTGAAGCTAGAGTAAAGGTCCCATAAATGATCCTTGTGGCACACTCCTGATCACAAGTCCAATCAATGACTGAAAATATTCATATCTTAGATCTTACTACATTTACTACAGTGGCATTCATTCTTGCCAGATATTGATCATTTTATAATACATTAAGTATGAACATCATTTTTTTAAATTTCATACACAATTAAACTAACAAAAGGGAAAATGGTGAATGACCATCACTCCTAAGATATTAATACATTTTGAATAGATGCAAGATTTTGTGAATAAATAATAAGTGTATTTGCTTCTAAAACTTGGCCTTTTATATATAAATAATCTCTTCATGATGCTTTTTTGGTAAAGTAAATAGTTGGATAATAAGAATACTGTATATTTTCCTCCCCAGATAGAGAGTTGGACAATGGACAGGACAAGATACATCCACATATAACAGCATGCAGTGGAGAGAAGTCCCATCTGTGTTTAAATTGTAGTAAGACATTTACTGATGAGAATACTCTACTAATACTACAGAAGAAAACACACCAGGGTGAATATGAGCTTACTCACCACCTTAGAACACATACTGGAGAGAAACCTTTCAAGTGTTCCCAGTTTGATGAGGGTTTCCTCAAAGAAGTACCCTTATTAGCCATTTAAGTACAGACAGTGGAGAAAAGCCTCATCAGTGTCCCTATTGTGATAAAGAATTTTCTCAAAAGACCAAGCTTACTAGACACCTTAGAACACATACAGGAGAGAAACCCTTTAAGTGTTCCCAGTGTAATAAAGAATTTTCTCAACAGAATCATCTTACTAGCCACCTTAGAACACATACAGGAGAGAAACCCTTTAAGTGTTTCCATTGTGATAAGGGATTTTCTTGCCAAAGTAATCTTACCTGTCATGTAAGGACACATACAGGAGAGAAACCCTTTAAGTGTTCCCAGTGTGATAAAGGATTTTCTCAAAAGTATGAGCTTACTAGCCACCTCAGAACACATACAGGAGAGAAACCCTTTGAGTGTTCCCAGTGTGATACATGTTTTCTCGTAAAGACAGCCTTATTAGACATTCTAGAACACACAGTGGAGAAAGGCCTTATAAATGTTCCCATTGTGATAAGGGTTTTTCTCATAAAACCACTCTTATTAATCATTTAAGAACACACAGTGGAGAAAAGCCTCATCAGTGTCCCTATTGCGATAAAGAATTTTCTCAAAAGACCAAGCTTACTAGCCACCTAAGAACACATACAGGAGAGAAACCCTTTATGTGTTCCTAGTGTGAACCATGTTTTTCTTGAAAAAGCAGCCTTATTAGACATTCAAGAACACACAGTGGAGAAAAGCCTTATGAATGTTCCCATTGTGATAAGGGTTTTTCTCATAAAACTTCTCCTATTATTCATTTAAGAACACACAGTGGAGAAAAGCCTTATCGATTTTCCTATTGTAATACAGGATTTCGTTAAAAAAAAGTAATCTAACCTATCATATTAGGATACATACAGGAGAAAAGCCTTATCGATGTCCGTATTGAAATAAAGGATTTTCTCAAAAGTATGAGCTTGCTAGCCACCTTAGAACACATACAGGAGAGAAACCCTTTAAGTGTTCCCAGTGTGATACATGTTTTTCTCAAAAAAGCAGCCTTACTAGACATTCAAAAACACACAGCAGAGAAAAGCCTTATCAATGCTCCCATTGTGATAAGGGTTTTTCTCATTAAACTACTCTTATTAATCATTTAAGGACACACAGTGGAGAAATGCCTTATCAATGCTCCCATTGTGAAAAGGGTTTTCTCATTAAACTTCTCTTATTAATCATTTAAGGACACACAGTGGAGAAAAGTCTTATCAATGCTCCCATTGTGATAAGGGTTTTTCTCATTAAACTACTCTTATTAATCATTTAAGGACACACAGTGGAGAAATGCCTTATCAATGCTCCCATTGTGATAAGGGTTTTTCTCATTAAACTACTCTTATTAATCATTTAAGGACATACAATGGAGAAAAGCTTTATTAATGCTCCCATTGTGATAAGGGTTTTTCTCATTAAACTACTCTTATTAATAATTTAAGGACACACAGTGGAGAAAAGTCTTATCAATGCTCCCATTGTGATAAGGGTTTTTCTCATTAAACTACTCTTATTAATCATTTAAGGACATACAATGGAGAAAAGCTTTATCAATGCTCCCATTGTGATAAGGGTTTTTCTCATTATAACTACTCTTATTAATAATTTAAGGACACACAGTGGAGAAAAGCCTTATCAATTCTCCCATTGTGATAAGGGTTTTTCTCATTAAACTACTCTTATTAATCATTTAAGTACACATAGTGGAGGAAAGCCTCATCCGTGTCCCTATTGTGATATAAGAATTTTCTCAAAAGACCAAGCTTACTAGACACCTTAGAACAGAAACAGGAGAGAAACTTTTTAAGTGGTCCCATTGTAATAAGGGTTTTTCTCATAACACTACTCTTATTATCCCCTAGCCGACAAAGTCGGAGGGGATATAGTAACGGTGCCGTCCGTCCTTCCGTAACAAAACTGGTTTCCGACCGATAACTTCAGTAATGTTTGACGGATTCTATTTCATTCTAATGAAATTTGATATGAAGGTACATGGTATCAAAAAAAAGCCCAAGTACGATTTCGGAGTATGTAGGTCAAAGGTCATAGCATATTAAATATGCGAATCTAGTTTCTGTTCGATAACTTTAGTAATGTTTGACGGATTTTAATGGAATTTGATATGAAGGTTCCTTGGTATCAAAACACAGTCTAAATTTGATTTCAGAGTATGTAGGTCAAAGGTCATAGCTCATTAAATATGCGAAACTGGTTTCCTTTCAATAACTTTAGTAATGTTTGACGGATTTTAACCAAATTTGATATGAAGGTACATGGTACGCGTAGTGGTCTGTAGAGGTGCTGTGGTCTAGTGATTATTTCACCGGACTGAATCAACTTGTCACTTGTCAGATGGTACATGGCTCGAATACTGCCCAGGGAGTGAAGCATGTTCCGATCAGCAATTGAATACAATGACGGGGTATCAATAATGACAATGTAAAGTACATGTGTACTTAGAAACTTAGTATTAAGCACTATATACAAATGTGACTATTACAGGTGTATCATAAAGAGTTATACAAATGGCACTTTTATTATTATAAAAGGTTTTTTATCTAGAGGAAATCTTATTTCATATGCTCCGTTGACACTTGCCCGCATTTTGGTTTGCGCATAGTTTGCGCATAGACACATACTCTTGCGTACCAATGCGGGAAGTATTCATGGTAGCGTGCGGGAGGATGCGGGCAGTTACGGGCCGTGCGTGAAATGCGTGACAGAATTATCAAAATGTTCAAAATTTTGGCACAACAATTTTGTTTGGCAACGTTCGTGAACACTTCGTGAACTATGCGCACCCTATGCGCTACCTAGTCGTGCCAGTGTGCACCAATGCGCCCCGATTCCTGTCCGTTGGCCTAGTGGCACGCATGTTCACGACTAGTTGACGACTAATTTGCTCACAATTTGCGCATTGGCTGCGCATACTTCCCGCGCAGTTTTCCCATGCCATGCGCATAGTCTACGAATGCGTGTCCTAGTGGTTACGCATTGCATGAACTATTCGTAAAATAGACGTGACCCTGCGTGCGACTGCGTGCCAATAATTGGCACGCATTGGCACGCCATAGAGCGGGGCAGTGCAGGACCAAAATGCGTGCAAGTGTCAACGAGGCATTAGCCTTGTTAGAACATATAGAAGAAAACAGAGAATAAAGGCCATATCAACTTCTCAATGCAATGATGGATTTTATCAAAAATTTCCTCTTACTAGCCTTCTTTCTTCTACAACTTCATACTGTATTTGTTGGGTTTGGGGCTAGTTGTATTTTGGAAATGATCTGTTTATAACAGATTTTTGGTTTAGAGAAAATGCCCTTATCAGTGTTGCTAACTTGCTATTACATGTGTAAGACTATGTTCATGTATATATTTTCAGTGTCATGAATGTAGATTTTCAGCGTCATGATTGAACTCTATGCAAATTTACGGGGGCTCTTTTCTGATTTTCGGGGGCTCTTTTGGGCATTTCGGGGGCTAATTCGCCCTGAGCCCCCGTGTATTTTTTTCACTGATTTCAATTATTCTATTTTTGGGAAGAAGCAATATCTGTTCTCGTTTATGATGTCTATTCCCCAGGCAACCATTTTAAAAGATAGTATTTATTATTGTGTGTACACAATATACATGTGTGTGTTCATTCTGGAAAATATATTTCTAGATTGAATGTAATATTGATATTGAAATTTCTATTTGTAAATTTTATCAGATTTTTAAACGATTTTCTCTCACTCTTTATTTCTCTGCTCTCATTCAACTCAACTTGGGAGGACTCCTATCCCTAATTGATCTCTGTTTCAGAGACTGTACACTTTTACATAAAATGTTTTCATCTTATGTTAATATTACAATGTACGTATTTAACTTTGATGATGTATTAATTATACAATTTGTTTATTATGTTGAATATGTTGTAATTAGTTCGTAATTTTGGAAAGAGACGAGATGAAAAGAAATAAATAAAATAAAATAAAACTAAATCAATTATTTGTAGAATCAAATTTTTAGGATGTTGCCATCCTTCTTGTTGGAGGAAAGTCAAATCAGCTCTGAATCCCAATGATGTCCGAACAATCATGCTACACTCACAATTTGAAGCTGATTTTGCATTTACAGTGACGGATCCAGGGAGGCCGGCCGCCTCCCTATTGGCAGCGCAAAAAAAGGGGGAAAAAGAGGAAGAAAAGAAGAGAAAAAAGAAAGGAGAAGAGATTTTTTTTTAAATGAGAAGAGAAAAGAAAGGAGAAGAGAGAAGAAAAGAGAAAAGAAAGAGAGAGGGAAAAAAAGGGAAAAGAAAAGAAAAAGAAGAGAGAAGCCGGGTGAGAAAGACAAGGAAATGGCACTAGGTGACAGTAACAACGAATAAGAGAAAAAACTGGGGGAGGGTATGCGTGTGTGAAATGCGCGCACATCGAGGGGGGACGACTGACCTTATTCTGATTTTAAGGTGGTGCAAAACCGAGTCGGAATTCAGCTTATTTTCAAAAATTCTAAGCATCCTTGTTTAAATGTTAAGCCGTAGTGCCTGAAAAGGTTAGTGTAAAAACACTAGGGGAAAGTGAGGTAAGATGAGCCAGTGGGTAACTTGAGCCACCCCTTGTTGCTAGGAAACTGTACGAAGTGAAAACTGGTTTGCGCCCTCAGGACATTAAGGACATCAATTTACATAGCTGCAACTACCTTTGTCACATGGGGGCAGAATGATAAGAAATTTATTGTAGATATAGAGTGATCATACCTTCCCAATTGGGATCTATCTAAATTGCTTGTTGTGAATGGATGCTTAGATTAAAGTGGATTTTTGTGTAAAAACCTTTGAGCTTCATCGAACTGTAAAAAAAAATGCTGTGTCAAGTTTTCAAAATGACGTGTGTGGGGTAAGATGGGACTTTCCGTTGGTGCTTTATACTCAACATTCAAATGTTAAATTAACGGTAGAGGGGCCGCTTCACAACTGTTATATTGCCCTTCATTTGGCATCAGCTCATGCCAACTCGCTTGTGCTTGTATTTGAACTCATGTTGGTAGAAATCATGAATTGGGACGGCAATCCTGGGTCCGATTGTGGGACACGTCCCCCTGGAAGTTTTGAAATATGGCTAGAAAGAAATATAGCGGAAAGAAAGTACATATTAATATTATTGGCTTTGGGGTTTTCTAGAATGCATAATTTTAGCATTCAAAATTGCAAAATCTCGCTTGGTCGCTATGCTCCCTCGCCCAATAACACAAAAATATGATATGACATTCCGCCCAGCGGCTCCCGGCCATATTTCATCAATGGCAGTATGATTGTACCTTTTCATCTACTTTGATTAATGAACTAATTACATATGCTGATTGAGGCACCTGCATTAATTGAACACCGTGTCTCTTTCTATGAGCATTACATAGACGTACTGGATTTAATTTCATCGTGATTTACACCTAATTTACGCCTAATGGTCGACGCACACGGTGTTCGACCAATCAGCAGCCATGACACTCCCCGTCCAGCCGGCCAGCACCGGTCGATTCCAATCAGCAGACGGGCCGAGCCAGCGGCCCGTTGATTGGTTGAGCTCGCTATTGCTTCTGCCCAGCAGGCGAGCCGAACCAGCGGCCTGCTGATTGGTCGAGCACTGTGTGCGTCGACCATTAGGCCTTGTGCATAATTAGCCGAACCAGCGGCTTGCTGATTAGTCGAGCACCGTGTGCGTCGGCCAATAGGCCTTGTGCGTTATTGTTTCCAATTATCGATCTAATTTTTTACCGCCGTGCCGGTCCTCCCGTAGAGTATAAAACACCCTTGCTTACATTAGTTTTTATCACCTGACGAAGTGTTGCAGCGGCGCACGAAACGAGATCTTTTAGATTCCTTATTGACCACATTGCGAGACAAACGAATATCACTAGCGATATTATTTTCGAAACTTTAGTAATGTTTGACGGATTTTGATGAAATTTGATATGAAGGTACATATGGTATCAAGACACAGCCTGAGTTCGATTTCGGAGTATGTAGGTCAAAGGTCATTGTAGCTCATTAAATATGCGAATCTGGTTTCCGTTTGATAATTACTTAAATAAGGTTTGACGGATTTTAATCAAATTTGATATGATATCAAAACACAGCCTAATTTCAATTTCCGAGTATGTAGGTCAAAGGTCATAGCTCATTTAATATGCGAATCTGGTTTCTGTTCGATAACTTTAGTAATGTTTGACGGATTTTAATGAAATTTGATATCAAGGTACATGGTATCAAAACACAGCCTAAGTTCAATTTCCGAGTATGTCGGTCAAAGGTCATAGCTCATTTAATATGCAAATCTGGTTTCTGTTCGATAACTTTAGTAATGTTTGACGGATTTTAATGAAATTTGATATGAAGGTACATGGTATCAAAACACAGCCTAAGTTCGATTTCGAGGTATGTAGGTCAGAGGTGAAAGATCATAGCTCATTAAATATGCAAAAAAAACTAATTATATATGTGAAAATTTGGTTTATAACTTCCTTGCCTAGTAATATAATAGTATAGTCTAATGGAGGAAACTGTAGGCCATTTGTACCCTGCGAGGGGATGCTACGCTTTGCGTTGACTTGTTACGCAAAATCCGCCATCCAAATCAACACTGTGTGATTTTCACTGCTCTTATTACCCCGATCTCTTTTCCTCTCTCTTTCACTCTCCCCTCACAGTCACAAATCCTGATGGCCTATTAATTTGCAAGTATACAGGATTACAGCGTGGATTACACTTGTTCTCCCAAATGCCCTTTGAATTTAAACGGCCGATGGCATCGGGCTGAAGATTTTTGTAATTCTTTTCATTTGATTTACCTATATCAATTTTTGTCCTTCATAATCATGATTTATATCACAAGTTACATTAATGACGATTTTGCACATTTCCATGAGGAGTGAAGTCAAGTTTTACATTCTTAGAGCAGAAACGTTACATTTTTTTAAAAAATTCCTGACTTCCCCTTTCGTACCATGCTCTACAGTTTCACACAAATTGAAAACATGTGCAAATCCTTGACAGGCTTTTTTTCCCACGCTATTGATTTTCTTTGTTTTGATATCACTTGTAATACAGTTTATACCACGGAACTTTATCTAAATGACATCCCCAGGCAAATAGAAGAACATACCAAGAAATAGTAGTTTTCATATTAAATTGCCTTTTTTTATATATTTTACCTGAAAAAGAGATCATTCTTAATTTCTTATGAAGTTCCTCTGCTCATGAAAACAGTGTAAAATTATACTGCAGCCAAAATAATAAATGATAGCTATGCTGATGCCATCCATTCTGTGTGCCAAGCTGGACTTGGTCTTGTACCTGCCTGTTCTTGGTCTCAGACCTTTGGTCTTGAAATCGAACTACGTGGTCTTGGTCTTTGTTTTGAGATGCCTGGTCTTGAATACAACACTGATTACAAACCTTATTATTATGATGTCCAGCCTGAAAAAATAGGAATTCCATGTCATTGTATAAGTGAAGAGTAAAGGTCCCATAAATGATCTTTGTGGCACACTCCTCATCGCAAGTCCAATCAATGACTGAAAATATTCACATCGTACGTAGATCTTATTACATTTACCTAGGCTATGCTACAATGTTTGCTTATCACTATTCTTTCTTACAGTGGCATTCATTCTTGTGAGATATTGACATATGTTTTGTTTTTAAAAATCCATTTTATAATACATTAAGTATGAACATCGCGTAGCAAAAAGCGAGACATAGGCGCCGCTTTTCCGGTGGCGGCGGCGGCGGAGGCGGCGTCAACATCAAAAACTTAACCTAAGGTTAAGTTTTTGAATTGTTAATATAATTTTGAAAGTATAAGGTCCTATTCAATGAAACTTGACTAAAGGGTTATCAAGTATCCCCAATCATGTGAGGAGAATTTCCGGTCACAAAGTCAAGGTCAAAGGTCATTTAAGGTCAGCAAACTCCGACTATGGTGTGGCATCATCATCAAAAACTTAACCTGAGGTTAATTTTTGAATTTTTAGTATAATTTTGAAAGCATAAGTTCTTATTCAATGAAACTTGGACTAAAGGGTTATCAAGTATCCCCCATCATGTGAGTAGAATTTCAGCCCACTAGGTCAAGGTCAAAGGTCATTTCAGGTCAACAAACTTAGACTATGTTGTGGCATCAGGCTAAGATTTTGAATTGTTATAATTTTGAAAGTATACATTCCTATTCCATGAAACTTGTACCCAAGGCTCATCAAGTATCACAAATCATTAACACAAATTCCAGGTCACAAAGTCAAGGTCAAAGGTCATTTTAGGTCAGTAGACTTGGATTATGTTTTCACAACTAAATATGAGAATTGATAAATCAACTTTTGTTATTTGTTCATATTTCATGAAAATTATCAATCTTGGTACAAATAATAGTAAATAATTATTCTGATGATTCTTTGTCAATATTCACTTAAAAATGATGATTATATTCAAGGAATTTCATTTGGGGGGGGGCTGCTAATGGGTCACCCTGCCTATAAATAATGTCCCAACCTCAGTTTTCATCATAACGAATTGCGTAATGCAGGCGAGACCGCTGAAAAGCGTTTCCCTTGTTTTTTCTTTCATACACAATTAAACCAACAAAAACGGAAAATGGTAAAAAAACATCACTCCTTAATTAGATATTTACCACAATAAATCATATGTATCTACCTATTATTGCTTAGTCCTCCAGACAAAGCAGTCATCGAAAATAAAAATAAATACTGCTCACGGACAATACAACTGTGGCCGCCTACATAAATCGGCAGGGCAGCACGAGGTCTTCCAGCCTGGATGACTTAGCTGCTTGTCTGTGGCGATGGTGTCGATCGGTGGAGATCACGCCAGTAGCATCCTTTATTCCTGGCCAGGACAATCTGGTAGCAGATTTCCTGTCCAGAGGGAGGTGCCTCCCTAGCCTTCGGGGTGGGCCCTCCATTGGCAAGTGTTCGATCTTCTCCTCTCGGTCTGTTCTCCTTTGGAGATCGACCTGTTCGCATCCCCGTTCAATCATCAGCTTCCGAGGTATTGTTCTCGGGTACGAGACCCGGAGGCTTGGGCGCTGGACGTTTTCTCGTTCCATTGGGGGTCTCTCCGGGGTTATGCGTTTCCCCCATTCGGTTTGATTCCTCAGGTCTTGAGGAAAATCAGGTCGGACAGGGCTTGGGTTCTATTGATCGCCCCTCATTGGCTGAGGAGGTTGTGGTTTCCGGACCTCCTGGATTTGTTAGCGGGTCAACCGCTTTGTCTTCCGCTGAAGGAGGACTTGGTGGCTCAACCTCTCTCAGGGATACTTCATCCGCGGCCAGCGGTCCTCCATTTGACCGCTTGGCCGTTATCGGGGAGGTTGCCAGAGCTGAGGGCCTCTCGGAGAGAGCCTCTCAGTTTTTGATCAAGAGCCGCCGAGATTCAACGAGAGTGGTGTATAACTCTCGGTTAGAGGCCTTCCACCAGTGGTGTGAGGGTCTTGACGTGGTACCCAGGATGGCCTCTATTGGTGTCATAGCCGATTTTCTTATCTCTTTATTTGACAAGGGTAGATCTCTGTCCATGTTGCGTGGGTATCGTTCGGCCATTGCTGCTATCCATGCAGGTTTCCCAGATGGCTCGAGTGTGTCAAACTCCCCTCGACTAGCAATGTTGTTGCGGTCCTTCTTTCTGGAGAGACCGCCCGAACAGAAGCTGGCTCCTCCTGGAGTCTGCCCAAGGTTTTGGAGGCTTTATCTAAGCCTCGATCCTTTTGAACCCCTTGCCAAGGCTTCTATGCACTGCCTCCCAATCAAGACTTTGTTTTTAATTGCGATTGCGTCCGGGCAGAGGAGAGGCACGCTTCACGCCCTTTGCGTTTCTCCGGGCCACATTCGCTGGGAGAGGAAGGGTGTGAGACTTATTCCCAAGCCTTCTTTCCTAGCAAAGAATCAAACTGTCTCATCGGGTCCAGTGGAGATTTTCCTTTGTCCTTTGTCCAGTGTCTCCTCAGTTGAGGAAGACAAAGTCTGGTGTCCGGTTAGGGCTCTGAAGTGGTATTTGGACAAGACTAAAGGTGTTCGGAAGAATGAGCAGTTATTTCTGATTACGCGGGAACCCTTCTCTCCGGCGTCTAAGGAGTCCATCTCTAGATGGATCATTGAGGCGGTTCAGGCCGCAGGCCCTGAGGCTCTCTCGGAAGGTGTGCCTCCTCGGCGCATGACACCAGGGGTATTAGTACCTCCTGGGCTTTGTTTCATGGTGTTGTGCCCTCCATGATTATTATGAAGGCTGCCTTTTGGTTGTCGCCAAATACCTTTATTTCATGTTATCTCAAAGATATTCCTGCAAGTGAGGAACGTTTCGCTACTACCTCCTTGTTGGCGGCTTCTTCTTCGTTGGTCCCCCGTTAACCCTTTTGTTTGGGACATGCCTCCCGCTTTCATCTGTGTTGGTCTAAGCAATAATAGGTAGATACATATGATTTATTGTGGTAAATTAGTTAAATCAGAACTGATTTTATTATTTACTATATAAATCTATGTATCTACCTATGTCCCTCCCTCCGGCCCCTCTCCTTGTTAACAACATGTCCCTGGTCTGTATCTGGGACTGCTTTAAGAGAGGAAGTTTGCATGCGGACGTAGAGTGCGCGTGACTGAAGGGTATATCAGGGTTGGGTATGCACAACTGTGACTTTTTTATTTTCGATGACTGCTTTGTCTGGAGGACTAAGCAATAATAGATAGATACATAGATTTATATAGTAAATAATAAAATCAGTTCTGATTTAACTAATTAATACAAATGTATAACCTTTTGAATAGATGTAAGATTTTGTGAATGAATCATAAGTGTATTTGCTTATAAAACTGAACGTTAAGCTGTTTGACTTGGCCTTTTATATAAATATTCTCTTCATGATGCTTTTTCGATAAAGAAAATAGTTCGATGATAAGAACACTGTATATATTTTCCTCCCCAGATAGAGAGTTGGACAATGGACAGGACGAGATACACCCACGTATAACAGCATGCAGTGGAGAGAGGTCCCATCTGTGTTTACATTGCAGTAAGACATTTACTGATGAGAATACTCTTATGCTACATCAGAAAACACACCAGGGCGAGTATGAGCTTACTCACCACCTTAGAAGACAAACAGGAGAGAAACCTTCCAATTGTTCCCAGTTTGATGAGTGTGTTTATCAAAGAAGTACCCTTATTAGCCATTTAAGAACACACAGTGGAAAAAAGCCTCATCGGTGTCCCTATTGTGATAAAGAATTTCCTCGAAAGTCTGAGCTTACTATGCACCTTAGAACACATACAGGAGAGAAACCCTTTAAGTGTTCCCATTGTGATAAGGCTTTTCCTCAAAAGATTCATCTTACTAACCACCTTAGAACACATACAGGAGAGAAACCCTTTAAGTGTTCCCATTGTGATAAGGGATTTACTTGCCAAAGTAACCTTAACTGTCATGTAAGGACACATACAGGAGAGAAACCCTTTAAGTGTTCCCAGTGTGATAAAGAATTTTCTCGAAAGAATTATCTTACTAGCCACCTTAGAACACATACAAGAAAGAAACCTTTTAAGTGTTCCCATTGTAATAAGGGTTTTTCTCATAACACTACTCTTATTAATCATTTAAGAACACACCGTGGAGAAAGCCTTATCGATGTTCCGCCCATTGTTTTAGTTGATTTTCTTGCCAAAGTAAACTTACCTGTCATGTAAGGACACATACAGGAGAAAAGCCTAATTGATGTCAGTATTGTGATAAAGGATTTTCTCAAAAGAATGTGCTTACTAGCCACCTTAGAACACATGTATGGTATTCATGGTATTCCTAATGTAATAACGAATTAACTTATAAAAGTGAGCTTACAAGGCATCTAAGAATATACAAAAACCCTATAAATGTTCAGATTGTATTAAGATATTTTCTTGTAACAGTAATCTTAATAGTCATCTGAGAATATATACTGGAGAAAAGCCATTTAAATGTTTACTTTGTTCAAAAAGGGATTTTATTGTAAATACAGTGTATGATCTTGCTAATCGCCTAATAACAAACAGAGGAAAAATGCCATATAAATGTCTCAAATGTAACAAGGGATTTCTTTATGTAAGTGATCTTACGAGCCACCTAAGAACACATACAGGAGAGAAACCCTGTAATTGATCCCATTTTTTTCTCCAAGAAGTACCCTTATTAGCCATTTAAGAACACACAGTGGAGAAAAGCCTTATCAATGACGGTTCCCATTGTGACAAGGGATTTTCTTGCCAAAGTAATCTTACCTATCATGTAAGGACACATTCTGGAGAAAAAGCTTATAGATGTCCCTGTTGTGATAAAGGATTTTCTCTAAAGACTGAGCATACTAGCCACCTTAAGTGTTTCTAATGTCATAAGACTTTATCTCAAAGATGTTCCATTATAATCCATTAAGAATGCACAGTTGAGAAACCTTTTAATTGTTTGTATTGTAATAAGGGATTTTCGCGTAAAAGTAATCTTTCCTGTCATTTGAGAATATATACTGTAGAGATGCCATATAAATTAATGTCCTGAATGTAAGGGATTTTTATTGAAAAGTATCTTATTAGGCACCTTAGAACACATACAGGAGAGAAAAATTGAAGTGTTCCAAATGTCATGAGGATTCCTAAAAATAATCATTTTATGGAGCATCTGAGAACACACTCTGAAAAAAAATTGTCCATGTTCCTTTTGTAGTAAAAAGAGCTCACACTGGGAAAACAATGTGAATACATGTACATGTCTTCCTCATGTGATAAGGGATTTTCTGAATAATACAAAAAAAGGAAGAAAAAGTGAACTAACCATTATACTAGAATGCACACTGAATAAATGCCATACCAATGTTAATATTTTGATGAAGGGTTTTTTCAAGAAATCAAACTGGGAAAGTATCTGAAGTGATGTACTAGAGAAAAGCCTTATAGATGTTTGTATAGAGCAATTCGGTTTCCACGGTTTCTGGGAGCTCTATATATATATAGTGCTACGTCAACCATAGCGGGGGGGGGGCCTCCATAAGTTTCGAAAGAGATCCAACAGGTGCATGGCCATCCCTGAACTAAAGCGTTGATAATATTAATGGTGGCTGACACTAACATGTTCAGCTCTCTGAATTGGTGTATTGTGATAAGAGATTTTTTAAAGGAAGGATTTTCTAATCTGACAAGGGATCTAAGAATCCACAAAGTGATGTAACCTTATATAAATATGAACACACCGAGCAGAAATGCAATATAATTATTAACACTGTAATAAATCATTTTTTAATCTAAAAGTCACTGATGTGTATAGGCAAGAAACCATTCAACTTGTGATAGACTGCACCTAACTTGGTACATGTATCTGACTGTCCATCAAAGAACACACACACACACACACGCACATTCAGAGGGGAAAGAAAATCATAGTTGCCATTGTATTACAAGATTTTATCTGAGAAGGAGGCTTATTAGCCATTAAGAACACATGCAGGGTAAAAGCTTCGGTAATGTTTCCATTGTAATAATGATCTGGAGAGTGGAGACGCGTAGTCTGTAGAGGTGCTGTGGTCTAGTGATTATTTCACCGGACTGAATCACATGGTTCACATGGTTCAAGTCCTACTGCATGCAGCGCTATAGTGTCCTTTGGAAAGATGTTAATCTACATTTGCCACTCTCCACCCAGATATGTAAATGTTACTGTGTTTTAAGTGGCATGTGTGCACTTGTAAAATGGGACATGGCTCAAATACTGCCCAGGGAGTGGAGCATGTTCAGATCAGCAATTGAATACTGTAACGCCTTCCCACTCGGTCTAACATGCACACCCGTTCAAACACGCTCATGCATGCACACACTGGTTCCCTGTACGTGCACAATTGACGATCCACACTCTCTAATTCGACAATAAATGATCACATATCATTCAGGCTGAGTTACAATCCAATAAACTTTATTAGATTATTAATACATCAAACATAAACAGAACACATGAATCATGAATCAATGAGATATTACCGATTTAGATGGATTCCGGCGATGATTCATGACCATGACTGTGATGGTTTTCCCCATGGACTCTACGGAAATGCCTTTTGACATCATACCGGCGGTTGCTGTTGTAGGAACAGAGGGTGCAGGTGTGTGGTCGAGGAGGGTGGGATCTTTCGACGTGGTCCCTCAGGTCCCTCACAGTCCGGAACTGGCGATGACATTGTGTACATCCCATCCAGATATCACGTTCTCTGCTCGCTTTGGGCATGATGTATGATGTACTGATCAGATCTCGAGTTCCTTCAACTGCATAAGAGAGGAAGAGAAGAAAATAACGGGAAAATATAATCAGTATGTGGAAGTGAAGTATGCAGAATCAGCAATAAATCAACTTCATTTCAATAAAAATGGGATGGTGGCTTTCGTATGCGTTTGCTACGTCTTGGCAGCATCTCGTTTCTGGTTCTCTGTGGTATTGCCTGACCATGTTCTTGGTTCAGAGAAGACTTGTCTTCTGGTTTGGACGGAGCAGCCACATCAGAATAAAGTCGTTTAGGCTTCTTTTCTGTCCTTGTTTCTCCATACGCAGCATCAGCTGTATCTCTACTGGGTTCATGAATTTCGACTGGAATGTTTCTTTCACCTCCCTGTTCTGGAGTACGTTCCTCCTGAGAAACAGCTTCCAGTTGTGTCTGAATTTCATCATCTTGGACCATGTTGCTTTTGGGTGAGGCTGGACCGTTATCTTTGCCTTTCGTTTTCTTCTGGACCCAATCCGGCATGTCAGCTCCCACATATGCCTTTAAGCGATTGAAGTGGACAACCTTAGGCTTTGATTTGGGGGTTTCCTGAATCCGATAGGTCACATCACTCAGGACATCAAGGATATAGAACGGTCCTGTCCAACTCCTCTGGAGCTTTGGAGAAATTCCTTTCTTCCGCCTCTTTGAGTGGAGCCACACTGCGTCCCCTAATTTGTGACCTTCACCTGTCTTGCGAGTGTCGTAGGCACGCTTGTGTCTATCTGTTTGCACCTTCAAGCGTTCCCTTGTCAGTTCGTGGGTATATGCCATGCGATCCTGCAATCGCTCAGTGAACTCAGGGTAACTAGATTCAGGGGTTCCAGAGCTTCCCATTAACAAATCCACAGGAGAATCATCTGCCTACCCATCATTAGCTCACTAGGAGCATATCCAGTAGCTTCATGCTGGGAAGATCGGTATGCCATCATGACAAGAGGCAGGCAATCATCCCAGTCCCTTTGATGATCAGCAACAATCTTTGCCAGTAGATCCTTCAAAGTCCTATTAAAGCGCTCGACCATTCCGTCACTCTGAGGATGGAATGCCGTAGTTCTTGTCTTCGAACAACCCAATATCTTGCAAACACTTTGGAAAAGAGCAGCCTCAAAATTCCGACCTTGATCCGTATGGACTTCCAGCGGCACACGTACCATATCTACAGACGAATTCTTCCACGAAGACTTGCGCAACTGTTGCAGCTTCTTGATTTGGAATGGCGTAAGACTCGGTCCACTTAGTGAAGTAATCACTAATTACTAACACATATTTGTTGCCCCGGTCGGACTGTGGAAGAGGCCCCATTATATCCATTGCTATGCGTTCCATGGGAGCACCGACATTGTATACCTGAAGAGGTGCTCGAGGGCACCGTGATGGGTTCTTCCTGGACTCACATGTATGGCAAAGCTTGCACCAAAGTTCAACATCAATCTGCAACCGAGGCCAATAGCAACGACGTCGAATTCTTTCAATCGTGCGCTTGCTACCCATATGACCAGCAACTTGGATTCATGGCATTCCGCAAAGACCTTCTTGCGTAATACAGCAGGTAGAACCAGTTGAAGAGAGACCTCCTTTCCATTTAGAGACTCCCATCGACGGTACAAAATGCCTTCCTTTAACTCTAGTCTTTCCCACTGACTCCAAAGGGACTTTACTTTGGGACTAAGAGGTGCTACCTCTTGCCATGAGGGACGTCTACCCCTCATCTTCCATTGCAGGACTTGAGCTAACTCAGGGTCTTGGCCTTGTGCATCTCTCAAATACGGCTTCGTCCATAAAGACTCTTCCACTACACTCGACTCGGCGCAAATGCTTTCATTTTTCTGATGCTCTGCCTCTTGGATTCCCATCGTAGTGACTCGAAGCTTCCCAATTTCAGAACATACATCCTCGGTATTGATGCCAACTGACGAGACTTCCTTTGTGTGAGATGTCTCCACAGTGTCATTTTCCTCAAGCCTTTGGCAGTGTGAACAATCCTGACAGGGTCTTCTTGAAAGGGCATCTGCATTGCCGTGAACTCGACCTGCTCTGTGTTGAATGTCGAGATCATAGGTGCCCAAAATCTCCAACCACCGGGCTACCTGTCCAACAGGATTGCGGAAGTTTGTCAGCCATCTCAACGCTCCGTGGTCTGACCGCACTGTGAATTTCCGTCCATAGAGGTAGTGATGAAATTGTCTCACGCCAGACACAACAGCAAGCAATTCCTTTCTAGTGACACAATAACGCTTCTCTACTTTTGTCATAGACTTGCTGTAGTAGGCTATAACCCTTTCTGTACCATGTTGCACCTGGGTGAGGACTGCTCCCAGTCCATTCGCACTTGCATCTGTGTCCAGGATGAAGGGATCATCAGCAGTAGGGTATGCCAAGACTGGAGAGGTAGTCAGTTCATGTTTAAGTCTTCTGAAAGCATCCTCGCACTCTTCTGTCCAGTGGAATACACGTCCCTTCTCTGTAAGCTGATGGAGCGGCCTTGCAATGTCTCGAACCCCTTCACAAATTTCCTGTAATAGGAACATAGTCCGAGGAAACATCTGACATCATGTACGGTTCGTGGAGTAGGCCATTCGTTGACAGAACTGATCTTTTCAGGATCTGCCGAAACACCAGCAGCTGATACCACATGGCCCAGAAAAGAGACCTCCTTCTGCAACAGGACACATTTCTTTGGGTTGAGCTTTAATCCGAACTTCTCTAGCCTACCCAGTATGGTGTCCAGTCGGGTGAGTTGCTCAAGAATGGAAGGGCTGTGCACAATTACGTCATCCAGATAGACAAGGCAAATGTTGTCAATTAGTTCATCCAGAACTCTGGTCATCAATCGCTCGAAGGTTGCCGGGCATTGCAAAGCCCAAAGGGCATCACGCGAAACTGGTAAAGGCCATATGCGGTGATGAATGCAGTCTTTCCACGATCTCGTTCTGACATCTCTACCTGACAGTAACCACTCTGTAGATCAAGAGTGGAGAACCATTTCGACCCAGACAATTTATCCAATGAATCATCGATCCGCGGGGAAATGCATCTTTGGTAGTCACATTGTTTAACTTTCTGAAGTCAATGCAAAACCGAGTGAAACCGTCCTTCTTCTTCACTAAAACAATTGGTGAAGCCCACGGGCTTTCGGATGGTTCAATCACACGTCTTGTCATGTCCTCAATTTGAGATGATTCTTCTTGTCGTTGGTGGACGGGCAACCTCCTTGCTCTCTGACGAATTGGAGGGAATGTCCCAGTGTCGATTTGGTGCTGCACTACATCTGTTCTCCCCAAGTCTTCCTTACTTTTTGAGAAAACATCCGAGTGTTTGCAAAGAAGATTACTTAGCTTCACCCTCTCGTCCTTGTTCAGGTTTTGTGCACTCTGCTTTCAGATGTCGTGCAAATGCTCTGGAACCCGCATTCCATCTACTGTTGCATGTGAAGTCTTGCCAGTTGTTGAAGTCTCGTCTGAGGCTTCCGTCTTCTTTTGAACTACTTCGGCGCTCTCACACTGGCCAATGGTGGTCCCCTTGTAGAACTTGACAGGTTGGTCGGAAACATTAATGACTCTGACCGGTATTGTCTTGGCACTTGGCCTCATCACGGCCGCATCGACCAGGACCTTTCCTGGCCCAGTCCATCTGACAGAAGGTTCCAAGATGACATCAGTGTTTGTCAAATCATCCTGCATTTGGCCCTGTACTACTTGTCCACTAAATGGAGAAAGTATGACTGTATCAGTCAAGGTGACTCCGCAGCAAGCAGGTGACACATCCAAGTTATGACACTGAATCTTTATGCCATCCACCAACATTTCCCGAAGACCAAAATCTACTTTGCACTTCCAATCCTCCAAGCAATCGAGACCAAGAATTCCATCTTCATTCACATCGGCAAACCAAATCAGTTTCCTGCGCGACTTTCCTCCTAGACAGATGTCCAACTCCCCCTTACCCTGTAAGGGAATACAGTGATCACCTGCAGTAGTCATTTTGACACCCATGTCTTTCTGTAGGAACTTATCGCACCCAATCCTTGACGCAACACTAGTGTTTATGACAGAAACAGACGCTCCGCAATCAACCAGCATCCGAACCGAATGATCACAAACCATAACATCAACATAAAGACATATATCTCCCGCTCTTGATGCTTTAACAGACATATAACGAGCTTGCTCCATTTTCTTTCCATCGGGCCTTTTGGAAAATTCTACCGGCTCCTGACCCGCAGAGTCGGTAGTTTCTAGTTTTCCTGGTCCCATCTGTTTCTTTCCTTCATTGCCGGACAATTGTACTTGTAGTGACCTTCTCCTCCACAATTCCAACATGTACTCTCTCTCTTTCTCCTTGAAGGAGATTTCTGTCTCAGCTGCTGTGCCCTTCCTTCAGGTCTCCCTTTTGCTATGTCGGCCATGTCTTTCTTTAAGCCATCTACAGTCATCTGTAGCTCTTTCACCAAGGACTCCATAGTGACATTCTTTTCACTCGTCTTTTCACCATCTTCAATTTCCAAATTGAGCGTTCTAACTGTAGTATTTAGGAACTCAGAGACATAAAACTAGATACAATGAATTTAGAAGTTGAGATGATTTAATCTATTCCAAGATGTCCGATCATATTGTGATCATGTGTACATAAAGGGGATTGAGCCCTCGACGTTGACTGTTAGCACAGTCTTACAAACACAACATATTTCCCTCCTTTAAAGAGATGAATAATGTTATATAACTAAGTCCAGATATGAGTTCAAAAGTTTATGAGTCCAGAAAATAAAACTTGTTTATTAACAACAAGCCTGAAATTTTATTAACCTATATTGAGCAATTGTTTCATATGAGTCCAAAACTTAAACGTTCCAGTTTTTTAATTTCTATGCTCAATACTTGTCGGCTCTAAGGATTTAAGATCTGTAATCTCGTAGATATCCAGGTCGTCTCCTTAGACGCTGAGAACGACGAACAGTTCGCGGTTCTGCTCGCTGTTGCTCTTGATCTTCAGTGCTTGTAGGGAATGGAAAGGTGTCTTCCCAATCGCTTTCATTCATGTTGCCTGGCTTGCTCGCGATAAGGCGTCTGGTGTTCCATCGCGTTCCGTCATCTAGTACAAATGCATTCGAGCCGAGCTTCTTCACGATCTGTTTGGGTTTCGATACCCCCGAAGCTAGCTTGTGCTTGCGATTTGGACGCTTTACACGAACCCAGTCACCGATAGCGAATTTCGGTGTGATTGCTCGTCTGCGTTTGTCAGTGTACGCTTTCATGCTTTGCTGTTTCCTCTCAATCTCTCTCGCTTCAGCCTGTGTGCTTGCAGGCTCTGAAACCGGTGGTTTCAGGATGTTGAATGGCATACGGAGGTTCCGTCCCAACATCAACTCTGCTGGAGTCTTTCCGGTTAGCGAATGAGGTGTTGAGCGATACGTGCGTAGTAGGGTCTGGATGGCCTTATCGAAGGTCATTCCATCTGCGAGATTCGCTTTCAAGCTCTCCTTGATTACCCGGTTGAAACGCTCTACGCCGCCATTGCTTTGAGGGTTGTAGCGAGTTGTGAGGCGATGTTGAATTCCATTAACGGCTAGGAATTCTTCGAACTGTTCAGACGTGAACTGTGGTCCATTGTCCGTGGTGATAGATTCTGGAAGACCCCACTTGGTAAACATCTTCTCCAAGATGCTAATGACTGATGTCGTAGTGACTGAGCTTGTTGCTGCTATCTCAGGCCACTTGCTATGGAGGTCGTGTACAACTAACAAAAATCGCTGACTTTGAGGAGCGGCTTGGACTTCCCCAAAGATGTCGACTTGAAGTTGCTGCCATGGCTTCTTCGGCCATGGGGTCGGCTGCAGTGGTGCTGGCCGCGGTTGAGTTTTTCGCTGAGAGTACACGCTTCACAAGATCTGACGAGATCTTCTACGCGTCGATCGATCGCTGGCCACCAGATTGCTTCGCGACATCGTTGCTTCATCTTCACCACACCTGGATGACTTTCATGTGCGGTTTGTAACACACGATGTTGAAGCGATTTCGGGATTACCGCTCGGGGGCACGGGCGATACACGTGTCGTCGAAGATAGCTAGCTCATTGCGAACACGATGATATGGAACGAGGTCTTCGGAAATCTCTAGGCCATGCTGTTTGGAGATAATGACAGACCTTCTGTAGAGTTGCATCTGCGGCTGACTCTGTTTTCAGCTGCTCACGCGTCACAAGCTTTGCGGTCACGTGAGAGATCACCATAAGAACGTAGTCTTCGACGCCGTCTTCGATGTCGCTTCTTGCATGGCTATCGCGATTGCTATTCGCGTTCGGTGTACGGCTAAGCATATCTGCTACTCGGTTGCGTGAACCCGCGAGATATTCGACCTTGAAATCATATTGGTGCAGTCGATCTGACCATCTGTAGATGCGGAGTGGGCGGTGTCCAGATCCTGAAGTGCTCAACAAGGTTGTTAAGGCTTGATGGTCAGTACGAAGTGTGAACTTGCGACCGTAGAGGTACATATGCCAGTGTTCGCAGGCATAGATGCATGCGAGCTTCGCGTTCTCCTGTAGAATACTTTCGCTCTGTGTCCGACAACGCCGAGATGCGAATGCGACCGGACGTACACTGCCGTCGATCGTTTGCGATAACACTGCTCGATAGCGAACGCTGACGTCTGTAGTCACGCACATTTCAGCGCTTGGAGTGAAGTGAGCGAGAACTGGCGGCTCTGCGATTCTTCCTTTGAGCGTGTTGAATGCGGTCTCTTGTGCGTTGTGCCATTCCCAAAGCGCGTCCTTCCGAGAAGCTTCTGCAGAGGTTCTGCGATTTCTGCGTATTGTGGCACGAATTTGCGGTAGAAGTTCGTTGTTCCCAAGAATGAGGCTAGCTCCTTCACATTCGTTGGGGCTGGGAGTGTTCGGATAGCTGCAACGTTGTCGAGTGTAGGCGTCAGACCATTTGCAGTGACATGATATCCCAGAAAATCAATGTCCGAAGCAGCGAACGTGCACTTGGCCTCGTTGAGCGTCAAGTTATGCTTGGCGAGGCGCGTCATGACTTCTGCTAATCGTTGATCGTGCTGAGCCTTGTCCTCTCCGAAGACTACCACATCATCAAGGAGATTCAACGTGCCCTCGATTCCAGCTAGAACTGAAGAAACGATTTTCTGGAATGCGCTAGGTGCTGAGTTCAGTCCATAGGGCATACGGCGATACTGAAACATGCCTATGTGTGTGTTGAATGCAGTGAGATGGCGGCTCTGCTCTGCTAGCGGAACCTGGAGATAGCTACGTCTCATGTCTAGTTTAGAGAAAACTTTAGCTCCGTGGAATGAAGCTGAAAGTTCATTCATAGTAGGAAGTGGATACTTATCCGGAATGATTGCCTTGTTGACTGCCCTCAAATCTACACAAAGTCTAAGATCTCCATTCTTACGGCGTGCGATGACCAGATTAGACACCCACGGGATGAATCGATGCGCTCGATGATGCCATCGGATTCAAGCCTATGAAGTTCCTTTGAGACTTCATCCCTGACAGCTAACGGAAGTCGACGGAGACTCTGTGCAGTAGGTGGGACTGAGGAATCCACCCTTGGTGCATGGCAATATCCTTTGCATTTACCAAACTCGTTGAAAAGTGCAGCATAGCCTTCTCTATACGCATTGTCAATGAGCCGAATCGCTCACCAGTGTGGTCGTTCATCTGAAATCCTAGGGCGTCGAACAGATTGACTCCCATAAGGCTCTCGCCCTTCGCTATGTAGAACGTAAAGCTGTCGAGATGTACATCCTTGTACCCGACAGGAAGCTCAACCGTGCCCAGAACGGAAATCAGTGTAGGTGGTTCACCATATGCTATGAGCTTGCTCGATGTCGATGACAGGCTACAATGTGAGAAATGTCGATGATACAGTTTATCACTAAGAATTGACACTTTGGTCCCCACATCAATCATCAAAGAGAGGTTAGTACCAGCAATCTGCACTTCACATTCTTTGAACTGACCTGAATTTGCTGAAGAAATCCGGTCTGAGAGTGTGAACACGCTGCTTGCTATGTCGCCCTCTATTGGTTCATCAACGTGTCGAACTGAAGATGCACTTTTCTTGGTAGATCTGCATACGCTAGAGAAATGGTTCATCTTCGAGCACGAATTGCAACGTTTTCCAAACGCTGGACACGCTTTCGGAGGGTGTGTCCGTCCGCAGTTCGAACACGACTTGAGTTAGCATGGTTAGAGCGGGCTTTGTTATGATATGGTCGTTTGATGTTCTGTACTGGAGTTGCCTGATGGGCAGTATGACTATGTCCTGTACTGGCACTCACAGTCACATCGTGTTGTTTGAGGAGCTTGGCGTCCAGCATTGCGGCTTCGATCTGGATCGCTAGATCGAGCGCCTTCTTAAGTGTCAGACCGTCATCCTCCATTAACAGACGTTCTCTAATACGGGGAATAGACGTCTTTTCGATTAGTTGATCTCTAACCAGTTCATCGTTTAAGGTGCCAAACTTGCACTTGGATGCCAGTTCGGTTATGGCTGCCACATATTGTTTTACTGGCTCCCCATGACCTTGTACTCTCTGTCGGAAACAATATCGTTCAATCATCACACTTGTTTTTGGCCCAAAATATTTCTCAAGTTCATCAACAGCTTTATCGTACGTACCGGTAGTAGACACTTCCAGCTGTCCGAAGATCCGCTGCCCCTCTGCGCCCAAACAGTGGATCAGGATTGCGGCGGCGGAGGTCGGGTATCTCCGCTGTGTCCAACCCGCTTGCAGTCAAATACGTTTTGAAGCTCAAAATCCATCGTGACCAAGGCACAGGAGGTTCTCCTGGGGTTGCTAGGAATGGGTTAGGTGCTACAAGACCTATTCCAGCCATTCTCGTCGCCAGATGTAGTATTTAGGAACTCAGAGACATAAAACTAGATACAATGAATTTAGAAGTTGAGATGATTTAATCTATTCCAAGATGTCCGATCATATTGTGATCATGTGTACATAAAGGGGATTGAGCCCTCGACGTTGACTGTTAGCACAGTCTTACAAACACAACACTAACTTGCCTTCCATGATAACTCACTCTCATCCCCTCTGTAGTTTTCAGCTCAGTGATCCTTGCTGCAACACTAAGTGCGTCGTCAATCGATTCACACTGTGTTTTCATGACCTCAAACCGAACTTCAGCATCCTTCAGGGCATCGACGAAGCAATCTTTAGCAAGTGTCCTTCTTGTCTCCTCAGATGCACCAGGGTAGACTTTCCTTACAAGACACTTAACACTATGAGCCAATTCTGTTAAAATTTCCTCTGATCCTTGTCTTTTGTTCTTTAACTTGTAACGGTTCAATTCCACTTGTCCTTTTGGTGCGTAACGGGAACTCAAGGCGGCTACAAGTGATTCAAAATCTGATCTTTGTGAAGCTGACAATTCCATTAGAGTTTCCTGGGCACCTCCTGGCAGACTCGCCGCTAAAAACACAGCCTTCTCCGACAATTCCAGCCGTTGATATCAGCTGCTATCTCAAAATGACTGAGGTAGCTCTCAAGTACTTCCTTTCCTGTGAATGTGCCCGGCTCGTACACAGGTTTTCTAGTTGGTTTAGCATATTCGTCCGGTGAGCGGACAGGACTTTTCTCATGTTCCAATGTCGTGCATTTCCGGCATCCGCAGTATGAACCAGATTCTGGTCGCCATCTGGAGCAGGCTTGTGCATCATGGCTGCAATAGCCTAGGTGGTCGAGTGAACGCCTCGTGCGTTGTTCTCTTGTCATCACTCTTTCCCCTTCGTTTCTTCCAAAGGGGTACCGTGCTGAACGCACAGTGCGTGCGTTGTTTGAGACAGGCGGATCCTCCCTGTGACTTCTAGTTGCGCATGGGGCGTCATAATCCCTTTCTACCAAACGCAATGTGCGTGCGTTGTCAGTTATAGGCGCTTTCTCGTTCTGACATTCTCTAACGCATCGTGCGTTGAAGCGTTCGTTATCAAACGAACCCATATTGTGTATTCGTTATGCAAAATCAGTGCCTCCTCTTCCCGACTTTTCCTTACGCATCCGGCGTCGTAGCGTTCGCTATAAGACGACCGCAAAGAGTGTGCGTTGTGCGCAATCAACTCTTTCTCTTCCTGACTTTTCCTTACGCCCCGGGCGTCGTAATCGAATGACCGCAGACTGTGTGCATTATGCGAAAGCAACGCCTCCTCTTCCTGACATCTCCTAATGTCCTGTGCGTAGTGACAATTATTATCCAACAAACGCATTGTGCGTGCGTCTGCGCGTGCGTAGTTTGGGACTGACACCACCTCATGCTCCCTTCTCCTGAAATCTCCTGTGTCAATCCCCTTGTCAAACGAACGCATTGTGCATTGTCTCGGATCACCGCCTCATCCATTGTACTCCTAACACTGCGTGCGTCGCCGCCTTTGTTGCCTAACGAACGCACCGTGCGCGTATTGTCAGGAATCAACGCCTCATCCATTCTACTCCTTACACCGCGTGCCTCGCCGCCTTTGTTGCCTAACGAACGCACTATGCGCGTATTGTCAGGAATCAACGCCTCATCCAGTCCACTCCTAACACCGCGTGCGTAGCCGCCTTCGTTGCCTAACGAACGCACCTGCACGCGCGTATTGTCAGGGATCACCCAGGTCGAAAATCCCATAGAAACCAGTAGAGAAAACCAGTAGAGATTTCTACTGGTTTTTACTGGTCAATTCTCTACTGGTTTCAATATGGAAAGTGGCGCTTTTCCATTAGAAAACCAGTAGAAAAAAGGTTACTGGAACCAGCAGAACACCAGTAGAAACCCCTAATGGAACCATTAGAAGACCAGTAGGATTCCATACAGTAACCATTAGGAGACCAGTAAAAAGAAGTGCTGGAACCATTAGGAGACCAGTAGGAACCTATACAGAAACCATTAGAAAAGAAGTGCTGGAACCATTAGGAGACCAGTAGGAATCCATTAGGAGACCAGTAGAAAAGAAGTGCTGGAACCATTAGGAGACCAGTAGGAATCCATTAGGAGACCAGTAGAAAAGAAGTGCTGGAACCATTAGGAGACCAGTAGGAATCCATTAGGAGACCAGTAGAAAAGAAGTGCTGGAACCATTAGGAGACCAGTAGAAAAGAAGTGCTGGAACCATTAGGAGACCAGTAGGAATCCATTAGGAGACCAGTAGAAAAGAAGTGCTGGAACCATTAGGAGACCAGTAGGAATCCATTAGGAGACCAGTAGAAAAGAAGTGCTGGAACCATTAGAACAGTAGAAAAAAGTCCTGGAACCATTAGGAGACCAGTTGGAATCCATACAGAAACCATTAGGAGACCAGTAGAAAACAAGTATAGGAATTCCCAATGGAACCAGTAGAAAACCAGTAGAAAACAAGTAGGAATCCCCAATTGAACCATAGCATTGGTTACATTGCATGGTTGACATTTTTTTGATCAGTTGAAATTCTATTACCTCAATGCACTTCCAACACAGTACTTCTCACAAAATCTGCCAGCCCTTGTTTTTTTTTTAAATAACTTTGTAAGAGCATGCATGCTGGTCTGCAAAGTAGACACAAAAATGACAGGAGCTGGCATGAAGTTCACTTTCAACACAACCATTTTCTCAAGGTTCAGCCACTTCCCTCGCAAATGTCTGTTAACAAAACACATCACAATCATGTTGATTCATCTTTATCATATTTAACACTTAAGAGTGTATCATTTTATTATCTGTCAGAATATCATACATCATATAGTGATTACAATTACTGTACATGAACGTTTAAAAAGCGAGGTTAACAGCTTACATGAAGAAGGTTTTTTTAAATACATATTTCATCAACAAAAGAAGAAATAATAAAACAATGTTAAATTGGCTAATTATTGTCTAAAAATTATGGCCAATTTTAACAAAGAGAAATCAATCTTGACAATTTGGAGTAGGTTTGGCAATTTGCAATAGATTTCTTACGATAGCCATCTTGAGTAGAAACAATGAGCATGCAATTTTGCTGAAATTTGGAGAATAAATCACAAATGATAACGCAAAGCATGATTTTTACCTGTAGATTGTCAAAGTACATGTAAAAGATTGATATGTAACTTGATAGTACAGTGTATTATGACAAATTTCATTTTCCTCCTGAAATTTGATAAACAAATGAAATATATGGTTCATATTTTAGAAGGTTTGAATTTAAAAATGAAATAGATTTCATAATTCCGAAAAATAAATAGGGTGCGTAATTCTGGATTTGAAAAAGGAATGTTAATAACGATATTGAAATAGGGTTCATAATTCCGCAATGGAATGGTGTCATTATTTTGAATATGAAATAGGATTCATTATATTGAAGGTTCGTAATTCGAAAAGGATACAGGGTTCTATTCGCATTTTCAGAATAATAAACCTTTGGAACTTGGAAGTATTGAGCCCTTTTTAATTTTTAGGAATTATGAACATTTCATTTTGGAACTACGAATCCTAGTTCATTTTCAGAATTATGAACCCTATTAAATTTTTAGAATTATGAACCCTTCAGAATTTATAAAATTATGAACTTTCAGAAAACGACATGTAACAGTTCAAAGATTTCCTATCCATATAAATAGGTCATTTTCGTACTGTAATCAAATCATTGCATAGGTCCTTGTTAAGTGCCTCATTACCAATTATTCAATTCACCTGTTACAAATAAATGTATTTAAATAGTCAGAAAACTCAGAATGCAAATTGAATACATTATTTGTTGCTAGGTATGACACATTATGGGTTGCCCTACCTAACAACACATAATGTTTGCATTTTGACTATTGAAATACAATTATTATTAACAGGTGAATGAGATAATTTGTTACGCGGCACTTTGATTTGATTGTATAAAGAAAATGGCCTAATCACATGTTACTGCAGCATTTATGATTTTTTTTTGGCGGTTCACGTGCCATACCTGGATAAGTCTTAAGTGCTTAAGAATGGAATCGATTTGTATTGCATTTACCTCACTCAACTTTTCTCTATGACCAACTTATATGATTTGCCACAGGTTTTAGGAACTGACATATTAATACAAAGGGGGTGGGGTGAGCATGAGACTGATCTACTACATAAGCATTATGAAACAGGTCTACTTCATATTAGTAATAACAAATATACACAAATACTGAGATCTTTTACCCAAATCATTAATATGTCAGTTTGTAAACCCTGCAATTCATTAAAATTGCAAGTGACATGAATGGGCATTTCAGTTCTACAGCTAAGCTATTCAGGTTCGTGGCTATATAACTCACCCCCATCTCTCTATCTCTATAATGAAGGGGAAAATAACCTGAAATTTTCTTGCAGTTATGCTATCGGATGTGTGTAGATCGACCTCATTTTGGAAATATCCCTCTTCAGCTTGGACTCATGGTTTAGCTTTTGGGTGGAATCTGCTGTATAATGCAAGTGCTGCTTGATCCAGGGTACGCAAAGAATTCTAATGCATGAATAAAGCAAAAAGAAAGGAATACAAGTTAAGAAAAACTGTTATAAATTTTAAAACTGGAACGTAAACAATGAATTAAATAATGAATTCTGTCAGAAAAGTACTGCTTCAAAGATTCATCAGAAATAATCTCTCATTGCTCACAAACATAATATAAACATACCTTTGCATTTTAAACATTTGTTGGCAATGCAAAACGTGATTCAGGATTTTTTGTAAATAATCATCAATACAATTCTAGTTTGCTAATGAGAGTAGAATCAAAGTTCTATTGACCTATGCGGGCGAGGAAAAGAACACAGTTTGAAACTCGCAAAATATGGTCGGTTATTGCAACATACCTGCAGGTTTTAGTGATCTGAAATTAATTGAATTATATGTATTTGAAACTTAGGAAAAATAAGCCTTTCGAATGAAATGATCAATTTGTTGATGCAATCAGTGATCATGCAAAATATGAAACATATACGGTATGTAAAGAAAAAATACAAGTACATCTACACAATTACCGATAATGTGGCTTCAACTGTGTCACGAGGCTGCTGAATGCTGATCCAGAAGGTTGAGAGAAAGTAGCATATTGTGCATGGTCTCACGTCAATATACTGTGGCCACAATGTGCTTTGAATCCACTGCTTTGATGAAAGATGTCAAAAGATGCCTACAATTAATAAGAAAATAAATAAAGTTAAAACAAATTGAATGGTTGACGCATGTGCAACACACGTAGGCCTACAGCTACAAACTTCTTTGTACAGCCTGATTGTGAATAATTTTGTTAACCATTTACGGGTCTAACCATTTATTTCCAGATAAAGGCTTCTGTATATATAGGAACACACCATGAACTGATTATACATTTATGGTGAAAGAACTTTGTACACGTCTTCAGAGGTGAAGTTTTCTCCGATACACTTAATTGCTGTCTAAACTCTGTACATACATTTTTGTTAAAGTACTTGTTTAAGGTTATTTGACATGGCTAACATCGAAATGGTGTGGTGCGTTCACCCTTTCGAGAAAAGCCCCCGCTTGTCGCGAAAGGGTGCGTTGAGAACGGAGAACCGCCTTAACGCACCCTTTCGGGTTAAGCGGAGGGGGCTTTTCTCAGCGTTGACTAGTCTTCCACATCAGTCGTTTGTCGTTTAAAATGGAATTTAAGGAATATAAATTTAATTTGTTTAAATTGAAATAATCAAAATTGAAACAGATAGACTAGAAAATTAAATAAAAATACTGTTTAAGTAACTCCAGGGAGCTCCGACGTCGGTACAGGAAAACGATTCAAATAGCAGATTGGGCGACAATTTTTCGAATGTGAAGAGGTAGTAATTACAATTTTGACTTACAATGTTTTTCGACTCCTCTGAGCATCGTCCCAACCACTTGAAATTATAATATGAAGAAGTCTTCGATGGGAAAAAGGGCGATTCTTCGTCCTAATTTGACGATTCATCCATGTTGCATCGTCGATTCAAAATGGCGAAGAGAAAATACGCATGCGCAGTAGCCGCGCAGCAAATAAGAATATTCATGATATAGAGCGCTGTTCGCTCAAAATTGCTGAATATGCACGAGGTTGAGAAGGGCTCTCTTTCTTCGATTCTTCAGCAATTTCGAGTGAACGGCGCTCTATATCATGAATATTCATATTTGCTGCGCCGCTACTAGAGCATGCATACTTTCTCTTCAACATTTTTGTTGAATCAATGATACAACATGGATGAACCGATTGTCGGGTTAGGACGAAGAATCACCCTTTTTCCCAGCATCAAAGACTTTTTCAAATTATAATTTCAAGTGGTTGGGAAGTCAAAATTCACAAGTTCACATTTCGAAAAATGCAGCCCAATCCGCTGTTTGAATCGTTTTCCTGTACGACTACGAGCTCTGGAGCTCCCTGGAGTTAGCGTTTATGCTTCTCATGCAGCGCACTTTATTTTTAAAAGAATAAAGCACTCAGTTCTCAAAATTGACATTACTTACAGCAGAGTTAAAGCCATGTGTAGGTAAATGCACAAACTTTGCTTTGAATGATGCCCCATGCATCCCATCAAGATCCTATACATAGATGCACATGCATGGGATCATACAATACATTTCTCATCTTGGCGTTGGAAATAAGCACTCCTACTACTACTTCACAATCATACATTACTACGTTTCAGAACAGAAAACAGTTACTATATATATTGTAAATAAATTAGGTAAATCTAAGACTTACCCATAATGTAGAATAGAAGGGGAAAACGGAAGTATTCAAAAAGATTTTGCCACTCTGCTCTAGCTCCTGTCGCTGGCTCTGTGTAGCAGTTGAGGAATGGCTATAGTATAGTATTGTGTGTATGTGTGTGTACTCAAGGCAGGCATGGTATACGCGCGCACATGCACTGTGCACATGCTTTCACTGCATGGCTTGGTTATATACGTACACACAGAGTACTATTGCAGCTGTTCAAAAGGCGGGAGTCGCATTTTGGGGTTTTGGGGCTTGTAGTCTTGATCAATATTGCAGACCTTATATGGTGCATGTCAATTAGATGTTGCACAATCTGTAAATTAAAACTATTAATATAATGACTTATGGAGAGTTTCTAACTCCTGGTTTGGGGGTTTAAATAAACATTGGTATACTCCAGAGGCGGCGCTAGATCCTACTGGTTTCTATCGGATTTTACTGATCTTCAAAACCATTAGAATCATCTGGTTCGTAAAGTTTTCTACTGGTTTCGACTTAGGATTTTTACACCCATGTTAAAACCATTAGATCCTACTGGTTTCTATTGGATTCTACTGGTCTTCAAAACCATTAGGCTCTACTGGTTTGTAAAGGTTTCTATTGGTTTGACTTAGGATTTTTACACCCATGTTCAAACCAGTAGATCTTACTGGTTTCTACTGGTCTTCAAAACCATTAGGCTCTACTGGTTTGTAAAGTTTTCTACTGGTTTGACTTAGGATTTTTACACCCATGTTCAAACCATTAGATCCTACTGGTTTCTATTGGATTCTACTGGTCTTCAAAACCATTAGGCTCTACTGGTTTGTAAAGGTTTCTATTGGTTTGACTTAGATTTTTACACCCATGTTCAAACCAGTAGATCTTACTGGTTTCTACTGGTCTTCAAAACCATTAGGCTCTACTGGTTTGTAAAGTTTTCTACTGGTTTGACTTAGGATTTTTATACCCATGTTCAAACCATTAGATCCTACTGGTTTCTATTGGTTCTACTGGTCTTCAAAACCATTAGACTCTACTGGTTTGTAAAGGTTTCTACTGGTTTTACTTAGTATTTTTACACCCATGTTCAAACCATTAGATCTTACTGGTTTCTACTGGTCTTCAAAACCATTAGGCTCTACTGGTTTGTAAAGTTTTCTACTGGTTTGACTTAGGATTTTTATACCCATATTCAAACCATTAGATCCTACTGGTTTCTATTGGTTTCTACTGGTCTTCAAAACCATTAGACTCTACTGGTTTGTAAAGGTTTCTACTGGTTTTACTTAGTATTTTTACACCCATGTTCAAACCATTAGATCTTACTGGTTTCTATTGGTTTCTACTGGTCTTCAAACCAATAGACTCTACTGGTTTGTAAAGGTTTCTAATGGTTTTACTTTACCGTTCCTCCTGAAACCATTAGACTCTACTGGTCTCTGGAAAACCAGTAGAAACCATTAGAATGTCTCTACTGGTTTCTACTGGTTTCTATGGGAATTTCGACCTGGGCACCGCCTCATCCAGTCTACTCCGAACGCCGCGTGCATCGCCGTCTTCATTGTCTATCGAACGCACAGTGTGACTGTCTATGGGAGAATTCTCTGCGTGGTCTGGCACGTGGTATTCATCAACGGTAACAAATGACATTCCTTCTTCCAGTGGTATCGTTCCCAAAGCAGGGGGACCAGTTTCATGATCACTGTGAACATAATCGGAATACATTCTTGCCTCCGAGTTAGGTATGGGTTCCATGTTATTCCAACAATTGCACTTTCATATGTGAAATAATCCCACCGCTGCCACCAATGTAACGCCTTCCCACTCAGTCTAACATGCACACCCGTTCAAACACGCTCATGCACACACTGGTTCCCTGTACGTGCACAATTGACGATCCACACTCTCTAATTCGACAATAAATGATCACATATCATTCAGGCTGAGTTACAATCCAATAAACTTTATTAGATTATTAATACATCAAACATAAACAGAACACATGAATCATGAATCAATGAGATATTACCGATTTAGATGGATTCTAAAGAGCTTCTTAAAATCTCGTCTTGTCACAATATTCCCACGCTTTCTCCAGCCCCGTTTTCGCCCTCTACGGCCAAATTCGTCAGGCGCTACAATACGTTGACGGGGATATCAATAATGACCATGTAAAGTACATGTGTACTTAGAAAATTAGTACCGGTATCAAGCATTATACAAATGTGACTATTACAGGTGTAAAGAGTTATACAAGTGGGACTTTCATTACTGTAAAGGGTTTTTTCATCTAGAGAAAATCTGATTTCATAGCCATGTTAGAGGTGTTGTGGTTGAGTGGATACGTCGCCGGACTGTCGATCACAAGGTCCGTGGTTCGAGTCCCGCCGCTGCACTAATGTCCTTTGGCAAGACATTGATCTACATTTGCCACACTCCACCCAGGTGAATTAAATGGGTATACCTGGTAGGAATTTATTCCTTGAAACGCAGCGCGCGTAACAGCTGCACTGCTAAAGCCAGGGTAATTATGCTGCATTATTGTAGAGCGCTTAGAGACTTCTGATAAAGTAAGTGTTAGGCGCTATATAAGCACTATAATTATTATATAGGAGAAAACAGGGAATAAAAGCCATATCAACTTCTCAATGCAATAATAGATTTTATCAAAAAATTTCCTCTTACTAGTCTTCTACATTGAAGAAACGCTTCAAACTGTATTGGTTTGGGGCTAGGAGTCTTTTGGAAAGGATCTGTTTATAGCAGATTTCTGGTTTAGAGAAAATGCCCTGATTAATGTTGCTTACTTGCTATTACATGTGTAAGACTATGTTCATGTATATAATTTCAGTGTCATGAATGTAGATTTTAAGCATCATGAAAACAGTCATGAATCCATGTAGCAATTTTTTGTGTACTGTGAATTTATCATAAAGCTTATCATGCTCGACATAGGATTTTATTTTGCAAACTAAATGTATCCCCAATTTTTGTGTACATATGTACTTACAAATAATCAATTTCAATTCTTCTATTTTGGGGAAGAAGCGATATCTTTTTGGATATGATGTCTATTCCCCAGGCTACCATTTTAAAGGATAGTATTTATTATTGTGTGTACAAAATATACATGTGTGTGTTCACTCTGGAAAATATGTTTCTAGATTGAATGTAATATTGAAATTGATATTTCTGTTTTATAATTTTTATCAGATTTTTAAACAATTTTCTCATACCCTTTATTTCTCTGCTCTCGTTCAGCTCAACTTGGGAGAACTCCTACCGGTATCCCTAATTCCTCCTTCATTTGTTATGAAAGAACCACAGTATTATCTTGTGTTAATATTACAATGCAAGTATTTAACTTTGATGATGTATTAATTATGCAATTTTTTTATTATCTTGAATATGTTGTAATTTTGGGAAGAGACGATGAAGAGAAATAAATAAAATAAAATCAAAATAAATCAATTATTTGGAGAACTCAAATCAGCTCTTAATACTAGTGATGTCCGAACAATCATGCGACACTCTATAATTTGAAGCTGATTTTGCACTTGCAGTGACGGATCAAGGGGAGGCCAAAACGGCCGCGCCCTCACCCCCTATTGTCAGCGCAAAAAACAGAGAGAAGGAAAAAAAAAAAAAAAAAAAGGAGAAGAGAAAAGAAAGGAAAAGAGAAAAGAAAAGAGAAGAGAAAAGAAAGAAGAGAAAAGAAAGAGAGAAAAAGAGAAAAGAAAAAGAAGAGAGAAGCCGGGTGAGAAAGGGAGAAAGACAAGGAAATGGTACTAAGTGACAGTTACGACGAATAAGGGAAAAACTGGGGGTAAGCGCGTGTGAAATGCGAGCACATGGAGGGGGGAGACTGACCGTATTCCGACTTGTAGGTTGTGCAAAACTGAGTCGGAATTCAGCTTATTTTCAAAAATTCTAAGCATGCTTGTTTAAATGTTAAGCAGTAGTGCCTGAAAAGGTTAGTGTAAAAACATTTCTGAAAAGGCCGCATGCACCTGGCCCCTTCAAAGAGCAGTAAGAGAATGGTAATCAGGAAATGATAGGGTTAATTGTAGAACTCCCCTGGCAGGTGTTGTACCTTTTAACTTAACGATCTCACGAGGAAAAAACCACACTATCAAACAAGTAGACCTAGGTTATATAATTAATATCAACAATTTAATAAAAATAATCAAGGTTCGTATAAATCGTTCGGGCACAGATGAAAAAAGAACACAATCTACGGGAGCGAACAACTCTCTTATTAGACGACAATAATTAACATGAAAATAACACTACAGTGATCACTGGATAAAATAGACAACGGAATCGTCTCAGGGCGTATGAAACGCCCCGGAGGTTAATCTCTGTCACATTCAAAGATTGAATACACAAATATAATCAATCATACAAAAACAACAATAATAATCAATCATTCAAAAATCAAGCACAAAAGGGATCATCAAATAAATCAGCAACTGCAACGAGGTCAGGAAATAACGATGCTGACGATGGCGACGATGATGAAAACGATGACTGCATGATATATGACAGCGATGATGATGAAGATGTTTCAGTAGCTGTAAGTTCTCATCGAGCGGTCCTATGTAAATGGTGAAATATCACGCAAAAGAATAGAGATGGACTACATTGTGGATTGTGCTAACTCCCAATCTCAGAACTCCTTTATTCACCTAAATTACGGTTGCCAATAGGCCATTTTCGTAATGTAACCAAATTTAATGCATCAGTCTTTGTAAAGTGCCTCAATACAAATTATTTCATTCACCTGATATTAAGAATAATAGTATTTCAATAGTCAGAATGCAAACTGCATATATTAAGTGTTGCTAGGTAGGTCAAGCCACTGTGTCCTACCTGCGTCCCACCCGTCCCCCCGGGATTTCTTTATGAAACTCAAATTTTTCATTTTTTGGACTCGCTTATATAAAAATCTTTCCTACATTCTCAGAGCAGAAAAGTGACATTTTTCTTAATCAACAAAACAGGTATAGAGTGATGAACTGATGACGCCATTGACTTGTTGATTTGCATACAGCCTTTAATGTGATACATATATATTAACATTTCATGACATTATATGTGAAATTTAAAATTCCATAACTTTGTAATATCCTACAGTATATCATCCGATTGTGATGAAACTTTCATTGCGCTGTAAAATTACTGTTATTGTTTATTGAAATCAACTTGAAAAAAGGTCGTCATGTGTACCCCTTTCATACCCTACTCTACAGTTTCATCACACATGCACATTGAAGGATTACTCATGTTAGATTCTGAGTGGACGCGGGACCGCTGCCGACCGCCCCGCCCACTACATTGATTCCATTAATATATAAGCACATAATTTAATCGCTTGATATAGGGATATATTCCCCTACCGTACCAACGGAAATAACTTTCTTGTAGAGGAATTCAAAACTTGCTCCGAAAAGATATCTGAGTACTTTTTTTTTTGGAGTTCCGCCTTATTTTTTTTTGGGGTGGGTTAGTGTGGTGCCCGTTTGGCGCATATTTTTGATAAAATCGACGTGCGTCAATGCAAATTACGCATGCGCGCGCGATATCGGCCAAGATGGAGTTCATCAACAGGGTGAGTTCGCCGATGAACCCGTATTCTGAGGATGCCTTAGAGACCAAAGAAGAACTTGATGCAGCTCGTGATGAAGTTCTAAAGCAGCAGAAGAAGACAGCACGTATCCCTTTTAAATTTCATGGTAATTGATGGGAGGAAAATTATGTAAATTGATATTACTTATGGGACGCTACTAACATAGTGACGGTTGCTAAGTCTTCAGCAGATGCTGGGCCGACGAGCCAGGCTATGAAAGGTCTGGGGTTCCGTCGGATTTGTCGCTGTATCCACGTAGCGTAGCCAGGCCAGGCCAGCGCCAGGCCAGGACGGGGATTTAACGAAAATAAAGCTGTCACGTTTGCCGTTGAATTACATGAAATATAATCATCAAACAAACTAACTACCGTGAATATATGTAATTGATGATTACTGTCCATCATTATTATAAAGTTTCAAAGGTTTCAGAAACATTGCATGGAATCTGGAAACTTCAATAATGCATAAAATAAATTAATCTTCAATAGTTTACTGTTTGAAATCATCTGTAAGTGTAATACTAATAGTAAAGAAAACCATCCTGTCTAGACGTAGTGTCGATGTCACTATGAGCATCATTCATCATTTTGTAACTCCTCACCATTTTTTGGCCATCAGATACATGTCAACCATTATTTAAAGCTTCAATATTGAAAAAATAAAAAATGTACAACTTTTCAGTTATTTTTTTGTTAACTTATACTTAGTCTACATGTATACGTTTTATAGTCTGATTCTGATCTGTCAGCTTGTCCATGAATAAACAATAATTTTTGTGTGCGTAAATCACTTTTGGTCTTGACCTGGGTTACAGTAGGGTGTCTGAACGATTTTTCAATTTTCCCTTTTGGATTGTTTTTCACCATCATGGTTGGATAATTGAAAAAATCAACTACTCAGAAGAACACATTTCAAATTTCAAGGCTCACCGATGTTTCTATCAAAAGATACAGCCCCCCAAAATCTAGGCAATATTCATCCAATTTTTGTCAAGAATGGACAAAAAGTGGTACATGCCGAGTTATAATTTTTGCTCAAAAGCTGCACACAACGATATGCAAAGCATTGGGTCAGGCTAAGGGTATTTTCAAACTAAAACTGCTCGTGATCCCTTGGGACTAGAGAAAAAATACCGTAAGCGCATGGATATTTTCCTTACAGCTGGCCCAACTTATTTGTCAGGGGCTCGATTCATGAAAGTGGTAAATCTCCGAGTTACCATGGAAACAATGTCTAAATCGCTGTTTTGATCAAGATATTTTTAGATTTCAGAGTCGAGCTCCTTTGGGGAATATGAAGAAAAACCTGTTCTTTCATATGACACTTCACTTATTGAGTATCACCTTCAGGATCACGAGCAGTATTGGTTTGAATCTCAATTTGGTAATAAAAACATTGACCAATTTTGCATGAGCATGTAATGCACATGGACTGCATATGTGTGCAATCTCTATGGGAAGGATTTTAGCACACAAAACCGAGTGCACGATCAGACACCCTAGTTACAGGTAGATCTATTTTTAGATTTGTACCATTCCTTAACCAACCACATCTTTCAGCATTTCTTGTTGGGAGTATAGCTAAAGTGAATGATCGTATTACCAATCTTGATCGTGAGCTTCAGGACCTAGCTACTGGTTTAGTCATAGAAAGCAGGCAGTCGTTTGGTGAAGATGAATATCCTCTGATCTCACCACGCTTTGATGAGGGGCCTAAAGCAGGTATGAATTCAGTCTTCTTTTGTCCTTCTTTCCTTGTTCATTTCATCTCTTCAAGAGGTGAATTGTACATTGATGAACCTTTTTTTCCCTTTTATTTCCTTGATTTCATTTATAGAACTTTGCAAATTTTTCAGACTTACCGGTATATATTTATATTTTCCTGCCAGACATCCAGATTAAGATTTAGACCAAGTACATAGGAAGGTTACAAAGATTTTTGAAGGAAGGTACATTGGTCTAGATTGTGATTATTGCTGTTACCTCAAGTATTTATGGAAATACTGAACATATATAATAACAATTAAAATAAACAAACAAGCAAACAAAGAAATTTTTGTAAAATGCAATTAATTTCAGTTGGTAGATTCTCTTGTTCATAACCTTATCCTTATGTCTTAAAACAGAAATATTGACCAATATTAAACCTTGTTTTGTGTTAGCAGTATTTAGCCTACAGTAAGTTGTAGAAAAGCTCAATTCTAATCTTTTGGCTTGTCTATGGATTGGTTCTGTGAATATGTTCATAATGAAAGGTTTAACTCTTGTTAGAACTAACAGTATTGTATTGTCTGTGCAATCATATTAATTTCATCCATGTGCATTGTAATAACCAATATATTTGTTTGCTTGTTTGTATTTCGTTTTCCAGACATAACACGTAAGTTGGGATTTAGATGACAAATTCTCTCTTTGCTCCTTTGCTTTCAGACTAATGTTTCAACTTTCAGAATTGATTTCTTTGCCAAATGTAACCCAAGTGAAGTGACTGCTATTCACTATAGAGATTATCAAGTAGCTCTAGAATGGGACATATTTAAGGAATGTGTACAGTGTATATCCTACAGAAAGAGAGTGATTGATGACTGCTTTTTTTCAAGGAATAACTTTCCTAAATTCCATTTAGACTTCAAACTTTAGAATTTTTTCAACTCTGTCAAACCGTTCAAGTATTTTCACTATTTTTTCAGATGTTTGTTTAATAGAATCCCGTAAACAACTGCATGCTATTACAGTGATACAGTAGTATTGAAATCATGCTTAGTGTATCACTTCACAGTAATTAATCCAGAAATATAATGTGATGTACATGTACAAGATCTGTACAAATTATATTCCCTACCATCTAGATATGATGAATTTGTTAAAGCAAATTGAATTGGTAATTAACCATAGATAGGATCAAGAACATTTGAGAAATACCTGGAGACTGCCTTGAGATTTCTAGGTTAATTTTCATTAAAGGTTCAGAGATAATTAAAAGCAAAAAATAGTTAAACTTCTATCATTTCAGATTGAGAGAATTCATTTTCTTTGATTTTACTTGCTTGCTGTAAACTGTCGTGGCCTTGTCTTCTTCATCACTTTCCTACAGAATTTTCTTTCTCCTCTGTATCCATTTCAAAGAGATATAAATTAGATCTGCCAAAAATTTGAACATTTCAACATGATGTGTTTTATTATTAGATTTTTGAGTTTTTTTTTCTGGTTTGTAACTTTGTATACCTTTTATTCATTTATTTACTTATGATTTTCTCCTACAATGTTGCAGATGCACAGTATTTTTAACACTTTGCATTCTGAAATTATTTTGTTGTTGTACATGTAGTTTTTATTCTACTATTACAGTATCTCTTCTATAACCCGAATACTGTTAGCTGGCACATTTATATTTTACTCCTTGTTTCCTATGTCAATAGTGACTAAAATAGCTTTCACAACCTTGCAACATTTTAATTTGTGATATCTTGATGCATTTTTTGTGTAATGCAAATAAATTGTTACATGTTCTTAAAAACCACTTTACCCTTTACATGTACAGTACGTACAGTGTACAGTTGTTTTCATGTATGTTTCCCAATGTTGAAAACTGTGATTCTGTGATAATTGTATGCTCCTGTTTTTTCTTCAAAGATGTTCTTTCATGTTCTTTCTTTTTTGTAGTGCAGACGAAAGTAACAAAAGACATTGTTTTCATATTCTAACATTCAATGTTGATTCTGTTGAACATTGTTTTGTTATGTACAGTCAGTGTGTCTGTTAGAAATTCAAGGTATGATTTGATAACAATTTTGCTTTGTATTTTTTTAATCTTCAGCTTTTCTGTTTCTGTGGCACTTCACCTGCATGTTGCAATTATCAACTTAACAAAAAAAAAGTTGCATGTGTCATTAACATTAATTACCCAAACTAATTTTGCATGAATAATTTGACTACCATATGCATTTATGATCAGAGAAGTTGTTTCCAGTCAAAAGCTAAATTTTCAGAAAACGTTGATTTAGAGATTTATTTTTAAAAAGTGTTACAAGATCAGATTTATTATGACTTGAAATGGCTTGTGTTAAATTAGACAAATATTGTTGATCTTGATTTCAACTTGTTTCTAGTCAAAGAAAATTAAAGATAATTCAGTGTACGATGGGAAATTAAAAAAAAGATAATCTTTTGATGATGAGATCCACTTTTCTCCTTGTAAAATAAGTTTCTTTTGGAAACAAGATCTCAGTTAAGAAATGTCTTAACCTTTGCCCTTTGCTTGCTTGCATGCATTGATCCCTTCATTGCTTGGGATATTGGCTTTTATCACTGATTGGCTTCCTTCATGTTGGGTCACTCATTTACAGCTAAAGATGTCAAAGAACTCAACCAGTTTGCAGGTGTATATGCTGTCAAGTCAAGTAAGCTATGTTTCTCCTTGTGCTATGCTTTACACATACACATCTCATAGCCTACATGTAGAGGGAGCAGGATTCTTGTAATACTATTTATACATTACTTTGAGAAATTCTTATAATACTATTACAGTCAAACCTGTCTATAAAGGTTACTCAAGGAAAACAAAAAAGTGGCCACTGCAGACAGGTGGCCTCTCTAGACAGGTTCTACATCACACATTTCTTTCTCAAGGGAGACAACATACATAGCCACTTAAAGCAGGTTGCCTCTATAGAGAGGTGGCCACTAAGACAGGTTTGACTGTATATACATTGGCTTGAAAAATTATTTTAGCACACATATTTGACATTTAATTTTGAAAGGACTTTGTGGTATTGGATTCTAGGAAATAGATTAAGAATTATTTCATTGATTTTCTTTAAAAAAAATTTTTTTTTAAACTGTTATTAAACCCAAAATATGAATATATTTACCATGCAGCAGGCCTGTTTGCAAATCATAAATTCAGGAACCCATGTAATGTAAGAATACCGCTAAAGAAGACTGTGCACTGTTCTAATATTCAACATTGTCATCATAAACCTTGTATTTTTTAATGTTGGATGGTTATATGGTATGTTTAAATCACAACCATTACATGCACTTGTTTCATCTATTCAATCATATCACTCATTTTAAAAACACAGTACATTCTCATGTTAATATTTCTGTGATTTATTCTTATAATATTCAGATATGAGTACATGTACACTGCATGCATAAAAACTTTTACCCAATTAAAGGCTGAAGTTTGACACAGAATATGCTGAATTATAATCATGTATATTGTAATATGGTATTTTCTGTTTGGATCCTTCTTTTTCCCGCTATGCATACTGTACATGTACATTACATGTGCAGTGTATGTGTAAAGAAAAATTGCTAAACTTGTTGTCATTCATTGTCTGTAGCTAGGGTTACCATTATATGTAATGAGCCTATTTGTGTGTGTATACATAATACATGGTTGGAAAATGGAGTACTAAATATGTGGGGATTGTGAAGGTTTCATTAAACTTTCTGCTTTTCATCGCTTTTGTGATTAAAATAAAATTTTGTCATGATGGTCAGAGGGGCATAGGATACATTGAGCTCTTGATTTAGCTACAAGTATGTATCCTGTGCTAATGTAGCAAAAAATACTTTTGAATTTATCTGATGAATGAGATTGAATTGTTCATTTTAATCATTGATGGATGTTTTACTTGCAGTGCTACAGGTTGATAAGTCCGATAAAGGAAAGCATCTCTTGAAGAATGTAGCAGCAAGCAAAAAGGTGATTATCAAGTTAACAATGCTAACTGTATGTCGATATTAATTATGTTTTTTGTTTGTTTTTGTTTTTCCAATTTAGATAAGGTACATATACCAGAGACCAAAGAGAAATCCTACTTAATCTTTTAAGGCTTGCTCAGATGTGATGTGGTAAACCACGCAAAAAAACCCTACGCATATTGACTTAGCTCTGTGTTATAAAATACAGGAAGGTGAAACGTATTACACTTTACATTACAATAGAAGAAGAAAAAAGGCAGTGGTTTTGCCACCTCGTAACTGAACCAGAGACTTTAATTTAGGCTATTTATAATTATTTAAATTTATCTTTTATTTTTTAATTAAGTGGCTTTTGTTGATTTTATAAAACAATATGATTGATTTCAAACAGATCTTGTGATGGTTTAATAATATGTTGACATACCTCAAGGTGTATAAATAATGCAAATTGAAATTGTAGATTGTAACTTATATTCGCCATTGTTCACCTTTGTTTGTCACATTGTCATCCTTTATTCGATGATAATACAATTCATATAAAAAAGTCATTACTTCCTTAAGTTTAACAATACAAATTGATTATTTTTTTTTTTTTTCATTTGTTATTGAAGCAACAAAAAGACAAGACTGGGACCAAACCAAGATTAGTTGAGGTAAGAATTGAGTCAGTATTTTGATTTTTTTTCACATGCAAAATTGATAATCTATTATCATTTTCATTTGATCGATTAATGCGCATGATGCCAGTAATCAGTATTATCAGGGAGCTGACTCGGCTGAGACACTCAGCTCCCTGGTACATGTATTATAATCCTTCAGTATCGTGGAACTGGAACCAAGTGAAAGATTGCACTGCCGCCCATTGAGTATTATAAATATGAAGAAAACTTAACCTCTTTGATGCCAGTATTCTGGCTTTGCCTTTACTTCAGGACTGTTTTTAATAGAATGGGTCTAGAGTTCCTCTCAAATCATAACATGTTGCTAGCAAGAATGTTTAAATGTTGTATCTTCTTTTTCCAGTATAGTACAGACCACAGTTGGAGTATTATTGTACCTTGTACGTACTCGTAAAGTGATGAATGTAAAGTGTATAAGAACTATGAAGGAAAGTTCATAGACAAAAAAGTGAAAAAAGAACTGGTTTTGTACTAATTACTTTCCTTTTTGATATCTTAGCTTCATCAGTATCCAGGCTATGAATCAGATCGTCTTACTAAACTCCCTGAAGTACCAGCTGTAGTCATCCTGAAGACTGTTACCAAAGCTCAATTAGATCTGGAGAGGAAGCCACATTACAAGATTGAGTTCAAGAGACTATTCCATTACAAGATGTCAGAAGCCATATTACTAGTAAGTGTGCCTGTAGACGTGATTTTGTTTCCCCCCAATGAAAATGAAGAAAAAATAATAATTTGTCTTAGAGCACAACATTAGAGTGCTTGCTTAGAAAGAATTATCTTGGTATATGCAGATTTTTTGTTTTGTTTTTTTGTGTTGTACGTTTCATAATTTGTTGTTTGTTGACAATGTAATCTATAATATGGGTCTATTCATGTATTTATCAATATTCTGTCTCTGTTTGAATTTCAATATCATTAGTTCTAATCTTGTGTGACTATTTTAATTTCCAGGACACATTTTGGTACTTTTTCCTCCATCGATACCACCCTAGTAGAATAGTCCAGAGTAGACTCTTCAATCGTATCTCATACAACTATGTGAAGTTACTCCTCTCAGCCAAACAACCCAAGTATAGAGATGTCTTCTTCAGGGTTAGTATGCCAATTAATATAACTATGAATAGGAAATTGTTAAATATATTCTGGAGCTTGAATTGGTTAGTAGCCTAAGCAATTTGTGACCAAATGGCTTAAATTCACCAACGAGACACAAATACGACAACAAAGTACCGGTAAATGGAGGGAAATTGTGATTTCTCTGAATAGCTGTTTGTCCTATAATTCTTCTCGGCACTATCACATCATATTTGAGTGGGTTCTACCGGACTGAAGCATAAGTGATACATACCTCTGGAAATCTTAGAATCTCTAATTATATGGAAAAATACACACTCAAAAGAGAAGTGAGGATCATGTGATTTCTGGTATTTCTTAGTTGACAGGTCACATTTCAGTTTTGACATTTCAATATACAATAGTATTGACGAGTCATTCTGTGAGTCATGAGACATTTTGATTTCATATTCTGAATGCCAGGGAATGCCATCATAAATGAAATGTTAGCATTTACGCTTTAAGCTTACATTGTTTGGTAGTCATTACATTTCAAAGTAATTTGGATCCCTAACTGATCTTCATTTCTATTCTCTTCAGTCTTATGCCGACATCCTAGCCCAAGCTGTGTATGCAGCATACTGTGCTGCCTTCCCTAACTCCTGGAGGCAGTTTGATGATAGCTTCAAAGAAGACCTGTGTGGACTTACATCAGAATGGGTGGTTGGGACTAAGCAGGCTCCAAGACGATGGACTGCGTGGAACTTTGATGATCTTGAACCAAATGACATGAAGAAAGATGACTTCTCAAAAAGGGATAAGAAGAAAGGTAAACATCTGATGATGTAAAGTCATTTTAGTAATTAACAGACTTTAATTACCTTAGGTGCTAAGAACATCGAAGTCCATGGTTTCAGTTCTTTTAAGTTATAAGTAAGAGCAATATTTTTCCTGTTTTTTAAAGAGATGGTCTAATAAATGTTCTATACTTGTTTCATCCATTATATAATTGCTGTTATGGTGCTTAAATAATAATTTGCTGTCAACATCTCTTTTTAATAATCATGTAATATTTTTGTTTCATGAGATTCCAGGAATTTAGTTGTTTGGAATAATAATTAGATACTTTGCTGTAAAGAAGTTTGAGTTGGTCTTGTGATTTTGAACAATGCATTGAGGCAAAAACTCTTATCAATAATATTTCTTAGAATTGAAAATATGAAATTGCTTTCACTGAAATGTATTATCTTTCAAATGTGTATTGTCTTGTAGGTGGAATACTGAACTTTGAATCAAGTTCATCAAACTCCAGTCAGATCTTACCTGATGTAGGGGGTAACCGATCTACCATCGCAGATGACGAGGGCAGTCTTATCTCAGCTGTAGCTGATGCGCAGAGTATCAGCTCTTTATCAACATCATACCAACCTAAAGACAAATTTAAGAAACAGAACAGCACATGTGATGTGACAAAGAACACAAGTAAACCTGCTCTGCAGACCATCAGTGAATTATCAGTAGAAAATTCTAGTCTAGACATGCTGCATGGTGGAGGAGGAGGAGGGAAGGAGATGAAGGGGAGGACATGTGTGTCAAAGAAGAAGGGGGTAGGATCTGTGGTAGGATCTAAGAAAAGTGAATCTAGGACGAGGGTCGGAGGAAAGTATTCTGACCTGACAGCAAGGCCTTCTATATCAAGAACCAGCATCAACAAGAAAACAGAGAAGAAAGAGGTAAGTGAATATAAGGTGTGAGATTTAGATGAGTAATGGACTGAACACCCTTGTTGACATTGTTTCTAGATGATATAACATTGTAAACCTTATCATTTGTTGAATGGAATGTTCCAATTTATATACATGTATTCTAATGTAAATCCTGGAAATGACTTGATGGAACAGGAGCTTCAACATAATAATGCAGTTACCGTACTAAATGAATGAGAAACATTGCTGTTCTATTTCATTTTTGCCCCCAATTTTTCGTGAAATTCACTTTTTGAAAGTTCAATGTGCTGATGAATTGATAGGAAAAAATCCTAATCTTCAAGTGTTATCTTGCCTACAGTCCCATCCAGCAACTGAAGGACCCACATTCATCAAACATGTATTCAACGTGGAGGGTCGTAGCCCCCTGGTGGCGCACTTCATGAAACAACAGGGCCTAGAGAGAACAGCAGGAATGGACGTCTTACTGCAGAGGACTGAGATTGACAAGCTACCATCATCCAGCGCTCCAACGTATCATGATATCATCCAGGAAACCTTCCAGAATGTCCGACATATGAAGGACACCTATCAACACATGCATGAAGAGGGTGTTAAAGAACATACTCATTTCCTCACTCAACAAAGAGCAAAGCTTTATGACCATATGAGGTAGGTATCGATCTTCAAGCCTTCTTTAAACCTGGCGCAGTTCAACTGCCTCAAAACCTGCAATGGCAAAATAAAATGGCGTAAACATTGTGCAAGTCAAACTTCTGTATTTATATGAAACAGATGTGTGTGGGAGTGTATTATTGTATAGTGCACAATTGCCATTTTAACTTCCTCTTTCCATTCATTACAACATGAAATCTGTTTATTTTGCTGTAAGGTATTTACTTCTTATGCTTCAGTTCCTTCATCAAAGATGTTGAAAGAGGCATTTGCCAGGGTTCTGAAAGTGGTATAATGTGACTAGACTGGATTTATGAAAGGCAAAGTGTCAACCTTTTCAGTCCTTAGAAATTACTGTAATGAAATAAATCAAACTCCATTTAGTCAGGAAGTAAAATTAGAAGAAAAAAATGACTTTTTCATTTTGAAAGTAACAGTTGCATGGTCATTTATACTGGACAAAGAAGTGAACATTTAACACCATAAATTGTTTCTTTGATGCACTCAGAGTGTAAATGTAAGCCAATAGTTAGTCCACTTTCCAGAATGCTGGCCTTTGATCATGTTTTCAGGTAGATAGTCCAAGCATCCATAGGACTCGTTTTTGCGAGAGTTATTAAAAAAATAAGTGTGTCTAATCAAGCTTAATTCAAGTTTGCATAATCATACGAGTATGAATTGATTAGATTTGATATTTGAAAAATCAAAGTAATATCATCATGTGAAAAAAGTCCATTATGTTACTACAATAACATTAGAACCTTTGAAGCAATTGTAACCAGTCTGAGCTCTGTATAAGATGAACTCATTGAATAGAAGACCATAGATAGTTGCCCACACAAAGCCAACATTTTCTCCAGGGACATTTCCTTTGGTCTTTATTTTGATAAAGCAATTGACAGCTAGAGCTCGACTCTTAACAGCTGCCCTGCACACATGGGCACCCAAAATCTACAATGTAAGTGCAGAACCCCAAAATGTCAAAATTGTAAGATAGAGCTTATACATACATGTACAAACTCTGAAAAGATCAATCCAGACCCCATTCCCACAAAGTTAGTGTGCAGCCCAGCCCTGGGTTAGTGGTAGGGTTAGGGTTATTGTTATTGTTATGTAGAGTGTTCATAGTGTTTGGTTCAGGGTTATGTTGCCATAGAACCTCTTAAGATGTTTGACCATTATTTTATATCAATGTTATTGTTCTTCTTTTTGTTAATTATAGGAGAGAGAATGCTTTGATGGGTCATCCTAGAGAAGTCAAGAAGCTGAGTGATCTGTTAGTCTTAGAGTTACTCAAAGACCAAGGTGAAGTCAGTACAGGAGCTGCACAGGCTGTAGAGGAAGCTTTGAGATACTATGCTGATCAGGATTAAAACCAGAATGTTAACCTCTGCCATACTAAAGACTGCATCAGCTTGTCATCATTCAAACTATCATTGGGTGATAAAGCCTTGTAATTCAACAATGTTCAATTTTCAAGAGTGAGAAAACTTTTTTGTCAGGTTGCTCGTTTCATTTTTGCAGATATGTGTCACATGGGTTTATCAGAGCATCAAATTGGTTCTTGAATACAAAATTGTATTTTAAAACATCGACAGTAATTGAGTTACAAGCCATGTTTTTTCACTCCATGGATGAAATATTTCTTCTGAGTCGAGTATTGCTATGAGATGAATACGTTATTGAAGATGGCAGGAACTCTCTGTAACATTCTCATTATGTGGACTTTTTCTTTGAACTTGACAGAAAAATGTCCTGAAGAGTTGGACAACATGTAGGATTGAAGTGTGAATGTCAGACTACCTTGATATTATCTTCTTTTGTTCGTCTTTCATCTTAAAAGAGAGGAATTAATGCAGGTGACATTTTTATTCCTTTATTTCTCGTGGTGCAAAAACAGTATTCTTAGCATGTGATGCCCGCCATAATTTATATGCGTGAATATAAATTCATACATCTTCCATTCCCACGTTGGGAGATCAATCTTTATATTTGGCTGAACCAGTTTCATGTATTTTAGAAAGTTATTGAATTTATTCATGCCACAGGGTGACATAAAACATTATTCATAAGTTATTGTCATAAATTACCCATTGAAGTGAAGAAAGAAATTGGATCAATAAAACACCACTCTCTTTCACTAAACATTTTCCCCCCTAACAACTGGCTTATTATAACTGTAAACAAATTTTCACACAAATACTAATAGATTGAACTATTTTATATTAGACTTTTCTTTTTTACATCCAATCAGATATTTTTTTTTCAATTGGTTAAGAACCACCTCGATATATGAAACATTCCATTGTAATATAAGTGCACAGTTTTATTTCAAATTTTATAGAGGATTGTGCCTTTGAAAAGAAAGTGTGTGATTGCTATAAAGCCTATTACGATTTTGTATTTTCTAGAGCATGCAATAAAATATCTATTGTGTTAAATATGAATCATTTTCAAGTTGTTGTATGTATAAGATAATGTCTGTTATGAACTGGTGGCAACTAACAAGCCTGTATGCTGGGGACAGGTTCTGGATTAAGGTACAATTTATTTCATTTTCCATTTTCCTCTGCTAAATGTGCACAGCAACAAAGGAATTAATAAATAAATTGTTATACATCCTTGGAAATTTCAAGATAAGTATAAAATTCAGTCAAGGGAAATGGAAATCAATATTGAATAAGAATAATTTTGTTCGGAGCTGGTTGAAAATAATTCTAAAATTAATATTATAAATAGGGATTACGCTGATTCATTGGTTATTACAAGAATCCTGTGTCACTACCAGTATAATCCTGCTTGCCATAAGTGGACTGTTAGATAGTACCTCGAAGAAGATATTTAACAAACTCAGGAATACTCTGACGATGTGAAAGATGGAACAAGGGATGAGAAATACATTCAGTGTGTAGAAGAGAGAGGGGAGGAGAGAGAGAGAATAAAACAGGAGAACTGTAGAAAGACCAGTGAAGAGAGAAGAGATGGGTTAAATGAAAGGAAGGAAAAAGAGAAGAGAAAAATGTAAGATAGAAGCAGAAGACCGGGAATAAAAAGGAAAGAAAACGAAGGAATACCCTGAATGGGAAGGCGGAGAGTGGCAAAGTGACAAGTGAGAGGAGAGTGAAAAAAAAAGAACAAATTACCATTAAGTTCAAGATTTCACTCACAGATTTTTCTGTATCAAGAATATGTAAAGTTTTAATGCACCATAAACACCTGTACACATTGAAAAGGGCAAGAACATTGGTAACACAAAACTCTGCATCATGAAACAAAAAAGGTCTAAAATACAATAAATAGCACTGGTGCTAAACTATATTATAAATAACATCAATCAGAATTATTTACATCCAAATTGCAATACAAAATGTTCCTTTGATTCCATCAAGGGGCAATGCATGTACATGTGGTTTGCACAGTGGGGAATGTCCATAAATGACATTTGGCGCAGTGCTGCTATATACTTGAATACGTGATGGGATAAATCGCTATCAATTAATAACCTTTACATCAGAGCATGCAAGATGAAGAAAACAAACCTGTGTAGGTACGTGGGATTGCAGTAAAGATTACTTGGTCCAAACACAAAAAGGCCTTAGCAAGGTGATTATTCCATCTAGCATAACATTTGAAAATATTGAACATAGATTGCACAATCAAAACAAAGGATGTCAACGAACGTAAAAACATGATAAATATCACCCCTTTACTTTGCCTTACTTTATTTTCAAGTGTACATGTATTTCAGTTATCTGTCACTACCATGCTCTCCTTTCATACCATATACATTTAGTTTTTGTTTTTTGAATACCAGCACCTAATCCTTATCCTCCCAAATTACTGAAAAACACTGGTTACACATAGAAGTCTATACACTTTAATTGAAAATACTGGTGATTTTTTTTCCTTTGGGGGTAGGGGGGGACATGTTCGCTCATTCGGTAGCCCACTAATATCCTCTTCAATTTTAAACTTAATACATTTAGTTGTCATTCTCCCAGGTTTACATTTCATGTGAGAGGCCAATACTGTTCCAACATCTGTATCTCTTAAAATACAGCTTCTCAAATGTCAAACACGTTTAGAATACAATTACACACACACCTCGTGAGTTAATGAAGGAAAACAGAAAATTACTTTTGTGAAAAAACGTAGATAAATATAAAGCAAATGCTGTTTTCGACTCTCAAACACTGTAGCAAGCAAAACTCTCATCTGATATCACCATTTAAATTCATTTTTCTGTTGTCCAATGGCATGCAAACGTCTGAAGTACTGTATTACCTGAGAACGGTAATTGTACAAGATTTTATATGGTTAAAATACATATATCAATCCACGTAGAATAACAGGGAACTACTTTGAATAGCTAGAGATTAACAGAACGATGAACCTTTAAGGCTTGTTCACATACGACGCGCAAAACCACAGCATTTTTGTTTATGACGTAAAGTGTAATAACCTTCTCATTTCTGTTTCTTATAACACTAAGCTCAGTTGTGCGCACTTGCTATTCGTTTACACGTTTTTGTGTAAATGTGGCGGTTTACCACCCCGTATCTGAACAAGCCTTTACAATTGTAACATTCAGTACAGTCCAAGTCATCTGAACAAGCCTTTACAATTGTAACATTCAGTACAGTCCAAGTCATCTGAACAAGCCTTTACAATTGTAACATTCAGTACAGTCCAAGTCATCTGAACAAGCCTTTACAATTGTAACATTCAGTACAGTCCAAGTCATCTGAACAAGCCTTTACAATTGTAACATTCAGTACAGTCCAAGTCATCTGAACAAGCCTTTACAATTGTAACATTCAGTACAGTCCAAGTCATCTGAACAAGCCTTTACAATTGTAACATTCAGTACAGTCCAAGTCATCTGAACAAGCCTTTACAATTGTAACATTCAGTACAGTCCAAGTCATCTGAACAAGCCTTTACAATTGTAACATTCAGTACAGTCCAAGTCATCTGAACAAGCCTTTACAATTGAAACATTCAGTACAGTCCAAGTCATCTGAACAAGCCTTTACAATTGTAACATTCAGTACAGTCCAAGTCATCTGAACAAGCCTTTACAATTGTAACATTCAGTACAGTCCAAGTCATCTGAACAAGCCTTTACAATTGTAACATTCAGTACAGTCCAAGTCATCTGAACAAGCCTTTACAATTGTAACATTCAGTACAGTCCAAGTCATCTGAACAAGCCTTTACAATTGTAACATTCAGTACAGTCCAAGTCATCTGAACAAGCCTTTACAATTGTAACATTCAGTACAGTCCAAGTCATCTGAACAAGCCTTTACAATTGTAACATTCAGTACAGTCCAAGTCAACTGAACAAGCCTTTACAATTGTAACATTCAGTACAGTCCAAGTCAACTGAACAAGCCTTTACAATTGCAACATTCAGTACAGTCCAAGTCATCTGAGTCATAGTACTTCTAACATACAGTAATGAAATAACAATAGCACTGTAACATGTCAAAAACAAAACCAACATTATCATTTCCAAATATAAGCTTTATAAAGCTCATTAAGATAATCATAGTACTAGGGTACAGGTACATTTGAGCTTTAGAATCATAAATCTACATATCATCCATCGTACATGTACCGGTGTGCTCGGCAGAATGAAGCTAATGGATGTGCAAGTCAACTAATGTATATTCAAGTAAATACATGTAGGCCATTTTCGTAATGTAATCAAATTTAATGCATACGTCTTTTTGAAGTGCGTTGATACAGATGATTTTTTTCCTGTTACAAATTATTGTATTACAATAGTCAGTATACAATCGCATGTATTACATGTTGTTAAGTAGGGCCAGCCATTTTGTTTGTCCTACCTAGCAACGACTAGCATTCTAGCACAGGTGAATGAAATCATTCGTATCAAGGCACTGAACAAAGACGTGTGCATTAAATTTGGTAACATTTCAAAAATGGCCTTTTGCAAAGTTTAGAACATTCTTTGACTACATCTATACAACATATTTAAGTCTATAATCCATCCAAAATGTCAAATATTATTATTATCATTCTATCAATCAAAACTAAAGACTCCAGAAATCTGACCAGAATTTGTGTTTTTGCTCTTCTGCTGGACACACAAGATAAATTATGTCACAATGACAACATTCCCATATGCAAGTTGTATGGAATGAGCTGATATTGCTGCCGGCCATAGCACCATCACACATCCATCAGTCACACTGATCAATCACATCTATGAAAGGCAACCACAAGGACATGACAAGGTCATGAAAGATACATGGTAAATGCACAATATAACACCAATATTAATCTGGTATTGAATGAACAGTGGTGATCTTCATAGTACAGATCCATAAAATGTCATAATATACAGGTCAGTGAGATAACAGATTAACTTCAAATAAAACTCAACATTTTAAAATGAACATTCTGCCCTAGCATACTGTTTATTGCACAGCGCCGTCTCATGGTCAACTTGCCAACAGTGCTTAACCCAATACATAATTTCCACTTCGCAAACAGAGGACTTGACGCGAGAACCAACAGTGCAGCTAGGAAAGCAGCAAGTTACGGGACCATACTGCTACAGCTGCCCTGAGATAGTTCTAGAGGGGATTTTGCGGTAGTGCTTCTAGTACAGTATGGCTTTAAGAAACAAACAAACAAATGTATACACCATCAATGATAACATATGGGCTTGTAACAATATACAACAAATCAATCTTGCTGATATTAGATGAGTGAATGATAGGAAGATTCAGTATATCCTTATTCAGGGCTATTCCCAGAGCTGCCAAACTCCAGAACAGAAAATCAGTAATCACAAAGCTCAAAATTAGTCATTTTGGGAATAAATCAGTAATTTCCTATGAATCTAAAAAACAGCATTACAACATTGCGCGGACGCCAAGAAAAAAAAAATGTTGTAAAACTAATACCTAGCCTTTTTTTTGGTGATTTTACTCACACAAAGTTGCTAAATATTGATTTTCAAGTCATCACAACACATCAGTTTTCCATGAAAAATTGGATTGTATTAAGAGAATACTTATCCATCTTTCTCAGCGAGTGTTGGATGGCATATTGCACAGAGATGGCGCTGCTCAGATTTTTTTTTGTTTTTATTTTTTTTTGGTGGTCGTGTAATCTGTAATTTTAGACAACATTCTGTACTTCCGTAATAATTGTTAATTTCTGTACCAATTACGGGAAATCTGTCATAGTTGGCAGCTCTGTATTCCCCCTGACTGCGTTTTATTTGGGGGCAATACTGCATGAAATCTGCAGAGAAGTGATGGCCAACCTCACTCTGAATAATTTTCAGATGACACTGACCTTTGCCAGAGGTTTGTACACACACATAATTATAGTTCAGAATTTTACTGAATTAGATTTAAGTGACTATAAGGACCCTCACAGGTGAATGGGTAGATCAGTAGTATCCTTATGACATGAGCATTGCTTTTTGTTTGATCTGTTCTTGGGTTTTGTTTTATGCACTGTACATTAAATGTGATACAAAATGAAATATGTTTTTCAAAATCTTGTATTACTTTCATTGAAAATTTCATGGAAATCACATTCAATTATATTTGCCAATACTGAAGAAGGAAACCTGACTGTTTACTGAAGGCTATACGGTGTCCAAATAAAGTTATCCCTACATCATATCTGTAATTATTGGCTTCAATTGCTATACATTTAGAATACATGTAAGTCATTAATTAATAATCAGTATTAAACACATAGTTGCCTTGTAGCTGCCTGGTGGATGTGGTACCGTATGTGCTATGCATACAGTTTGAACTGATCCTCTATATCTTCTAAAGAACCGATCCCAAATGTGTCTTGTTGGTTCTGGACAAGCTTGAAGATGGCCTCTAGCTGCTCTGATTGAATTCTATCATGAGAGAAGACAAATAGTCAAAGCAAATGAATCAGTGAAAATATTTCAAAATAAAGAGAAGAGTATATATAATGACAAAATTATCAAATAAAAACAGAGGAATGACTAATGGATGAAAATACAGAGGAGGACTACTACTTTAAATATTATATGACTTGAATAATTATACCAGTACTAGTGTACCCTAAACATTTCTGCTGCATCACTGTGGTGCAATGTAATCATAGATAAATTCAAGGCTTATTTTAATAGTGATAAGACTTGTGGAATGGGAAAGACTGACTACCTAATGATCATAACATGACAATAGGAATTAAAGAATTTTTTTCTAACAAATACATTACATGATAATATTGACAAACTTGAACTATTGAACATGATGCATGATGCACCTGATTCCATCATTTTAATTTTATTGAAAAAAGGAGCTTTTACACTAAGATACTAAAATTCTTTTTAAAAAAGAAGAAAGAAGTGAGGTAGTCGATCATGCATGCACTGTCATTCAACAGGTTTAAAAGAATTCTTGTGGGGGTAGGCTAAAGAAATAAAGCATGAAATCTAGCAACATACCTTCTCTCTTCTACCTTCTGTTCATCTGACATCCTCTTAGAGACCTCTTCCACCAATTTCTTGGTTTTCTGAGGACCGGCTAAATGTTGTGTCTTGGACTCAATGTCGTCCTCTTCCCCATCACATCCCTCTTCATTGGTTTGATTGCAATCTAACGGCTTGATGTCATCGTGGTTGATGAGAAGATCTTTGATGTCATCTTCCTCTTCATCTTCCTCTTCACCTTCATCTTCCTCCTGGATTGAAGCTGACTTTGATGAGCCATCACCATCTCCTGATGATGCTTGCAAGGATTTATCTTCCGTTATTGACTGAATACAAACAGAAATAGAGGAATGGAGTGAGCTACCATTATGATTGAGGCTTAAAATAAAGTCAACACACTATTGACAATGCCCAGGAAGGGTATAGGGTCAAAAGCCGACCGACCATCAAAAATTTCCTACACTTTCCAAAACAAGCATGAGTGCCTAGCCAAATTTGAGAACCTATCTGTGACATACACTGTATACAGTACATGTACATTATGTGTATGCTTGCTTGCTTGTCAGTTATTTTTAACTGAGAAATTTCCTACCTGTGTTAATTAAATGTGTTATTAAATGTGTATTATCTCATTGTGGCTGCACATGCATGTTCACTGGCATTCCTTTATTACACAAACAAGGTCATGCAGGCAAACATATAGTACACATGTAAATAAACAAGGTCAGGCAATCATACCATGAGAGAACGTCTTTGATCATTTATGAGCCCTGCATGAAATGAATCTCTACATCCAAAAATTCTTGTGTTTGTAGACTTTGTACATGTGTTTGTTTTTTTTTTCATGTGGAAATATTTCAAAACTGAAAATAGATAAAAAGACCCTCGGATCGAGCAAAGCTCACCTTTGTTAGAACTCCATCTGGGTGGACAGGACAGATATCTTTTGTAACAGTCTTCCTGTAGACCCACTTAAAGGAGATTATGAAAGCCAGAAAGGTGACCAAGGCAGATGTGATGTAAAACAGAATATCAGATTCTAGAGCTTTCCTTGCCACTTTGTCCATTGTTATTGCTTCATTCATCTACACATCAGGTCTGGAAAACAAAAAGTCAAATGATTCCATACAAGAGTAAAACATCATCTGCTACAGAAGTGGAAATTAATTAATTAACATACTTCATTAAGGGTAATTAATGCATGCAAAGATTATTCACTGTTAGTAAAGTTATACAATAGAATAGAAAGTGGAAAGAGAGGAAGGGAGAATATATATAGAAAGAGAGAGAGAGAGAGAGAGAGATGTTTCCTTTGTTTCACCAAATCCATGGGCAAATTGTTTGAACTGCATGGATAATTATGCAATAAAGGCATTTTGTTCTGGATCATATTCATTCTAGATTTATAAATACTAACGGCAAAATTCATGCAATTCACTGAAAACTAGTACATGGGATCGATGAGCGATTTACATGTAGCTATGGAACGGTCTAAAAGAGCTCTGGAAAAATAAAAAAAATGAGCTCTGGTGAAAACAACAATAAAATAATAAAAATGTCTGCAAATTGTTTTCACCTTTACAACTTCAAATTAAAAAGAGCGCTCCGATATAAAAACAAGTATTACTGACACGGAGCATGTAGTATTGTAAATACAATGTACATGTACAGTACATGTTAATGAGGTTCCCCTGTACTACATTGTAGATATTACCCACGCTACATAATTGAAGGGTATTTGAGTTTATTAGAGCATTACAATAAATTGCTCTGAAGATATGTGTCCTTGATCACCAAGGAATTTATGGACTATGAAATGTTGCTAAGCATCATCAGTCTAGAAACAGTGACCATGAAAATGATGCTTTACTGCAGTCATGTCTATACAGCCTATACTTGAAGAAAAGAAATTCTCATCACTTTCAATGCTGCTCTTAATCATAGTTTTACCAGGAAGATGAGAACAAATGGAGTGCCCGTCTCGAAAGATTTTCTCGAGGGACAGATATTCAGGATTAACTTGGCTTAACAACAAGAAATGTAACCCTCTCCAGCCATCAAATCCATCAACAGCTGCCCTTATCAGACCACAGATCCCCTCTGGCAATGAAATGTTACGCAACGCCTTCTGCTTCCCTAAGTTCTGTAAACACTCGGTCGTAAAAAAAGGCTTAGAAGCCATGCGTTGCACCGCGAAAATGACGTCATACTCAGTGAAGATGTATATAGCTATAACATATAAAATACAGAATCCACAACATATGGCACAATGCAACCTTCTATTGGTTATCAAATGCTTTTGCTGTGCTCGGAAAACTGTACTGAAGACATAGCCGTTCGAACCAGCGAAATCGACCAAGGAAATCGTGAGTTGGAGTGAATGGAAGTTTCTCATCATCATGATTTTCTCAGCTAATTATTGACATTTTCCGCAAATTTCCGCAAATTGTACATAGCTAGGAAGGTAGTCCAAAGGTTTATCTCCCAAAGTACCTAAATGAAATTGTGTTATATATTTGCGCATTTGTTGAATGAGGGTTAGAAGTTGTCAATTCATCACCACTTTTCACTCCAGTACGGGCCGGCGACACATAAGCCGCCGTGCTCGCTGGGCTGGGCTGTGGGTGGAAAGGAGGACTTCAGTGCTACCACTGCACTGTACCATTGAGTTGGGGATTAAGGGGATTACGGTAGGGGAAAAAACAGACGCGCGGTGCAACGGAAGGCTTCAAAGGACGGGCACTCCATTTGTCACATCTTCCTGGTTTTACTACCCATGAATATCAGAGTGAGGTTCTCAGTGCAATGCGTCTATGGTAGTATGGTTTTTAGTTACAGAATCAAAGTCCTATTTTGTATATTGCTAGTTTTTTTTATATACATATACATGTATATCTTTAAAAGTGTTATCTTATTATCTATTGTGCCTAACATGTAAACATGAATATTCCAGCCATGCATGACTGTCTTTCATGTAAAATCGTATTTGTTTGAACCATGTTTGTGCCATTTTTTAAATTGAATTGAATTGAATTCTTTACTTTGCATTTTATTTCCCATTTTATTTCGTGAAAATTTATAAATGCTACTCTAATTGATATCTCCCTAATGTCAGTAATGAAAAAAAAAGAAATGAGATTTCACATCTATTAATTTTAAAAGCAGGCCGTGAGTATCATTTATCATTCTGTGATGTAGAATCAATCTGGTTGTGAAACGGGAATTTCATTTAAAAGATGAGATTATTCATAAACTATATTTTAACCCATATAGGCTATGGTAGGAGTTACCCAACACTCCTTTAATCACAATGATGCTTGTTGAAGAATGCAGATGGCAATCGAGTATTTAGGAGGATGCATGATTATATGAGTAGGTTGCACTGGTTTACTGTATGCCGATCTGTCATCACCACTCCATTCCATTGATCATTAAATCTTGAAGGTTCATCAAAATAGTAGGAGATCTATCATCATGATATTATTAGGAGAGGATAAACAGGAGATGAGAAGCAGGCATCTACCCATGAACTCCATTCTGTCCTACATTGATTTACGACCATGCACAATTGACCATATGATGGCCATGCATGCATGCACTCCCATCCAATTTAAGGGAGGTCTCAACAATGAATTTGCATTACTTCATATACATGTACATGTATGTAGGCCTGAACTCTTTGAAGAAAGGAAGATATTTGAAATATTCAGTCAAAATTTTAAATATCAATTAAGATAATGTTTGTCTCTTTTGCATCTATTTATTTTCCAAAGACATGATCAATAATTATTATATAGAGAAATTTAATTCGTCATTTGGACGAATTAGGTGGTCTGTTATTAAATCTAGTGGACGCTGATCTTGTTTAGAATTGTCACAGCTACGGCATATCAACATTTGGAAGAAAATCAATCAATATTTACAGAGTTACAATCCATTTTCCATAAATATGCTGACGTCATAAGATGCAAATTCTATTTTTAGTTCCAATACAATTATGATGATGTCATGATATACTTAATTGCCAAATGAGACATGAAATCATATCTCTGACTCATACTCTATCCAAATATGAAAAAAAAATTGGGATCACCAGGTATCCCGAAGTGCCGTTTACTAATGTATTTCAATTCATGTTTCTTTCCAAGGTAAACATGGTGGGGGTGAAATTAGAATACAAAGGGCAAAGGGTAGAGCTATAGAAAATTAAGGAACATTACAAGACATCATAGAGGGAGAACGAGAACCAGAGGCGGGAAAGTGAGAGGGTGAGAGAGAAGAAAAAGAGAAGGGCAGAGGCAAAGAGGGACAGCTAGAACAAGAGAATAAGAGGGAGGCAAGGCAAAAGAGGTAGAGGGAGGCACAGAGAGAGAGAGAGGGGGTAAAGAGTAGAGAAAGAGAGATCGAAAGAGAGAGAGAGATGCAGAGACAGAGCAAGAGGAGGAAAGGGGCAGAACTAGAGAGGGGAAGAGAAACAAAGCAAGAGAGAGAACAGAAGAGAGAGAGAGAGAGAGAGAAAGATATGCAATGGAGAACGATGCATTAAATATTTCCAGCATAAATAGAATTAAATATTTACCCTATAGAGAAGAGAGAAGTTTGTAAACAATTATATGTCCGTGAGAGAGACGTAAACATTGCATATAGCTGGACTGAATAGATGGAAAAAGTATAAATGTCTGGAAAGGAGACTAGCATCGTAGAAATGGGATGATTTGATATTGTTTTAAAATTGGGAGATTAACCCTATATACATTGTAGGTTTAATCAATGACAAGGAATCCGATTTCCCATAGGGTACACAAACAATCGACATTCCTCTCCCATAGCTATAACACGCAAAGTTAGGCATTTTATACATTGTTTGTGATTGTATAATATGTTATGATATTCGAAGAAGGGGATAAAATCGAATGTAAAACAGAACCCCCCCCCCAAAAAAAAATGACCCATTGGGAATCGAACCTTCGAACCTGGGACGACTGAATGGGAGGCAAATGCTTTAACCAATGGACCAAAATATTTCCTATAGACTTTACATGCAAAGCTGACAAACGGCCTTGGCATAGTCGCAATTTCAACTTTCATTTGCAAATTTCAAAATGATCCCAACATCAGATAAAAAAACAAAAGGCACGTCTCCTATAGCCCAAAGTCTCAGCTATATTATATCAAAATTCGGGAGAAAATGGAGCAATACAAGCGAGATACTGCTCAAAGAACAATGTCATGTAGATTCATGATATGAACGAAATTCACCTTCCATAGGTATAACACGTAAATTAAGAAAATTCTGACACGTCGCCTTTAATTGAAATTTTAACTATGATGACGTCATCAAAATGAAAAATGGTGGTAACTCATCTTGTAGAGAATTGTCTTAGCTACAATATCATTATTTGGAAGAAAATCGATCAATATTTACAGAGATACAATCAATTTTCCATAAATATGCTGACGTCATAATATGCAAATTCGTATTTTGAGTTCCAAGGCCATTATGATAATGCCACGATATACTTAAAGGCCAAATGAGACATGAAATCATACCTCATACTCTATCCAAATATGAAGAAAAAAAATGGGGGTCCCCGTGCTTCCCAAAGAGCTATAATGGATTTTGTATAGGCACGTTTTTGCCTATATATGCTATGTATTACAAGAGCTCACACGCACGGACATTTATCTTAAAGGTACTATGTCCCATTTGCAGGTCAAAAAGTGAAAAGGTTAAATTCCAACGGCATTTGAAAGACAATACTACTTTAGAACTTCCCTAAAAAAAGGGGGGCTTGAAAATGTCTTTAAGTGGGAAAATAATGACTATTAGTTGTCGAATCGACTTAGGAGCTATAGAGCCAGTAAGTAATAGTCTGATTTTTCAGACCATTGTACCGAATGGTCGTACGTTTTATGCTGCGCAAAGATTCAATCATCAATATTGGCCATTACAAGAAGTGGGTTATTGATGTAGACAAATGCTCATGTCCCCTTACAGCTCATTTTATGTATGTTATTACCAAAGATTAAAAAAGCCAGTCAGTCACTCAATAGTGTCTGACAGTGAAGTCTATCAAGTAAACGGGTTTCCTTGCATAATTTGAATATTAGGACACTGCTAACGTTTAAATTTCACAGATAGGACATACATGACATATTCATAATTCCTGCAAAGTTCTACAGAATTTGATGTTGGCTGCAAAAGGGACATAGTATCTTTAATGGACGCTCATTCTGTTATTAATGGTCATAAAGAGATGAACATGGTATCAAATTGCTTGGAAAAAAAGGAGAAATATCATGAAAGCAAAAAAATTGGCGATTGTTGCGTACGACCATGACGCTCGTGCGCAATTTTTTGACAAATGCTCAAAATGGCCTGAAACGTATGCAAAATGAATTTGAGACGATTTGGAGCATTTTGAAATTTTGGTAAGCGTCTGCAGCGTTTATTGACCTGAAATTGACCGGACGGAGATTGACCTTGATCATGCTAAATATGAATGAGAAGTGACTTTCCGTTATGAAGATATATGACAATAACTTGAAAGTACAAAAAAAAAAAAAATGGCGCCTGGATGACGTCATGAAGACCTGATGACCTTGAAAATGTTATTGTCACGTCTCATGACAAGGACCTATGACTGTGCCAAAATTGAAAGAAATTGACTAAACTGATCTTGAGTTATGCTCTACACAAAAATGCGGTACACATAAAAATAAAGAAAGAAAGAAAATTCTGACGAAATCAATAGGTGATCTGTCTACAACAGACCACCTAATAAAAATTATAATTATTTATAAATGCACTTTTAGGTAAATATCAAGTATGTACTACATGAATGTACCATCTTTAAAAATAAAATAAAATGCACTTGGCTTTTTCTTCTATTGGTTTATCTTAAATTCAAATTCAAATTTTATTGATTTCAATCCAAACAGATATGATCATTCTCAATTTTTTTTATACATTGGATAACAAATTTCAAAATTATAGTGTAACATACATGTAGGCCTACATGTAGATAATTGGGTGTAAGAGTAAAGATAACAATAACCAGGAATGACACACATTAACATACTACTGCATGTCTCTTCTGAAATATAATACAGGGATGAAAATAATTTATATTACTCGTAATACTTTTTACAATTTTTTTCTTCCCCTTTTCTTTTCAAATAAAAAGGAAAAAAAAACACAACATGATAGTAAGACAATAAAGTTAATAAACATATGTTTTCTGATTACCAACCACTCCTCACGAGATGACTCTGACAACTCGACCCTATTCCAAATTCAAACTCGTGGGAGACAGTGAGCATGAGAAGACAATAAATAATGCTTTTTACAATACCATTTACATTGAGATTAATAATAATGGTAAAAAACAATCAATGATCTACTAATTTTGTATATGGTCATATTTCGAATGTCAACATTTTGGATACAGATATATTTTAACAGCCCCCAAAAAAAAGCAGCATGACAAAAAAGGTGTAGTGCTTCTTTTTTCTCATTTGTTTTGTTTTTGAAGGGGGAAATGATTCTTTTAAAGAAAAAACCAGCCAAAATTATGGGGGAAAAACAATTAGGACGTCTTAAAAAAACCACACCAAATTGAAGACAACTTGATGAAAATTTATAAACCGATTTTTTTTTCATGAAACTTATCGACTTTTCACAGCATTGAAGGACTATACAAACTTACAAAGTATACATGTACATGTATACAATGTACTATTGCATTTTATATGACACACTTTCTTCACCCAATATTGTACACGATGTGTGAATTATCATCCCAGCTAAATTTGAAAAATCTACTCTGAAATTCTCTGACATGTTTGTCTTTAATTGATACCCAGGAGGCACGCAGGATGAAATGGTTACCATGGAAACAATTTGTATAGGATGCATGCATGCATGTAATTAGCTTTGTATCACAGCACACAGGCTCTACATGTAGCTACTGTTTACAATTGACTTAGTGCTAATAGACTTGGCCAATATGAACGTTTGCATTGGACTGGTACTGGTAGATCTATAGATACTGTACATAATTTCTATTGCTTTATGTCTATTTATTTTTACAAGGACAGCGTCACGTTCATGTAAACCTATGTTCTATCTGTTCTATCACGTACATGTACATGTATACTGCAAGTAGTTTGAGTATTGGAAGATACGGTTTGCCCCACGTAAAGTGTATCTTGAAGAAAAGTGATTAACAAAAGGCATCAATACTTACAGTTGATTCAACTTATAACTCAACCAGTCATTAGTCATTACCATTTATTAATTTAAAAAAACAAAAAACATTTTAATACCACGTTACATTTTGACATCACAACATGCATGTAGAATGTGTATACCGGTACACAAGTTTTTGATTTTGTTTTAAATTATTATTTTTCTTACTCATGTTATGACCTTGGACCAATGACAATGTGCATGCATGGAGACCTTTATGCATATCATATTAAGTACACCTGAAACTGGTACATTTTAGTTCACTATTCAATTTCTTATTACCACCCCCACCCTGAGCCCACCCCCTAAAATTTATTACCGGTAAGACTAGAGGCCTAGTAGAGGGTAGATATTCCAGATAAATCATACTCTTGTTTTGTACCTGAATACACCTTTAGCAAGAAGGATACCAAATACTTTATAAGTAATATAGTACGTAGATATAAAAAGTACTATAGAGACTTGTTCTGATATGCCGCGGTAAACGGCTGCAAAAAAGTCACCACAATGATTTTTTCAATGGTTTAAAAGAATGGCAACTGATCACAATGGTATTCATTGGGAGCTGCATTATAAGATACAAAAAGGTGAATTGGATTGCACTTTATGTGTCATCATATAAAGATTAAGAAGACACTGTGGTTGAAACAAACATAAATATCAAAGCCGACATGGAAAAAACATGACCTTTTTTTTTATGGAAGAAAATATTGTACTTTTACATTGTTTTTCTAAAAGAAATGTGCTTCTAAATTTTAGAATTACATTAAAGTAAATATCCTCTATTATGAAATTAAAATACATTAAAAATTAGTATTTAACTTGCCTATTGTGACCAAATACATCTATAATGACCATTACATAATGTACATGTAACTACTAAAAATAAAAATGTGTGACATTTTGTTGGTTTTGTAGTGCATGGTCACATTTTATAAGAGCCATTCAATTAATGAAAAAAATGAATGAATCACAAGACCAATGTTTCGCAGCATATTAAAGTTGAACTGCAAATACATGTACAACACATACAATTATTTACCATGTACATGGAATGCATAAATAGAGGGGTAGAATTTTGTCTAATAAATAATAGTGATATAACAAATAAAACAGGATAAGATACATTACTAGAGATATATAAGGCCAAATCAAAGATAACATGTTTCTCGTCCGGACTTATAAAAATAAAGGAGGAGGCAGGGCATTACTATTTACTATTTTGCAATTTTTTGCAATTTTTTTTTCTTCCAAGATGGCTGCCATGCTAATTATAGCTGGCCAAGCCTATTTATTCACAGATATTGTGCTATGTGAGTATCCTGATGCAATGTATTGACAAAAATTATTTGTATCACTTTAGAAGCTATTTAAAGCCCCTCTGCACTAGTCTGGCGAGGAGGGATTAGCGTGGTCACTGACAGGTGGTTATTTTATCAACTCAGCTCTCAATTAACAAAAGAAAAAGAGGATCATGGGGGACCAACGTGTAGTGTTTAGGAACTCAGAGACATAAAACTAGATACAATGAATTTAGAAGTTGAGATGATTTAATCTATTCCAAGATGTCCGATCATATTGTGATCATGTGTACATAAAGGGGATTGAGCCCTCGACGTTGACTGTTAGCACAGTCTTACAAACACAACATATTTCCCTCCTTTAAAGAGATGAATAATGTTATATAACTAAGTCCAGATATGAGTTCAAAAGTTTATGAGTCCAGAAAATAAAACTTGTTTATTAACAACAAGCCTGAAATTTTATTAACCTATATTGAGCAATTGTTTCATATGAGTCCAAAACTTAAACGTTCCAGTTTTTTAATTTCTATGCTCAATACTTGTCGGCTCTAAGGATTTAAGATCTGTAATCTCGTAGATATCCAGGTCGTCTCCTTAGACGCTGAGAACGACGAACAGTTCGCGGTTCTGCTCGCTGTTGCTCTTGATCTTCAGTGCTTGTAGGGAATGGAAAGGTGTCTTCCCAATCGCTTTCATTCATGTTGCCTGGCTTGCTCGCGATAAGGCGTCTGGTGTTCCATCGCGTTCCGTCATCTAGTACAAATGCATTCGAGCCGAGCTTCTTCACGATCTGTTTGGGTTTCGATACCCCCGAAGCTAGCTTGTGCTTGCGATTTGGACGCTTTACACGAACCCATTCACCGATAGCGAATTTCGGTGTGATTGCTCGTCTGCGTTTGTCAGTGTACGCTTTCATGCTTTGCTGTTTCCTCTCAATCTCTCTCGCTTCAGCCTGTGTGCTTGCAGGCTCTGAAACCGGTGGTTTCAGGATGTTGAATGGCATACGGAGGTTCCGTCCCAACATCAACTCTGCTTTGAGGGTTGTAGCGAGTTGTGAGGCGATGTTGAATTCCATTAACGGCTAGGAATTCTTCGAACTGTTCAGACGTGAACTGTGGTCCATTGTCCGTGGTGATAGATTCTGGAAGACCCCACTTGGTAAACATCTTCTCCAAGATGCTAATGACTGATGTCGTAGTGACTGAGCTTGTTGCTGCTATCTCAGGCCACTTGCTATGGAGGTCGTGTACAACTAACAAAAATCGCTGACTTTGAGGAGCGGCTTGGACTTCCCCAAAGATGTCGACTTGAAGTTGCTGCCATGGCTTCTTCGGCCATGGGGTCGGCTGCAGTGGTGCTGGCCGCGGTTGAGTTTTCTCGCTGAGAGTACACGCTTCACAAGATCTGACGAACACAACACAACGGGCACTGCTTAGGCATTGTTTTCTACATAGAGGGATCAAGTAGCTACAAGTAGTGCAGAGTGCAGAGTGCAAAATGTACAGTACCTGTATGTCACTATTTTTATATACATAATGTCAAATGAGCCCCATGACCTGTGACCTTTGAGCTCGTGACCCCAAAATCTAATCAGTTCATTGGCTTTGCAAGATACATACATGTACATGTACATGTCTTGAGTTTGATGGTAATCTGTCCATCAGTTCTAATGATAGTGATACATGAAATGCGATCACAAGCTATTTTTGCATACATAATGAGCCGTGTGACCTTTGACCTTTTCAAAAATCAGTTCATTGGCTCAGCAAGATACATATATGTATAGAGTTTGATGGTAATTTGTCTTTCGGTTCTTGAGATAACGCGATCACGAGAACGGACATACAGTACATAGTATACAGTACGTACGGACGGACGGACGGACGGACAACCTGAAAACAATGTCTCCGGCTAGTTCGTTGCAGAGGCATAACAAATGCCAAAATACATGTACAGGTATAGAGTACCAAAGTGCTAACGTCATATTCGCTTGTCGTCCAGGTTTCCGGTTCTAAACATCAGAGCCTGTGCATGAGGTTCGCTGCAAAATCATTCAAGCAACAGGCTGGAGCAGGGCAAATGCAGCGTTAGGGGCTGCATGGTGTGATCACCAAACCATTGGCAACCTTTGACAACCTGGCCAGTATGACGACACACTTGGGTACTCTATACTATAGCAGTTGACGAACCTATTTTCATTTAAATGCAAAACATTCATCGTAGAAGAGCAACAACTTTGCAATTTGTGTTCTCATAATATATATATGTACTGTATGTAGTACAAAAGATAATAGCAGGTGAATGAAATATATTTGTACTTCATCACCACACACACGTGGGATGGAAGCATCCATAAATTTGAATATATTTATTATTTACTTGATAAACAACTTCACATCGTACTTCAAGTTATCAAGAAAAGTTATTTCTTGGGGCGAGATTTCCTTTAACCATCACTGCCTCATTCAGAAAGAAGTTTTTACACTGAACAGTCTCTAAATCCAAACTATTTTAAACTTTACATAAAGGTCTACCATTAGTACCAAACGCATCAAATGCTTCAAAGTTCAAATTTAAAACTGAATGAAAAACAACAGAAAACAAAAGAATACAATTATTGATATTTATACTTGTAGGGTTTAGAGGTCTAAGATTCTAGGTCTACTCTTTTTACTTTTATTTAGAGACGATGGACAAAAAAATCAACTAATTCACTCTTAGCTCTTCACTCTTCAGCATGTTCAGAACTGTCTTCAGCTTGTTTGTTAATGTTAGTTGTTACGCGTTATTGTTATGTTAGCTTGCTTAGTCTAACATAATTTAATAGAACATGTTATTGTTCAACTATAAAATATAAAAGATAGTCACCTTTTCCAATGGGGAAATAATCTAAACGTTGTTGGCTTTGTTGCAAAGGTGTGTGAAATCCTCCCAAGTTCTGTAGTCTGCCGTCGACCGTCTGCTGAAGATATGAAGTTCTCCCACCCACCTTGCCAGGCCCGGCGCGGCCCCTAGTTGGGCCCTGCCTGGCCTCCGCTCGCACAGCAACCGAGCTCAGTGCAGTGTTTACAACTCCCCGTTCAACACAGTACACACGTCACTGTGCACTACACCAGATCATGAACTGAACGTCGTCGCGATCGTCACGGTCGTTCAGGTCACGGTTTTATTCTCTCCCTAACCTCGATCCTTAGCCATGAATTGAGCACAAGAGTCACCCTAACCTGTCGTCTGCATGTAGAATATTTATAATGCAATCTGCATCAGAGTTAGAATGATGGATACACCTGCAATTGAATCAATTTTCTGGACTCTTTTTCCAGGCCCAGATCGACGGATATTCGCAACAGAATTATAATATGGTGTCCTTCACACAACTGATACAAATGAAAAATTCAATTCATCACAAAAATATTTTCTTCCACTTCGCGAGTCTCTTCATTTCATCATCATCATCACCATTACCATCGTCATTGTCATCAAAACTGTTTTCATCTTATTAGCCTCATCGCCATTAATTTATTCATAATTAATGTCATCTTCATCATCATTGTCATCATCATCATCATCATCATCATCATCATCATCACCAATAATCATTATGGAAGCTACTAATAATAATCCACAAAATTTTGAGACATGTGTATTCGCTAATTTGTGAACATACCAACATTGAAGCTAGTCCAGTCTTGTTTAAATACCCAACCCTCACCCTAACCCAAAGACTATCAGCCTATACTCATCATGAAATGAAATGTACATACCGGTAAACATTATTAATGGAGTATTTTAAAGTTGAGCCTTAATATTATTATTATTATCATCATTATTTCTACTATGAGTATAATTATTATTAATCTTATTATCATCATTATAATCTTTATTATCATCATTTTCATCGCCATCATTAGTAACTACAATATTGTCATCATTATTCATCACCATAACCGTCATAAAGATCGATCGAGGCAATTTTAAGTTGTTCTAAGATAGTATCAAAGTGTTTCCTTTTGCTAGATATCTTAACAAAATAGGATTTTATTTTTCTTGGAGTTCTAGACCAAATAATGTATAGAATGTCTACAACAAATTATTTATTGTAAATTATTTCTTTATTCAATATATTCAAGAAAAGACACACATGTCAGAACATATGGTAAGCAATGGTTTTCTGTTTCAAACATATTCTTTGTATATACATATACAAAATTGGTATCTATTGGCCGTTTACCGTTCATAAATAATAAATACATGTACATGTATAACCTAAAATATCTTAATATTTCAGAGGCTGAAAATAATTACATTGGACTGGTATATCCTATCAACTAACATCTCTAAGGAGGTTCACAGTACCCAAAGTAAAGTCTGTAGATTCTTCTCTAAACAATTAAAATTACTGTATACTTCATACTTGTTGCTATAGAAGTAAGAAACTGATTTTTTTTTGATTTTTTATGCCAGGTCTGCTTTTAATATTTCATCTTAACACCATCTTCTTCTAGAATTCCAACATACACAAACTCTGAAAGATATCTTGATCTTCTTCAGTTGATAAGGATGAAGAAAGATCAGAGAGACAGAGAAAAAGATGGGGAGAAAGACAGACTGAAAGAGAGACAGACAGAGACAGAGACAGACAGACAGACAGAGAGGGGGAGAGTGGGGAGAGGGTGGATAGAGAAAGTAGGGGACAGAGAGACAGAGAGAGAGAGAGAGAGAGAGAGGCATTCTTGGAGGTAATCACCCTGAAACTCAAGTTCCCTTTAGAAAACAAATATTATGTAGACTTCGCAACATGATAGCATTTTGATTTCTCAGTAAGCCAAGTAACTGACTGGGCTTCCCCATAAATTCTTCAAATATTTCAGGCTGTCAAATGTCTGTTTAAGTCAATCCTTCAGTATCATAATTCTTAGCATTGTAAGACTATGGTAATGTTAACTCATATTAATTACACATATCATAAGCAAATACATACAACTTTTAGTTGTTACAAAACAATACATTGTATGATATTAACAGGTATCAGTAGATGATTTGTAAACTATACATTCCTTTTCTTTAATTTTGTAAAAACCAATTATACACCCTACAGTGCCAAAAACTAGTTCTTATTTTTCTAAAATGGAACTCTTATGTCACAAATCCATGATCCTGAAGGGGGGGGGGGGAATTGGGAATGAATAAGTGGAGTACAACAATGAGTGGTATACAGTAAGAAACAGAATGCAAATGCAAGTATCAATGATAATTTAAAGGTTTTTCCCATTTTTCCCATATAAATATTCTCATCTCTGCATTACCAAGAGCAATTAGAGGAAGTCACTTCAAATTAAAAATTCAAGTAAAGAAAAGAATGTCTAATATATAGGCATTAATGGGTACTGGTATGTATCTTTTTAAAGACAAAATTTTTATGATAAATGGAGACCTGCTGATGCCAATAATGCTGATTTTTTTTTACATTCAAATGGAGTTCTTCAATGGTATAATCGTCTGCACAAGAGAGTATCAATACAATGTTAGATTTTTTGCCTGTGTAAGGTAAGCAGCACATTTAACATTAAACTCTCCATTTTATGAGTGACATAAAAGGTCATGTGACTTTCAAACAATATGCCTGACTTTCATAAACATTGTACCAATAAATATATTTAAGACTATAAATCAAAATTGCACTGTGAGACTTTTGTTTAATTGCAAAATTTCCAGAGATGGCTTGCCCCCTGGCATCAAGGTTAAACTACAGTAGTGTAGCAGAAAAAGAAGACACATATACATGTATGTCTATACAGTGAGGAGCCATATCTTATTGAGAGTTTGATAAAAGCAGTCTGTATTGTGCATACATTGTGTGCGGGCAAGCCTGAATCTGATGACCAGGGTAATAATATAATTGTAAAGCGCTTAGAGACATTGTTGATGTATTAAACGCTATATGAACACAAAATATTATTATTATTATTATTATTGTTTTCTACTGTTGATCCATTTACATAAATATCTACAGACTGTGTGCTAAACACTGTCATAATACCTTGGGCAGGTACTAGTAAATGTTCAGAATTTCTCTCATTGGTTGAAGCATCTAAGTAGGTCGAAGGTTGCCATACTTGGCAGTAAACTTTGAGTATGCTGTACTGCTGAACACAGTAGATACAAGTAAATGTTCTGTATCGCCCTCTATAGTTGAAACATCCTGGACAGTGGCCTCCTTGTACAACCAGCTACAAAAATAAAAGATAACAGAAAGCAATTAATCCATCTATTCATCCACCTATTCGACTACCCATTCATAATTCTACCATTCATAATTCTACCCATCCATTCATCCATCCATCTATCCCTATATCCATACATTTTGTATATCCCTCCATCTGTTCATTCATCCATCCAACAATCAAATCTATCTTTCAATCAATCTATCTATCTATCTATCCATTCACCCATATTGGCTGTTCATCTATTCCTCTATTTATTAATTCATCCCTCCGCCCAACCCATCTTTCCATCTCTCTATTCATCCATTCTATCTATCCATCAATATCTTTGATCTTTCCATCATCCAATGAAATACATCCATCCATCACTCCATCAATTCCTTCTTCTATCTATCCATCCATCCATCCATCCTAATCTACAACCGATAACAAATAATTGGGATTTCTCAAAGAGGAGCACTGCATTCAAAAGAAAAGGTAAATTTGTCCAAACTAACAAATATCCCCAACATATTTCAACCCTATTGTTTGAAGGTAACTAAAGAAAACTGAGAAAACTTGGACCAATTTATGAGAGATTCAGAAAGAAAATCACTAAGAAAATCACAAAGAAAATCTCAATTTCAAATCAGTAACCTTTATCAACACCAGGTAAAGTATATTGAAGATGAGTATTATTAGTTCTTTATTCTTTTTAAAATCATTTCTCAGTATTTACCTGAGATGTGTTCCAGACTGTGGTATTCTGACATCACACATAACCCTCTTAGTGACCTCAATCAGTTTGACCTCTATGACCTCTTTTAACTGGTTCAATCCAGTTTCATGGGTGGCCGAAACTGGATAGCATTCATCTAAGGCAGCAAATTCAGACCTTATAATAAAGAAACAAAAGAAGAATAAATATCTCTTGGAACAACAATTTCTTATATGTTTAAAAGCCTTTTTAAACATAACCTTATGAACCCTTTAAATTTGTCAATAACAAAACTAACAACAAAAATAACAATTAACAAACCACCAGAAGGTTCATTAAAATTAATCAGCAAAACATCTCATAATTTCTCATAGCCACAGTGGTATAGAGAGGGTTAAGCTAGTTTCTCTTCAAACACAATGTCATTATTGGCTTCAATGTGACATATCAAATTGTCAATTTCAAACTAAAGCTCCTTAAACTATAATTGACACAAACAATTTTGGTCAAAGAAATTTTAAATTAATAGAGAATTCTAATTGGTTTTACCCTCTTCACTTCATTATCTGATGTAGTTCAAAGTATAGGAAGCTTCTTACTTGTTTTGTAAGAGGTCAATCTTATTATTGACCTCAATCATGTTGTCCAGAAGACGCTGATTGCCCCCAGGTCATGAAGGACACTGATGACCTGAATCCTTTGATTCTCAGATTCAGGATGGCTAACATCTCTTACATGCACAAGAAGATCCTAGAAACGAAAATGAAAGGGAAGATACAATAGCTAAATATGGTTAAAAATACATTTTTTCCAGTCTAATTATTGACCATATCTAATACATTTAAAGTGTATGTACACATTTTTCTTATTCTATCTATCTATCTGTTAAAGAATGTGAAAGGGCAAATCCAATTTCAAACATGTTCCTTTTGTCAAAATGTTGATTTGATTAGCCCATTTGTTATTTAATATTCAATGCTCTTAACCACAAAAAGACTGGGGGGCTGATTTAGCCCCCCTCCTCCTCTATTTTCACGATTACTTTGTAATGCTTAAATACATGTATTTTACCGTGCCACTTCATGACTTTTTTTCTTAGAGTCTTGCGCATCTTTTGATACCAAATTTGTGCACACCGAGTCAACAGTCCGGGTGTTATGTAACATTTTGCAATCGTGTGTCACTGAAAATTTGATATAATAAATCCATATACCGGTATATATAAGATGCACCTTTTATTTGCGGTTTTATACCCAATCTTTTCACATGTACTGTTAGTATTCCCATTTGGCATGGTGAATAAAACAGTACAATATATATAAAGAATAATACAAAGAAAAACAAAGAAAAATAAAGAGAAGATAAAAACAGAGAAAACGGTAAAACTAAATCAAATTTCATGATTATCCTGTTGTTATCTTACATGTTTCATGTGTAAATGATCATGTCAATTGAAAAATAGAAAAAAAAAAGCAAAAAAAGTGAAAATTTGTCAAACTTTCATATTTGCATAATTAATTAGTACTAATTACAATAAGTAATTAAACATTGTATGCATCATTAAGATCAAAAGACAAACTATACAAAAAACAAATAAACCAGCACTCCAACATAATGAAGTAAAAAATGTCTTTCATGACTTCACATGAAATCATCACCAAAACACGTGTTCATAATATAATATGACATCATAATTATTCATAAGTTGGATTATTATCATATCAATTACCTATTTTTTTTTATCAGAGATTGTGTAAATATAATCTTAGCGAGTATAATGTACCATGAACACAGTTTTGTTTCATAAAAATCACCATATATAAAGAAAAATACAAAAAATACCCCCAAAATACAATTTTTGCATAATTAATTAGCTCTAATTAGCATATTCTAATTTTAAAAAATATTTGAACTATGCGATATTGTAAATCTCATGAACATGTATCACCATGCCAAATTTGGAGTCGATCAGAGTTTCGGTTGCCGAGATCTTAGGGTGGGGGGCCTTTTAGCCCCCCCCCCCAATTTTATACGATGATTCTTTTTACGACGTTTCTTGTGTGTGGACGGCCTGGAATTTATACAATGATTCTTTATACGACGTTTCTTTATAGAGTTTCGGGATAATTTTTTTTGTGTGTGGACACGCTGAGAGAGAGATAGATAGAGAGAGAGACACAGAGACAGAGAGAGACACAGAGAGACAGAGAGAGACAGAGACAGAGAGAGACAGAGAGAGACAGACAGAGACAGGCAGACAGACAGAGAGACAGAGATGAAGTGCAATTACATGATCTTAAAGACTGCTATATACTTTGGTTACAAGACATTGAAGAATATGATCAAAATTGCACAAGGAAAGGAACGTACTTACAGCACACAGGACATCTTCTAATGTAGCAGCAAATGATGCAATCAATTGATGAGGAAGATGAGAGATGAATCCTACAGTATCTACATAGATGACAGGCATTCTATTAGATAGATAACCTGCATGAGATGTTACATCAAGTGTTGCAAACAGCTGATTCCTTGGCTCCAGTCTTGTGTCTCCTGTCATAGATTTTATCAGAGACGTTTTGCCTGAAGAAAAAATAAAATAAAAATACAGAATGCCTGCACTATTGTTTGCTTAATGTTGATTTTAAGAAAGGTGCTTGTCAGCATCCTCAAACCTTCCCTATTTTTTGTTGGAACAACTGTGAGTCAATACCTCAGCAATTATGGTGGTCTTGAAGGACCCAGGTTTGATTAACAAGTGTCCCTTGGGTAAAGCATTAATCATTAATAGTCTGAACTTACAGGCAGACACAATAGAAATATAAATGTACGCACAGTTGTAATTACTCTTTGAAAATAGTTAGTTTTTATTCTCCGTATTAAAACCAACAACAACAAAAATCAGACAAGGAAACCATGGAAATGCATGTATCTTTAATTTGATATACCTGATTTGCTTAATGGATATTATTCCCAGATTTGTTCAAATTGTCTGTTTAAATCATTGAATGTGGTACAAATTGTGATTGTGTTACCTGCATTGGTATATCCAACAACAGCTACATGTGGAAAGTGTTTTCTCTCTCTGCCTTTCCTCAACAACTCTCGCTTTCCCTTAAGCTTCTCAAGAGCTTTCCTTAGAGCGCCCTCTTTGTCCCGCAGCTGACGTTGTTTCTTCTCCAGTAAGGTCTCTCCTCCACCACCTATGTACTGCTGAGCTCCACTCTGTTGGTCTAGGTCAAAGGTCTCCTGGTGTAAATGTGATCTACAGTGTAATAAAGAATCCATTTTGTAAGATTATTCAGAAGGGTATAACATTTCATTTACTTTTTTTCTTCTCATTAAGACATTCTCAGATGGAGATTTGACATGTAATTGATCTCTATGGAATGACCTTCTCATAGTCACTTTCCACTTTAACCTGTTGGATAACATGTTATTTTAGTAGGACTCTTATTCTCAATAGAAAACCCAGCCCAAAAGTCGTCTTGGGTCGGGATTCATCGGGTCGAAACTTGAAAGGGATAGATAAAAGGTGATGGTTGAAGAGCACGAGAGGAGCTATCACCTGGTAAATTTTGAGAAACTGGTTGCTCTGACACATGTTTCAAGCATGACAAGGTAGGAAACAAGTGAAGTTATACAGGACAGGCATTAAAGGATTTATTAAAAAATAAAAGCGAAGACATGAAAGGGAAGAAGGAGTGTGAGACACAAAAACAGAGAGAGCAAGAGAGACAGACAGACAGACTGATAAAGAGTGAATCTAGAACAATGTGAAGGAAAGAACACAAATCTACTCTAACCTTCTAAAATGTAGCTCTGCTAGAGCAATTTGTAGCTTCGCTTCCTTGGATGAAGCATGTTCCTTGAAAATCTGTAGAACAACCTCATACCTAAAAAAGAAAAGAAGAGGAGCCAGCATAGATGCTAATGATCAGTGGAATAAAATGAATGTCAAGAACTGCAAATATTGTTATGAATAATGATCAGGTAGATCAATGTACTGTATTAAAAAAATGTGAAATAGTGCCTAGAGATCAAAGTTTCTGGTTCTATAAACTTGAAAACTGACACACAAGATCAGCAGAAGTTCAGTTTTACAATTACAAGCAAGTGACTACACGACTACATGCCCTAGAGACCTAATGAATGGTCATACCAATTTGGGTAGTAAAGTGGCATGCATTCGTGCTTTAAACATTTCTTTATGAGCTTCAGAGTATGTGAAGGTTTGATCATACCTATCATAAACAGGCACTCCCCATTCTTCCTCCATGGTCCTCTTCTGTAAACCACTCATTCGATCAACATTCAAGAACACACTGGTTATATCTGGTTGAGACCGGATCTGGGCAGTTAGCTCCTCAAAGGTTCCTTGCCCAAACATGTACTTTTGTGTCAGAGACTTGACAGTCATCAGTCTGCTATCAACCAATGACCAATTCTGAAGTGTCTGTATGAATGATAAATCAAAGTATGCCAATAAGTGTATGTACATGTATGTACTGGTATATGGAGTAATAGAGTACAAGCTAGTTGGCTTTACAGTTTTTATAATTTAGCAAAGTTTCTTATAGTTTAGTAAACTGATGCGAGGTGAAATATAACTTGGTGTATTTACTTTTAAGTTTGAAACAAATTAGGGAAACTATTGAACTGAAACATAAACTAATTAAACTTAGATCATGTTTAAAAACAACTTTGGACAATGTTGTCTGGATACTGTTAATTAAGTAACAATTTACAAATATTCTGCTGTAGCCTAACAAATACCTACTGTAACTAGAGACTGTGCTTCAATCATCTTCAGCTCACTGTCTGACTTGTGCTTTCTCTCAGTCTTTACAACAGGTTGAATGACAAGAACACGATGACCTTGTAAGCCCTGATGTCCTCTATTCACAAGCTCATTTGCATATTCAATAGCTTCATCTCCATACTCCGGATCCTCATCAATATCATCACCTATCGTCTCATCAAATCTCCTGTCGTTCTCAACTGAAGTTCTATTCTTTCGTTTACGATGGAATATTGGTGATTGGTGCAAGCATCTGGATTTTTGCGAATGATATAGTTCTTGTACAGTGCAACCTAGTGAAAGTGAGCTGGAAGATGTTTGAGGATACCCGAAGTAATCCCTTGAGGACACAAAACATGATGAACTCCTTGCATTCATTAATGGTGAAGATATTGCACTCATTCTCATTGAATTAGATACCTCATGTATATTCGCCTGTATGCAAAATCCTCTAAAAGGCATGCACACTACATGACTGAGCCTATTAGTGTTTCTACACATAGATAAGGGCACCCGAAGTTCCGAGTATAGAAGTCGTGCAGGAATTCCTAGTCTCTCTATATTCATTGTGCATATGGTGTATGGTGTCAGAAAAATGAGACACTCAATCAGTATGAAATGAAATCAGATTATCAGTGCCCCTCCTTGGTTGCAGTAAGAAGGTCATTTCAATAAGGCCTAAGATGCAATAATTTTACTTTTCTGTCTATGTATATGAACAGTATTTCAGTCTGTCCTTGATTTGATTTGCCCCATACATGTGTAGGTGTACATGGCTAGAACTGTTCCTTGACATGCACATCTATTTAGACATCACCACTTGTCCTATTCATGTTGTCACACAGACTCCAGTCTACACCTAGCTTCCACCTATGATGAAAGGGAGAAAGAAAAGAAAGTATTAGATTTGATGCCAAAAATGGTGAGAAAAGTTAAAGAATGTAATGTAATATACATTTCATCGATTTTTGTATAAATATAACTGTAGAAGAAACAAACAGCAAAAACAAACAAACTGACATATGACTGGAGTCATAATGTTGGACTGTAAGAGGTGTCGATCATGTCATGATGGATATGCTATATGAGAGCCACTCTATATCTTGATTATTGGTGTTATTATTGGTATAAATAATGATAATAACAATTAACATTATGCCTACTATCATCATCATCATCATCATTTATCATCATCATCATTATTATTATTAATTTTGTATTATTTATTATTATTTGTTATCATTATTGCTTTTAGTTTTATTATTATTTAAATTGATAGTGATAGCAAACACTCATAGAGGGAAAACTATATTCCAACCCAATTAAAGCCCAATATTCACATAAATGAATAGGGAAAATGAATATATGAAAAAAGAGGGAAAACAATAAGTCAATATCCCAACCCAATAAATTGGGCCTTAATTGGGTTGGGTTATTGTTTTCCCTCTTTTTTTCATAGCGGTATTCATTTTATATATTCATTTATTTTCACATCTCTTTAAAAATACAATGTATGCTGAAATAAACAATTAAGCCAATAAGGATTCTTTAAGGAACAACATTGTACACAAAATACACAAAATGACAAATGACAAATTTTTGACTTCCTTGCTTTTGGCAGAAAATTAAGAATTAATAAGGCAAAGACAAAGTCAAGAAAATCCTGACAAATCATGTTCTCTCATATTCATAAACATAACTGTGACTTCCCAATGAAAGTAATATTTTTCTGTCATCATGAACAAGCATGAAAAGGATACTTTTCTCACGATGGGCTCATCCACAGGCACAGGGTGCAGGTTGGACCCGACCCGCGGCCGCCATTAGCTTAGCATTGTGGATCACCAGCTGCGGCCGACGCGTCGGCGGGACTTGGTGAATCCTGTGCCGGTCGCGCCGCGTCCCGGTCCGGTCCCCGAGCCGAGCGAAGCCGCGCCGTCAAGTGCTCATAGTGCCTGACGTCGCGTCGTGGAGCGTGCCCGTGCAAGTAAATTTTCTAGTTTTACATCTGCACAAATAGCATGACGATGGTAATGAGAATAACATATTTTCTTGAAACGATGTTAAGAAATCGAAATATTCTCTTACCTTGTTGCCTACCTTTAACAGTTCAGTCGAAGGAAAGACAATAGATTAACGCTGTTCTACAAGTCACTCCACCAGGAAGCCGCTGTAGATATCCCTGATTATGTTCATGAAGCACCAAGATCTGTGAGAGAGAACACCAATCGTCTAGTCCCACTACAATGCCGAACAAACGCATACCTGAACAGCTTCATACCAAACACAATAAGAGACTGGAACAGTCTCCCGCCAGGCGTCAAAAACCTGAACTCTACACAAACCTTTAAACTATACCTCCAAAAGAACCATGCATCAATTTAAACTGCACATTGCACGGAAGCGACACCATCTCTAGACGATAGTGCTTCTAAGCGATGTCTGGACACCATTCTGAGATTCTGAGATTCTGGGTTGTAAAACATCGAGCGTTCCATAAGCATATTTGTCTATGGAAAGTCACTAGTTCAGTACAGTGTTATATGTTGCCATCCTAGTATACGATATCACCCAACTTGCAGTAGGCCTATATGTGAAAAATCACACAAAATGTCAAAATTCACCCCAAAATTCAAAGAATGCCCGATATCATTGCCAATGAAGGCTGATATTCGTAATTTTTTTTTATTTCAATTTAGATTTCTGGCCATTAGATTTTCGTTACAACTGGTGGATACTGGTGGTTACTGGTGGATATATTGTGCCCATGCATGCAATGCTCAAATATGAACCCCATCTTTTTGGTTTGGCCGGTGATCGACAAAGTTGATTTTTCTCTCACCAAAGCTTTAATTTGTTTAACAACAAAAAAAAAAATCACAAAATGTTCTATTTTGGGTGACCGAGATTACTACCTGGCACCAGGGGCGGATCCAGCCGGCGGCAAGGGAGGGGGCCTAAAAAGGGGCCCACTTCGTACGAAAATTTTGAAAATCGTGCCGGTCAATATTTCGCTCAGTGGGGGGTAGTGAGCAAAAAAAAAAATTTTGGCACCCGAATAAAAAATTTCCCTCCGGGAAGGGTAATTTTTGTCCAACGCCACCCCCCCCCCTTGAGCGCCAGGGGTAGTGAGCATAAATTTTTTTTTTTGGCACTCGAAAAAAAAATTTTCCTATGGGAAGGGTTATTTTTTTTCCACCGCCACCCCTTGGGCGCCAGGAGGGCCCAACTTCTTTTTTTCAAAAAAGGGTGTTTTTACCTGTTTTTTTCTAGGGGAGGGCCGGCCCTGGTCCCCCTGGATCCGCCACTGCCTGGCACCACTAACTGTATGGCCGGGAATGCAGTTAGATCCAATATTGCCATGTCCCAGCAGGCAGTAGAACAATATCACAAAACGCCATGTGAAAAATCCCATTTCCCTTTCCATATCAGGAAATTATCAGTCGCGTTCTAAATCTGTACATATAAACAATTTTTAACAGATTTCGAAGACGGCATGGTTATAGGGTTGTGTTGGATACTATGATAATTGCCCCTATTTAAATCTGAAAGGTGCTCATTTTACTTTAACAATTGCCCTGCCCAGGTGCGTACGCAGCGGAGGGGTTGGGGTTAAACCCCCTCAAATTGTTTTTATGTGTGTGTTTCGGAGGAAGCCCCCCCCCCCTCACTTTTTAAAGAAATCTCCGGGTGAAAAGTCAAAAAAAGTCAAAAGCCCGGTCATGGCGGTAGCCCTGCACGTGAAAGAAAAACGATGAATTGCACTTTATTTGCGAATCAGACGAGCCGTGTTTGTTTTTACCGTTTTAGTCCAAATGCATACACCAGTGAGATTTCATTATCTCGTAATGCATGCCGGATAGGCATATGAAAGATGATGTAATGATACCAAAATAGATACGAAACTTTAATATTCATGTTGACTAGGCTATTAAGGAAACAAAGTGCAACTGATACAGTACGTACTCTTCTTAAATAGGGAACATTTTCTTTATTGTATAGCCTATTATCAAAGAGGTTGAAAGGCTTTCCTGACATGGTAACAATGGGAAAATTCTTGGAGGTATTGACCCTATAATATAGTAGAGGCTATATTAATTATACGCATCCGGGACGACAACAACCTTCAATTTCCCTATACGAAGATAATAACCTGGGGTCAGGGGCGGATCAAGCCGGGGGCAAGGGAGGGGGCCGAAAAAGGGGCCTACTTCGTGCGAAAATTTGAAAACCGTGCCGGCCGATTTTCCGCTCAGTGGGGAGGGGAGGGGGTAGTGAGCAATTTTTTTTTTTTTTTTTTTTTTGCCTCCGAAAATTGAAAATTTGAAAATCGTGCCGGTCGATTTTTCGCTCAGGTGTTTTTACATGTTTTTTTCTAGGAGGGGCCCGGGCCCCAGCCCCCTGGATCCGCCACTGCCTGGAGTTGTACCGTCATTTCAAGAGAGAAACAAAAAATTACAAGACAATTAATTCGCTAAAAACCGTACTACGGGAATATGTAAACTAAAAAGACAGCACTTTTCAAACCAATGGGAAAGAGTGTTTTGAAAATGATTAGGGCGCAAACGCAATCGGGTACCACTACGCTGTCGGGGCCAGGTTAGCTGCCAGCTCCAGCTTAATTATACTCTTAAAAAATACATTGACCCTTTTTAGGGATTACCTCCCCCAAGACTCCCCGATAGTTTTTGTTTTATCCCCCCCCCCCCTCCCCTCCCGCCATAGGCCCATATTTTCCCTTTTATTTATACAAATCCATTGACATATTGTTTTAGACCCCTTTACCTTATATATTTTAAAAAAAAAAACATTATGATATATCTGGTCGATTTGGAAAAAAGCAAAATATCAGGCTTTCTCGCCAAATATTTAACTTAAAGCCGTCACTGTATTATTTGTAGCTACTTGCTCCCTCTATATAGAAAACAATGCCTAAGCGGTGCCTGTTGGTCCCCCATTATCCTCTTTTTCTTATGTTAATTGAGAGCTGAGTTGATGAGATAACCACCTGTCAGTGACCACGCTAATCCCTCTAATCCCTCCTGGGTAAACTAGTACAGAGGGGCTTTAATATAATGTTGTGTTGTACTTTAAGTTACTTTGGAGGCTTATGTCATATCAACGTACTCAATGCTTGCATTCATTTCGATGATAATAAAGCCTGTCATTCCTTGAAGTGTAACTGAATATAATGCGAGTCTGATGTGATGTTGTTTTGTGACGTAAGATTCAGTAGCGTAGCCAGGGGTAGGGGGCGTGCCCCGGCACTACTTTTTAGAGGGGCGCCAAATTAACAGTGAAAAAGAAAAAATCAATGAAAATTGGTATTGTTAAACTGAAATAGTTCTTATCATAAATACGAAATTCATCCTCCATAAGAGTTTCTTTACGGTTTCTATATCGAAAATCGATAGCTTCAGTGACAAATTCGCCCCCTGGGCACCACCATTTTAGCGCCCTCCGTGAGGGGGGTGGCGCCACTTTTGCCCTGGGACGCCGAAAATGTGTAATATTAATGGGTCATTTTTTCAAAATTCTCTTAAATTGGCGCCCAAATTGACGCAAATTTAAGATCCAATGTATATTTACCATCAACAATTGTCAACGAAAAATAGAAAAATCTTTGGAAAATAAGTTAATTTTGGGCAAAACGTGACCCAAAATCGTGCGATTGGTGTTTGAATGGGCTTTAGGAGTTTATCTAAATGTTGACTAAAAGTATTCACCAAATTGCATGAATTCAGTTTAAAAAATACACAATAAATTTACGCCACTGGGCTTACATTTCGGTTCTTAAGATATTTTAGTATATATCATAAGTACCGAAATTTAAAATACCCTTGACTTGTATCAAGTTATTTTGATTTTGAAATGATTTTCATTTTGGGAGTGAAATGGATGTTATCTTGTCGTAGCGACTGTCCAATAAATCAATAAAGGCATATGGGAAAAGGCTAGCTAACACGGCTATCGTAAAACGTCATGGTAAGTAGGGTATAATTACGTATCACTGAAAGAAAATAAAATAATGAGTCCTTATATCAACTGATTTTGCTGCAAAACTGGAGTGACAAATGGAAAAAAAATGTATGCGTTTTAAGGTCTGAAAACCCGTGAAAACCTCGTCCTGGACCCCCGCCGGTGCTTTTCCCCTCGACCCCACGCCGTATAACGCTCCGCAGAGGCGGCGGACCTCCCCTTCACTTTTTCAACTATCCCTAGAGTGTCCCTTTTTACACAGGAAAAGTGCCCCCTTTTACATAGAAAAGTGCCTCTTTGGCCCTTTTACTTCAGATAAGTGTCCCTCTGTATTTCATATAGATGACCTTTACACAATCTTATAAGTGCCCCTTTGATAAGTGCCCCCTTCATCCCTACTGGTAATTGCCCCTATTTAAATATTTAACAAGTGCCCCTTTCCTTTGTAATAAGTGCCCCTTCCCCTACTGATAAATACCCCCTTTTCATGTCTGATGAGTGCCCATTTTCACCTCTGATAAGTGCCCTCTTTTATTTTGACATGTTTTTTTCTTCTTCTAATAAGTGCCCTTTTTCTTTTTTTAATAAGAACCACTTCCCCTTCTCATAAATGCCCCTTCTCAAACCTCTAATAAATGCCTCTATTAAAATCTGATAGGTGCCTAATTTCCTTCGATGAGTACCCATTTTGCTTTGTAATGATTGCTTCTTTCCATTCTCACAAGTGCCCCTATTCTTTTCAGATGAATGCCCTTATTCAAATGTAAAGGTGCTCCCATCAACTTTGTCATGAGTGCCCATTTTTATCTGTGAAAATTCCCCTTTTACTTTGACACGTGCTCCTTTTCTCTTCTAATAAGTGTCCTTTTCCGTTTGGATAAGTGCCCCCTTCACCATAACATGTGCTCCTAAGTTTAAAGCGACTATAAGAGCAAAATTTTCTTTAATTTCACCCAAAGCTCCCTCGCTATACGCTCGCTGGCACTTAAAGTTGATATAATTATGTTTTTTTATTAAAGGCCTTTTTAGTCTTTTATGATTATAGATTGTGCTTAAAACCACACCAGGGTTGTTTTTTCCCCTCACAAATCTTCGCTCGCCTCGCTCGCTCGCAAATGAATATTCAGACCATCACACCCAACTGCAAAGTCTGAAGCTTATAATCAGTATCTTGGAAAATGCAATGAGAGTTACAAATATTGAAATAATCACTGATAATTAATGTGATCACAATGTAGGGATATATATACCAATGTCTAAAAATTGTAGATTTTCGGCTTGAGGTTTCCCTTTTTAAGTGCCCCCTTTTTTCTCTCCAGAAAGTGCCCTTTTTGTTGGTGCCCCCCCCCCACTTTGAAAGACGCTCCGCCGCCCCTGACGCTCCGATCGCCACGCTCTACTTGGACACTCAGATTGATTCACTAGTTAATTGTCCCCCCCCCCCAACAACAAAAATATATAAAACAGATTGACGCCCCTGGTGGAACCGTTGAGTGTGTACAGGAACTGCAGAACAAACCTAAACAAATCAGTAGGCAGATGCAGTGTATTAATTCATCACTGAAACTTAAGATTTTCATAAATGTCAATGTATAGTATTGTTTACTGTTGTACGTGTTCCTGGAAATTAATTTAAAAAATACATAAATAAAATGAAGACTAATACTTTATTCAATGGATTTGCACTTTGTGTGCATCGCGTAAATGGAGGGTCAAAATTGAGAGAAAAAGAATCACAGAATGTTTCTCTCGTGATGTATTAAAAACGCGTGATTCTCTTGAGCAGTGGCGGATCCAGGAATTTCTAAACCGGGGGGGGGGCACAAAATCGCATGGGGTGAAATATATGAAAAACGATGGAGCGAGGCGTCAGCGGCGAGGGAGCGGAGCGACCAAGCGGGGGTGGGTCTGGGAGGGTGTCAGAACCCCCTCCCTGAGAAGGAAGCATTTGCAATTTTAGAACCACATTAAGTGCATTTTCAGGCACTTCCTGGAGTAATACGACGTAAAATTGCCTGCTCCTACCCCCTCAAAGAGCAGGGATCCAGGGGCGGATGATGGGATCTCGCTTTTTGCTAAGGGGGTTGACCCAATGACGACACGGAGCATCGTCCACGAACCGCGAAGCGGCGAGGCGATTTTTGTTGTTGCTATTTTGAACCCCGTAAGTGATGTTTTCCTGGCATCTACTGACACAATGGAGACCATAAAAAGCAGTGCATGATAATTACGTCTTTTAAATCAAGTAACAGTTTGAGGGGTTCGACCCAATGACGATGCGGAGCATCGTCCACGAGCCGCAGGTCCGAGCCGCGTAGCGGCGATTTTTTTTTTTTTTTTGGGGGGCTATTTTGAACCCCCGTAAGTGATGTTTTCCTGGCATCTACTAACACAATGGAGACCATAAACAGCAGTTCATGATAACGTCTTTTTAAATCAAGTAACAGTTTGAGGGGGGTTCGACCCAATGACGATGCGGAGCATCGTCCACGAGCCTCGAAGTCCGAGCCGCGATTTTTTGTTGTTGCTATATTTTGAACCCCCGTAAGTGATGTTTTCCTGGCATCTATATACTAACACAATATGGAGACCATAAAAAGCAGTGCATGATAACGTCTTTTTAAATCAAGTAATAGTTTAAGGGGGGGGGTTCGACCGAATGACGATGCGGAGCATCGTCCACGAGCTGCGTAGCGACGAGGCGATTTTTGGGGGGCTATTTTGAACCCGGCCCCGTAAGTGATATTTTCCTGGCATCTACTAACACAATGGAGACCATAAACAGCAGTTCATGATAACGTCTTTTTAAATCAAGTAACAGTTTGAGGGGGGTTCGACCCAATGACGACGCGGAGCATCGTCCACGAGCCGCAAGGTCCGAGCCGCGTAGCGACGAGGGATTTTTTTTTTTTTTTTTTTTTGGGGGGCTATTTTGAACCCCCGTAAGTGGTGTTTTCCTGGCATCTACTAACACAATGGAGACCATCAAAAGCAGTGCATGATAACGTCTTTTTAAATCAAGGTTTGACCCGATGACGATGCGGATACTGTGTGGGTCTGGACACATGATGGCGTTTTTCTATTTACATCACATTTTCACTTGGCAGCCCAAGGGGGGTTAAACCCCAACCCCTCCCCACCCCCAGTGGCGGATCCAGGGGGGCCCTCCCTAGCAAAAAAACAGGTAAAAACACCCTTTTTTGAAAAAAAAGAAGTTGGGCCCCCTCCCCTGGCGCCCAAGGGGGAGGGGGGTGGCGGTGGAAAAAAACTAACCCTTCGCATAGGGAAATTTTTTTTTCGGGTGCCAAGAAAAAAAAAATGAGGTCACTACCCCTGGCGCCCAAGGGGGGGGGGGTGGCGGTGGAAAAAATTACCCTTCCTGTTTTGTTTTGCTCACTACCAAGCATTACATGTAGGCAATGAAAAAAAGTGCTTGCGAAACGGATAGAAACTTTGTGGTAGGCTCTTTGCGGCCACAGGAATGACAGAAAATAATATGACAATGAAACCAGCAACTGTGGCAGGTTTATAATGGCGGGGACAATCTGCATGCGCGCTGAAAGAGCACTTAGAATAGGTATATCGGAAAATTAATTCAAGCTAGACTAAGTTATAAGTTATAAGTTATAAAGGAGATAAAATCTTTGGTATATTAGACATGTTCGATTTAAAATTGCATGCCCCCCCCCGCCCCTTACCCGGTAAAAAAAAACACCTTCTTATAATATCATCCCCCTTTCTTTCTTTTCCCTTCTCATTATTCTCCTTAATTTTCCCCCTTTTCTCTCCTCCGTCTTAATTTCCGCTTTTCTTCTTTTTCCGCCTTTTCTCTCCTGATCTCTCTTCCCCTTTCCCCTCTTTTTTCTCCTCTCCCCTTTTCTTTCCTCCCTCTAATTTTCTTCTTCTTTCTCTCTTCCCTTTTTTTTTCTTTTTCCTCTCCTTTTTCTTTCCCCCTCCTTTTTCTCCTTTCTTTTTTTTGGCCGGAGGGAGGGGGGCACGTACGTGCCCTCTTCCCCTGGATCCGCCACTGAAGAGGGCCACATGAATTATGTTGACGTGTTTATGCCGCTGCATAATTACAGGAATAAAGCGGAATATTCAGTGGCGAACTCGCTTGGTTATTTGCTGACCGATATTTTAGCAAGTTACGGAAGTTTGACCACGTCACGATAATTTTTTTTTTTAAAACACCTGTTTCAACTGGCGACCGGGAATTCCCCTAAATCACGCGCTGTCTACGACTACGTCATGATCAGAGCACACCCTACATGTACCATGTATCATTGGTACAACTGTACCCATACATTTTTTACACAAAGCGATTAGATTCGACCTCGGTCATTCTTTGTGCATATGTGACGCGCCGCGAGCTAGCTAGCTAGATACAGTACGTGGTACATCTACATGGTGCATGCGCCGGTGGTTATAGCAAGTCTTCATTGCGGATACTCTGTTATGGGACAATAGCAGAGCAAATAGTATGTGAAAATTCCTTTTTAAAGCAGTCAAATCACAACACAAAATGTCTAAAAGTACGTCGTCCGTGCAGCCTCCTGCAGATTATGTCCACCGTGGAAGTTGGATGGTGAGTAGACTAACAAAAGTGATTTTTAAGCCCAGTGACTGGGCAAACATACACCTACTGCCTAGTAGTAGTACACGTACACTTTATTACATGAACTTACCGTGTTACATGCAGACTGCTTCAGTCCGATATCATATTCATAATCATGTGGTTGCAATATGATTATGAGAATGACTAAGCATTGTTGCATGATAAAGCAATATGGATCTCAGTCATATGTAAAAAACGTAGTGGATTTATGTATGGCATGGCATAGGGGTGGACAGCATTGGTAGATTATTATTAATTGCTTGAATATGTGATGATGGAAACAAAATCAAAATGGTAATGAAATAATACCTTAACAATGCCAATGGTGAATGAGGAAGCCATAGGCATAGGCATAGGCCTACACCACATGGCACATGGCCAAACTGTAAATTTGTCTCTTGTAAACAGCAATCTTCCCATCATTACAAAATAAAAAGATTTCAGAATTCATATTACTATTTTAGTATTGCCGTAGTTTTATGGTTCTCAATAATTTTGCATCTGTATGTGAAGCTGTTCTGTTCCTTGTCCTGATCCTAAAAGCTCAAAGTGGGATATTGACATGTTGACCAATAATAAGATTAAGACTGTTGTTAGCATTCAAGATGGAGTATCTGTCTAGTATATATTTAGTGCAACTTTTTAATTGAGTCCCATAATATATCCGTTTCTCTGATATATGCATGTGTGCTTTTTGCTTTGTATTGACTATTAGTATTATGGACTCGATATTGAACTGGAGACTGGAGTTGTTCTGAAGCTATGATACTCATAAAATGCATGAACAGTAATCATAGAAGTATTAGCGCTACATAAGCGGCCGTTTTATTATCTCTTTCTCATTACTCTGTGTACTTATTCATGTAGATTGTTAAAGTTGAGAAAGTAACAGAAGACCCTACTGCTACTGATGTTAGAGGTGTAGAAGGGTAAGTAATTGTTAATACAGGTAATTCACCATACATAGGTAAGGTGAATGGATCTTAATATATATGTATATGTATCTCTCTTAAGCGATTTATTACAATCTTATGATTAGAGTGTCAGAAAACAAGATTGCCATGATTATTGAGTGCTTTTTTAAAATTCTGCTACTGCTACCTACCCCCAATCGAGAGAGGGCTTGCTGTATTCCTAAAGTGTGTGTGTATTGGGTTTTTACAGACGTGTATCAATCAGATATGATTATTTACGTCTGGGGACCAACTAACGTCACCATCCGAAAGTGACTCAGTTTCGAACCTGCGTCCTCGGCTGAATCAGTTTGTAACTTCCACTGTTAGCTGGATTACAGGCGCACGCCACAACGCCACAACGCCACAACGCCTAAAATAAATGATAGGGGAATAGTACCCCTCTTTATGATACTCTTTGGTGTACCTCTGCTGTATCTCTTTAGTGCTCAATGAGTTAACGCCACTTTATCAATATCCATAAATATTGTGATGAATTTTGTCATACTTTGTGCAGGGCTGATTTTCAGCTGACTGATACAGGAGATATCTTCTGGAGTTTGCCTGCTGGTGTAACCACGAAGCCGTACTTTGTCTCAAACTTTGACCTTTATGAGGTAAGCTTAGGTCAGGTGATGTTGCACCAAGGAAATTCATAAAGTTGAATTATCAGAGCTACCTTACTTTTTTGTATGTTTGTCAAAGTCAAATCGCATACATACAATATTATTAATATTGAACAATTTTATGCAATTAAAAGCCAATGACAGTTGTTTTTTGTATGGTGGTTCGTTTTTTATACATTCTCTGGTTCTTTTCATCAGTAAATTTCAAGAATCTGGTATAAATGTGAACTTACCTATCAAGCTGTTCAAACTGCCTTTATTTTTCACAAATCTGCATGTTCCTGATCCTATCACAGTATCAGAGCTGCCAGCTAGTACGGATTTCCCGTAATTGGTATGGAAATTAACGATTATTACGGCAGTACGGAATGTTGTCTCAAATTACAGATTGATTTTTTTTTTTTTTTTAACATAAATATGATTTATCGTCACGAGTGCTGTACAGTATGGCGGCCATCCAACACTCGCTGAGAAAGAAGGAAAAGTATCAAGTATTCTCTTCATAGAAGCTAATTTTTCATGGAAAACTGATGTGTTGTGATGACCTGAAAATCAATATTTAGCAACTTTGTGTGAGTAACATCGATCACAAAATTTTTAGATAATCATGCGCCATGCATCCATGCTGTGTTGGCGCGCCGTTTTTTTAAAGATTCATACCGCTGCATAGGAAATTAATGATTTATTCCCCAATTTACTGATTTTGAGCCTTGTGATTACTGATTTTCTGTTCTGGAGGTTGGCAGCTCTGCAGTATATGTAAAAATCATTACATGTTCCCTTGATACCAATTGTATTTTTGTATAGGTTATTGGAGCCAAGTTTCATGCAATCAAGTTCATTGGTAGCCGTAGTGGAGACAAGATTGTATTTTTTGTAAGTTGTCCATTTTGTTTTTTTGTTCATTTGTTTCATCTTAAATATAATGATCAGTTGTGGTAGTGAGAAGAAAGATAGAAAGTTTCATGCAATCAAGTTCATTGGTAGCCATAGTGGAGACAAGATTGTACTTTTTGTTTGTTTGTTTCGTCTTAAATGTAATGATCAGTTGTGGAAGTGTGAAGAAAGGTAGAAAGAAATTTGTTAAATGAACACTGTGTAACTTCCTTTTATCAAAAATTATTCAAACCAATTTAGATCTAAAAGAATCTCTGGGATACGTGAAAATCTTGATGGAGAGTTTGTGCAACTTTTTTAACCTCTCATAATTAAGTGATGTGTCATGATTTTGTTTGAATAACTTTGCATTCTTGCAATTGTTCAAAACTTTTCTATTCTCCGTCCAGTCTTGCTCCAGTAGCAACAATAATTACATGTGTTATGTATGTGTATGTTATTGTCTTTCAGGCTTCTCAGAAGAGCCCCAACACTCTACATCTGAAGTATGAGAATGAATTTGTCTTCCATTGTGAGAAGGTAAGTTCTTCCTTTTGAAGCTTTATTTTTGCAGACTTTTATCAATCAGGTAGGATCATTTAAGGTCTCTTATTCCTGCTAAGAATCCTTGGTATACATGTAGGTATCAATGTGCAATACAATGCATTGTGAAAACATTCTACATGTAGAGACTTAGATCTGGTTGGGGAGCAATCGCAGCTCACTAGCATTAATTAGCTGATCACCTTTTCATATTTGGTTATTTAAAACAAATGTAACAAACTATCATTAATTATCTTACTTTTGTATCTCTGTTTTCAATTTTCTCTTCTCTCTTTCCTCTCTCTCTCTCTCTCTCTCTCTCTCTCTTTCTCTCTCCTGCTGTCACTCTCTCCTTCCCTCTATCCCCCTTTCTTTCTCTCCCTTTCTCTCTCCCTCTCTGTTTGCATGTCTCTCTCTCTCTCAGGTATGGAAGATAGAGCAAGCCATCCTGGAGCCATACAGTCTTCTCAGAGCTTACAGTGATGGCTTATTCACTGATATGGAAATCAAGGCCGACACTGGCAAGGCTGTGAGTATGACCACCTGTAATGAACCTGCTGACTTCTGAGTTCTATATTTCTCCATACTCGCTATATTTGAACCTTCTGGTTCTTGTAGGCAATGGGTTAAGATTGTTCAGAGAGCTCATTTACATGTAATTGCTAGTCATTTTGTTTCTTCCTAAGTGATTCTAAGGACCTGGTGGAACTAACCATAAGTTCTGTCAAATGAAACCTATTGTTGGTCAATTGAGCTGGCTACCCATGAGGTCCAGATTCACTATAAAATACTTCTTCTCACCTTTAAGTGCATCCACTGCCTGGTTCCTCCCTACCTATCTGATCTCATAACTATCAGGCAACTATCCCGGTACTCCCTCATCTTCTCTTAATGCACCACACTGAACCATGCATCTCCCAAGATATTTCCCACACTTTGTGACAGAGTATTCACAAGTGCTGCTCCCAAACTGTGGAATAACATACCCAGATTTCTTCGCAACCAGCAATCTCTTAATACCTTTAAAAATATCTCAAAACTCTTCTGTTAATAACATAGTAATAAAGCGCATTTGAACATTTACATGTATATGGAAAATGGGATACCGTATATGAAAACATTATTATTACAGGTTTATTATTATAAAAAAGTGGACTCTTGCAAAAGATCAGGAACATTTTGATAAAAGAAAATTAAATTTTCCATTTTATTTTCCACATTCCCATTACAAAATATTGCCTGCTGCTTTTTGAGATTTTGTGTAAACATGTGATTGAGGGGAGGGGATATGTGTGAAATTAAAATGACTTGCCCTTGCCTATAATGGCATTTGTCCTTTTATCTCCTTTCTAATATTGTGCTCAAGAAAATCCTGAGAGGGTTTTAGAGTTGAAGAGGGATGAAATCATGCATTCATGACTTGACCTACTATTCAATGCAATACAGTATATGATTAACCCATCAATGTTCTGCTTTCTATCTATCTAGTTTGTTGTGCACAAGCTCATCCTGAAATCTACCTGTCCCCAGTTAGGATGGGATATGAGCCCCGCCCCTCTCAGCGGTACCCCTGAGGTGGTCCTTTCGGCCATCATCCATTTCCTCTATACTGAGTGCCTCCCAGATACCATAGATGAGGAGTCTGCTAGAAAGGTCCTGGAGGTGGCAGGGAAATTGCCTGGCTTTGAGAGACTGGCAAACCTGTGCCAGCTCTACCTGCACAATTCAGAGGTCAAGAATCGTGAGTTAAGAAGGGATCGGATGGGGGTAGATGTTAGGGTAAGACTGGCAAACATGTGCTAGCCATACCTGCACAATTCAGCTGTCAGGAAGTTGATTAAGGGTTGGTAAAGGAGGAGGGGATTAAGAGGGGGAGGGGACTGAGAAAGGGGTAACTGAGAAGTTGCAGGAGGGATGGGGGGGGCGGGGGGTGGTGTGAAAAGACAGGCCATTGTGTGCCAACTATCCTTCACAATTTATCTGAAAAAGCCTGATGAATTAGGAGGAGATTGGGAGGGAGGTAAGGAGGAGGAGAGGGAATAGGGGAAGACTTTATGTAATATACAAGAGTGAGGGAGACAGAGAGAGAGATATACATGAAGAGAGAGGAATAGATCTACAATGTATGTGGAGATGAACAGATCAATAAGTATAAGTAAACAAAACAAAATACATTTAAGCGATTAATATCTCCTCTTCAGAAATCATCAACCTTGTCCATGACATCCATATCTGTGGTGATCGACTGATACAGCTCTTCAGCAGCAAAAACGCAGAGGGCTCCCTCGCCAAGGAAAACATCATGCTTGAACCTCCCAAGTTCTCCTATGCTGTCAGACAGTCTATAAAGGAGGGAGCAGTTGGTAAGATCTTATACCCTTTCTCCCCTTCTGCATGGCTCCACACTAACTCTTTATGTTGGGGGTCCGTACTTGAATTGTTGGGCCTATGTGCATTGAGTCTTATGGAGAAATTCTTAAATTTGGGGGATCTAGACGTACATTTTTGGCGCCTCTTAGTGTCGAGCCCTGCCGACTGATAGATTGATCATTTACTTACATGTAGGGTATCCATCCTGGTGTCCACCATAGCTACCTAGGGAGGGACAAACATAGTGGTTCTATGTGTGAATTGACCACGTAGCAGATTTATACAGTACAGTCTGTGCTCACTGACTTCCTAATGCGTACCTTGCTCTTTGAACACAAGTACTTACAAATAGGCATGTATTGATAGGCATGTATTGATAAGCTGTATCGATAAGCTGTATTGATAGGCATGTATTGATAGGCATGTATTGATAAGCTGTATTGATAAGCTGTATTGATAGGCATGTATTAATAAGCTGTATTGATAAGCTGTATTGATAAGCTGTATTGATAGGCATGTATTGATAGGCATGTATTGACAAGCTGTATTGATAAGCTGTATTGATAAGCTGTATTGATAAGCATGTATTGATAAGCTGTATTGATAAGCTGTATTGATAAGCTGTATTGATAGGCATGTATTGATAGGCATGTATTGATATGCTGTATTGATAAGCTGTATTGATAAGCTGTATTGATAAGCTGTATTGATAAGCATGTATTGATAAGCTGTATTGATAAGCTGTATTGATAAGCTGAATTGATAAGCTGTATTGATAAGCTGTATTGATAGGCATGTATTGATAGGCATGTATTGATAAGCTGTATTGATAAGCTGTATTGATAAGCTGTATTGATAAGCTGTATTGATATGTATTGAAAAGCTGTATTGATAAGCTGTATTGATAAACTGTATTGATATTTGTTGATAAGCTGTATTGATAAGCTGTATTGATAAGCTGTATTGATAAGCTGTATTGATAAGCTGTATTGATAAGCTGTAAGATTTTCTGAATGCAGGTGTGTTGTAGTTGGGTTTTTAATACAGAGACAGGACTGGAAGTGGTTGTCCATGTACATATGATTACCTAGGTTGACTTTGTAAGTACAACGGTTTGAAGGTCATGAGTATGTATGATTTATTCAACAAGAAAAGACAACTTTCATATCAAAAGTATCATTCAACAGTTTATAAATATTTGCTTTCATTTTCTTTTCCCTATCCCTTTGAAAAAGTTGTGTATGTACCTATTCTGATGTAAATCAGTTGTATGTTAAGCATAATTATTTTGTGTAAACGCTGTATAGTTTACTATGGAGAGCATACTAAATACTAGTTATGATTATTATAATTGTTATTTTTTTCACTAACGTTCACTATGTCACTCAAGTTTTTTGTAGAGTGAATAGTACAACTAATGTACTTGAGAATCTCTATTCCTTACAGCTGGTATGAAGGTTGTCATGATCTGTGATCTGTTCAATAAGAGGAAGGGAGAGATGACCAAAAGAGAGAGACACGATGTCATGGAATATGTCAAGACCAGGTGAGTAAATTCAGATCTTTATTGGCCCCTCCCCGAAGAGAATGAAAAGGAGTCAGAGCTAGACAATTGTGATAATCCATAGATGGAATTACGCACAAATTTGTAATATCAATATTCAGCTAATGTACATGTAATTCACTCGTGAAACAGTGCCTTTGCATTTTGGACATTGTTGCCCTGGCTTTAGTGCCTGCAACTGGTATTATATTCCACATACTAAGAATCGTGCTCTACGATTGGTCAAAAGTATACCGTAAATCTCCGTGTATAAGGCGCACCCGTGTATAAGGCGCACCCCTTTTTTAAGATTTAAAAAAAAAAAAAAAATTTTTTTTTTTTTTTCTTTTTCCCCCAGGTCTGTGTTAAAAACCCACGCGGGAAGGTCTTTCATTTACTGCGAGGTGCAGTTGAAGGCGCCGATTTGTGCTTGTGAACTTGTCACAAATAATAGGAACAATGTCGTTTTTTAGAAGAATGTGTAAGATCATTAATGTAAATAAAAAAACAGTAGAGGACCTAGGATAGGACCTTGTGGTATGCCATGTGTAATAGAAGAAAAATTGGAAGAATTATTATAAACTACATATTGACATCTATTAGAAAGATTACTTTCAAACCAAGATGACAGACAAATTTGAGTGGTCTAGTTTCCGAGTGGTGAGTCAACACACCGATTACTGAGCTGGGAGACATTGCCAGGCATAGCGCCAGGTGGAGGGGCACAAATCGAAACTTTAACTTTTTTTGTACCCGTGTATAAGACGCACCCCCGACTTTCAAATTTTTTCGGCGGCAAAAAAGTGCGCCTTATACACGGAGATTTACGGTATCACATGATGAAAGATAGTTCGCCCATCATTGATGGGAGAAGAAAAGTTTGTTACACTGTGTAGATAGTACTACTATCTTCAGTGAAAGTGCGTTGCACTGTGTAGATAGTACTACTATCTACACAGTGCAACACACTTTAATTGTATACGTTGCGTATTGTTCTCCTCTTTAAGCACGCTTTTAGTGTTAGTACGCGAACTTTGGTCACACGCAAACTATGGTCACACCACCATACTGCATGCACTGTACGTATCGTACACCGTTTGCTAGCTGTTAATTGATGACTTGTTGCTCTAAAATGACGGAAGAAGTGAAATGTTTCCGATGTGGAATATAAAGCAAATAATCACCTTTTGGTTTCAGGCGATGGCAAACTATCACTTCCTCGGCGATCTGAATGTAAATGCTATCTTTCCTCAGCTTCGCTTCGGAAAGATAGCTACATCCAGATCGCCTCGGAAGTGATAGTTTGTCCCATCACCTTCACCGATGGTAATTATTTGCTTATTAGCACCCAGTGCATTTTAAAGAGCTAGGTTGAGTTCTGGGGAGAGGTGAAAATAATTTGTGAGCACTATCATTCTTATTATGCAAGTGTTAAAGAGCATCAGAGGAAAAATGTCCCCTGAAAAGCATGGCTCTTCAAATGCCTTCATATTCTGAATATGACATGTAACAGCTTAAAAATGAGGCCCAATTTTTATGCCACATGTTTGTGTAGACCCATATACATCTTTCTGTCTTCAGTGCTTGTTACTCTACCAAGACTGGGCCAAATTTCTTATCATTTTGATGACTCCAGAACCTTGCCGTATACACCAATACTTATTTTTCTGATCGATTCCACACCGTTTCTTTCACAATGCAATCGCATGACCAGAACTCAACTTTATCCTTAAGCAATAGATCCAACAAGGTTTCTGTGTATACCTGGGTCAAGATAGACAGTTGTTGATAACATGCTTTTGAAGGAATGTCTATTCTGTAAACAAGGTTTTCAACTCTCAAGTTCATTTAAAGTCAAGTGAATAAACTGCTATGCCACAGAACTCCAACACAAATCTCTTCAACAGGAAAATCTATGACCTACTTTTGTTAAGTTGTTAAAAGATGTGGGCTTTACTTGTTAGTGAGAAATTAGCAAATCTTCTGATCATTGTTTATATCCTTACAACTGGTTGACTAGTTTTGATACTGCATGTCCAAAATGATTTCAAAAAATCGAGATCTTTAGTCTCATTTTGAGTTCCATTGCTTTTGTCTGCACTTTACCTCTTAACAGGCTTCTCGGCCGGAAATTGTTAAACCGGCTAAACTACCTTTATTTGTTTGTACAGGTTACCTATCTTTGTGAAGCAGCTCTACAAGTTCTATGAATCATTCAAAGAACAACTTACACAAGATATCAAGCCCAAACAGAGTGATGACCTGGCACGGTATCTAGTACCAGAGGTAAGTTTGTTCAGTTTATTGCATTTCAGTTCATTTCAATCTTCTTTAACCAGGTTACTTTAGTTTTAGTTGGTTCAATTAAAATCTGTGCTATTCTATGCAACTCCTTTGTAACTTCAAGAAAAGTGCGGTGGATTAATAATGATATATCTGTTATAGCATAATTTCAGGACCATAGGCCTTTAGGACTGTATATCATGTATTTCAGTGCAGTTCAATTGAACTCAGTTTAGTTTAGGGTTGACTAAGCTTAGACTAATCTACTTGATATCAGAGAAATCAAGTTCCCCTTTTCAGGCTTTCTTTGGACTTTGAATAAGTACTTCCACTATCCATACCGTGATAAGCTAAGTTGGGGATGTGGTACAAAAAACCCCACATCCATCATTTTCATAAGTGATGACTTATCCAATCTCCATCTCCTATTTCTTGGCTCATGGTAAAGATGGACAAGTTCCATTTGAAGTGATGATAGTACAAGTTTTATTTATTTTAATTCAGTTTCATTCCTATAATTCTAGTTGTATTCTATCAAATCCATAAATTTCATATGTCATGACTAGTCCGATATCTCTCTCATATATCACTCTGCTCTCTCTCTCTCTTTCTCTCTTGTCCTCCCTCTCTCTTTCTGTCCTGTTGCAGATGGACAAGTGTCTTGATATGACTACAGACATGGTAGAACAAGGCAAAGATGCCCTTGAGATGATCCTCCGACGCATGAAAGCCAATGAAGACAAGAAGCTTTCCACCAAGGATTACCTCAAGTTTATTGTAGTCAATGTAAGTTGAATGGGATACCCATAAATATTCACTGTAAGAGACAGCTGTAACCAGTATGCTTTCATAATTCTGATGTACTGCATTCTCCTCCAAGCTGTTGTATTGTTATATTTTATTATTTATAGAGGGTGAGGGAGGGGGTTTCCACCAAAGCTGTCATAATTGTACAGCAGTAAGTCTTGCACAGCAGTAAGTCTTGCTTATCATTCCAAATTGTAAGTCATAACATTGGATTGGCATATTGTGAATATGAAAATGTAACTGTTCTATTGAGTATAGTGCACAAGCCTCTCCTCTTTGTACACGTTTTAAAATGCACACCAAAGAAAGTAACCCACCAATATTGACAAACTAGATGATTTTATCTTTTAAAACAAAATAACAATTTGACTTTGCTTTGGTTGCGTTCACACACACACACACAGGCAATGTTTAGGAAGGAGATGGCCCAGTTGAAGCTAGCCCACGAGAGGATGTGTGAACTGTTCCAGAGCATGTTATGGCGTCAAGAAGGCTTTGATTGCCTGTCAGAAGCTGATAAAATGTTCTCTGTCAACAAAAACATTGAACAAGTTGTGGAAGAGGTCAGTAGTCTGATTTATTGTATATCAAATGTCTAGAACCCTGATTGGTCAAAGCTGTGGACGTAAAAGTTCCTATTGACTTCTGTGTCACAATTTCTGGGCAGTAGTTGCCCAGGCAATAGCTCTTTTTGTACATATCGAGATCAACCTAAGAGATTTGATTTAAAACCTATACCCCTTGATCAAAATATATATGCTTATTATTGCAGTGCTTCCCTGTTCGATAACACTACACATAAACAAAGAAATAAATATAAACAAAGAAAACAAATATATGATCTATATTTGTGTGGTTTTATCATTTTGTTATTTTAGAAGATAAGAACCTACATAGTAATACTTGCATGTGGTTGCCCTTGAAATGGTTAAGATAAAGGTTTTATACATATATATGTGAGGGTGTGGCAACGAAAACATGACATTTCAGAAGCTATACATCAAAGGGGTAGACGTCATTGTTTTTCTTTAATTCAGGAATTCACTGACCTCAAATCTAATCACATTTGAAAAATAGCGAAGTCTGAATTTGCAAAAATATGAGAATGCAATTAATATGTCCTATAATGTTCTTGTGTTTGTATGGTTCTGTGTAGTTTCCGATTATGTTGCAAAAACTGGAGGCATTGGATAGTAACGTGAGTGATGGATCGATGCGTGACTGGAGATTCAACTTCAAGATGGGCACTTCCAAAGTCGTAAGTAGTTTATTTTTAACATGAATCTTGTGTCTAAACGCAGCCATGGGTTTTCTTATCTTTGTGTGTTTAATGATATTGAAAGGTAATAAATGTTTACAGTGACAAAATGGCAACATTTATTCATATGAAAAATAGTTATACAATTTTGTTTTTCCAACCAGGCAGATTTGCCTCAATACACAGTATTGTTTTTCAAATTTAGATCCATAAAGATTATTATGTTCATAATGTTTTGCCCAGAAATTTTCAGAGTTGCCCTTTAGAAGAGGTCTAGTTTATTACTTGATATTGCTTTCAAATCCTTGATCTTGATGGGTTGAGAGCATCTTTAGTAGTATGCAAATAATTAACCACTACTCTGACGGGTGGACAAACTATCATCGCAGAGGTGATCTTAGGGTTACTATCTTCCCGAGCTGATGGGGAGGGAAAATAGTACGGCCCCTGAAATCGTCAAGGTGATGATATTTTGTCCACTTGCCAGAATATAGGAGGTGATAATTTGCTTTAAATCCCATATTGGCAATACTTTATTAATGAGAAGATGAATGATAAACACAACACTAATACACTACAGTAGCGAGCCGCTCCTGCCTGCATGTATTTCGCAAAACCATGGCCCATTAGCTCCCAGGGTGTATGTCTATACGGTATCAGCGAAAAAAGCCTGTCGCTTTAATATGTGATAAATTGCTATCACAATGATCATCAAAATATGTAATCTATCATTTGTCATGTGACCACATTTAGACCAATCATGTTGCAAGATTCTTGGTATGTGGTATATAACATGTGATATCATTAACCTGTGTCTGACGAAATTTGTGTGGTTAACTTTACAGATGTGGTCCTTTGACAAGATCATCACACATCGTGAAAGATTCAAGCCGATTGTCGCCCGTCTCAACAAGCTCATCGGCCGTGATGCCTTCACGGACGGTTTGCTACAAGTCGGCCTTTTGGCATCCGTTCCAATCGATGATGATGAGCCAGGCACATCAGACACTGTATCGTCTGAAGCATCACCCATGGAAGTAGACACTGAGGGGGCCGAGACTTCAGACGAGACCATGCCACCTCTTCCAGTCAAACGGGTAAAACTGGATTTTGCTACTTTTTCTCTTTCGATTTACCATTTGAGGTAATAATTATTTGCAATTAATCTGTAGTATTTTCACCACTGTTACCTTTTTAGACATTAGTGTTATATCAAATGTGTTTAACTTTCCAGGTACCTAGCGTACATGCACTGTACATCTTGAAACTTGATGGCATCCTATGGTTCAGTTTCTTGAATTCTTATAACAGATTGAAGTTTGTGATATGCATGTTTCTCATCTTAGATTTTGCAAAAGGTTCATACCCTTTTCTGTCCTTTATTTTGCTATTATTTTCTGAACTATATTTGAACAATGAATTTCAGCATTGTTATTGTGATCAAGATGGAATGTAAATATCATTTGCTTGTTCTTTATTTCACCAACATTAAATCACTTTCATACCAACAAAACATTAACTATCTTGTATTTTATTATCTTTTCAATTACCCTATTTGAAATACATGCATGAAGTTTATTATTATCACTGAGAGCAAACATGTTTAATTTGCTCCATATATAAACACACCAAAATTAATGCACTTTTACATTTTAAAAAAAGAAAGAAAATTAACCATCTTTTTATTGGTATTATTTATTTTGATTCTTGATTATTGTTATTTTGATTCAGCCATTGGTGTCGGAATCTCTGTGCGTTCCTCCAAGTGCTTCTGAGAGTAAGCTAGCTAGAGCCATGGGAGAGCTACTGGAGTCTGGCGTGGGCACTGACATGAGCTTTGAGGTCATCACAATCACAGGTAATAATCCTCAACACCTTCCTCACTTTGTTATCATCTGATTGGTGTTTTATGCCTCTGCGTTTGAAGGTGGTGTTAGAGGCATTGACTTTGCATTCTCTTCTATCAAAGTTGGTTTTCCTTCCTCTGTTTCATAATTTGTAATATGTGTTTTTACATGTAATAATTCTTTGAAAAAGCTTGTGCACATGTATGTAAATGTGCATATGTCTGTCTATGGCATATTCACTCATACAGATACATGTACAGTGTATGCTCTAAACACACTGACTGCTGAATTCTGTCATTCCCATAGGCTTAATACAGGGAAGACCCAGTTCCAGTATTAAAAGGGTTAAGTGTGATTTGTAGAGTTACCAAAGGGAAATAAATTGTAGTATACAGATGGGAGTAACAGAAGTGCATGTTATTGTTGTTGTGGTTATTGTTATCAATGTCATCATTATTATATAGTTCACTAATGGTAGTAGTAATTGAATCCAATCCAATCTAACATAAATCTCTGTGTATAAGACGCACTTTTTTGCCACCGTAAACAAAATTGAAAGTCGGGGTTGTGTCTTATACACAGGTACAAAAAAAAGAAAGAAACATTTTTTTTTTTTCTTTTCCCTCCCCCCCCCAAAAAAAAATAGGGGTGCGTCTTATACACAGGTGCGTCTTATACACGGATATTTATGGTAATCTGGGAATTTGTAAAGCACCAATATCTAGTCGCCTAATTAAAGGCCTTGATGAGACTGAAAGAAAAAAAAAACTACTGAATATCTGTGATTAATGGTAGGAGGGATAGTAGTAGTGATTGACAGCATTAGTAATATTTTACATGTATATTTCCTGTAGATGAGCCATCGGATGTTGTAGTGGACCACACCCAAGGGGAACCCAGAGAAAAGAAGGTAGTCAGACACCCTCTCATCTATGCACATTGTGCTATCATAGCATCTAGGTGTGATTGGTTCAAGAGAGCTCTGCTTAGCGGCATGAGGGAATCCATAGACAAGTAAGTCGCTGTTTTTTTTCCTTCTTTATTGTTGGTATTTCTCATTTCTTATATTCATTTATATTATAACTTTTGATTTGTGACGGTTAATACGGGGAGTAGCCTTGACAGGTCAATGGCCTTTGCATCCTCACATCCACTTCATCACAGTGAACTCATCTTTTTATGCCTCCGCTACAAAGTAGCCGGAGGCATTAATGTTTTTGGGTTGTCCGTCCGTCCGTCCGTCTGTACGTCCGTACGTCCGTACGTCCCGTTCTCGTGATCGCGTTATCTCAAGAACCGATTCATGGATTCCCGCCAAACTTGGGGTCGTGTATGTATCTTGCAGAGCCAATGAGCTGATTAAATTTTGGGGTCCCGAGGTCAAAGGTAAAAGGTCACAGGCCTCATTATGTATACAAAAATAGCTTGTGATCGCGTTATCTCAAGAACCGATTGATGGATTCCCGCCAAACTTAAGTCATGTATGTATCCTGCAAAGCCAATGAACTGAGTAGATTTTGGGGTCACAAGGTCAAAGGTCAAAGGTCAAAGGGCTCATTATGTATGCAAAAATAGCTCGTGATCGCATCATCTCAAGAACCGATCGATGGATTCCCGCCAAACTTTGGTCATGTATGTATCTTGCAGAGCCAATGAGCTGATTAAATTTTGGGGTCCGAGGTCAAAGGTCAAAGGTCACAGGCCTCATTATGTATACAAAAATAGCTTGTGATCGCGTTATCTCAAGAACCAATTGATGGATTCCGCCAAACTTATGTCATGTATATATCTTGCAGAGCCAATGAACTAATTCGATTTTGGGGTCACGAGGTCAAAGTTCAAAGGTCATGGGGCTCATTATGTATGCAAAAAAAGCTTGTGAACGTATTATCAATAGAACCGACGGATGGATTACTATCAAACTCAGGACATGTACATGTACATGTATGCACTGTATCTTGCAGAGCCAATGAACTGATTAGATTTGAGGGTCATGAGGTCAAAGATCAAAGGGTCATACATGTATATGAAAAATAGTTTGTTATCACGATATTCTGAGAACCTGTTAATGGATTACAATCAAACTTGAATTTTAAAATTTGCTTCTGTTTTGGTTTGTAAAATGGCGCTATGGCGGAGGCATCATTTTCGACTGCGCGCAGTCAAAGGTCCATCTAGTTTTCATTTGTATCTTTTGTCTATTTTCTGTACAATGTTGTTCTTAAATTGTTTATTTCTACATACATTTTTGTAAGAGATGTCAAATAAATGAATTTGAATTTGAACTTTTATCAGAGGTTATATGACACATAATCTGGCGACGATTGCTTTGTGGTTAGTATCCGTTATTAACTACAACCTTGGACCAAACATCATCCCTAACGCTAACCTTAATCCTAATGTAATATCCTACAGCAACCCTTGATTTAACCCCATATCTTTGACAAGAGAAAGCCAGAGCAATTGTCATGGGAGTCTATGATGTAGCACCTAATCAAAAGAAATGAAGTCCAATTACGCTTCGTTTTGATAGCACATGATATCACAATAGGTTGAGAGAATTAAAAGACAATTAGGCACAATAAAGAGTAATGAATTCCAACATTTTTAAACACAGAGTTCATATGTATGTAGGTATTTTTGTTTACAATGTTACAAATGAAGAATTTAGTATTGTTGGATGGTACATGTATTAAGGTACATATCATTCTATTGCCCTTGGCTTTAAACCTTTAAGGACAGGATTTATTTTTAGTGCTTGTTTTATATTGTTAAAATAAAATGTAATGTCTCTAGAAACAATTATACATGGGTGAGATTGTTGTCGTAAAGTTGAAACAAATGGCCAATTTTTATTGAAAAACAATATACTTGAATTTGTCAACGTCTTGCCAATTAAGATTTAAAGCTTACTTTCCTGTTTAAAATCCCTGCCATCCAATGCATTATGCAATATAGACATGAAACAAAAATAGATGCTCTTGTCTTCAGAAGTTTTGGGCCCTTTCTACTCATGCAGCTGGCATATTTTTTTGGACATTGAATCAAAATGTATTGAGCTAAACCACAAAGATCACTACTCTACAATATACATGTATGGCTTACTGGAATGGTTATAGAAGTACACGTTCATGTCAGATCACTACTCTACAATATATACATGTATGGCTTACTGGAATGGTTATAGAAGTACACGTTCATGTCAAATCACTACTCTACAATATATACATGTATGGCTTACTGGAATGGTTATAGAAGTACACGTTCATGTCAGATCACTACTCTACAATATATACATGTATGGCTTACTGGAATGGTTATAGAAGAACACGTTCATGTCAGATCACTACTCTACAATATATACATGAATGGCTTACTGGAATGGTTATAGAAGTACACGTTCATGTCAGATCACTACTCTACAATATATACATGTATGGCTTACTGGAATGGTTATAGAAGTACACGTTCATGTCAGATCACTACTCTACAATATATACATGTATGGCTTACTGGAATGGTTATAGAAGTACACGTTCATGTCAGATCACTACTCTACAATATAAACATGTATGGCTTACAGGAATGGTTATAGAAGTACACGTTCATGTCAGATCACTACTCTACAATATATACATGTATGGCTTACTGGAATTGTTTGTACATAACATCCTGTTATGTAGTAATTAAGTCACTTTATATATAATATATATCTGTAAAGCGCATTGAGAGGGCCTGCGGTCCTGAAATGCGCTATATAAGGACGAACTATTATTATTATTATTATTTAAGCCCCAATGATATCTGTCTGTATAAGAAATGAGATGGTAGTGAAGTGCTTTGCATTTTGCAATAGATTTGGTTATAGCAGGATTTCAATTTAGTAAGTATAATGGGTTCATGTTGCTAACTTTCCTTTGTTGTATATTTTCTTTTTCAATCAGGAAAATTGAGGTCCATGATACAGATCCAGAGATGTTCAAGCAGTTCCTAGTCTTTCTGTATTCTGGCCAGATCAACACAGCCGAGATGAACATGGATCAGATAGCTGATATGATGTCCCTTAGTGATAGATATGAGGTAAGCCTTTTAACTCGTACAGAATGCATTCAGATTACTAGAATGATTCTTTTTTGCAATACCGTATTTGCCGGCGATAAGGCCGCACCGCCGCATAGGCCGCACCCCCGATTTTGACATTTCAAAGCAACAAAAAAAAAAAAAAAAAAAAAAAAATGGAAGGAAAAAACCAAACAGACCAAACAAAATTATCAGAATTTCTTGTAGAAAACTATTTTTCTACAAACTGATACCAAATTCATCAATATTTTTATAAAATTTCAGTAAAAAAAACAAGTTTACTTCAAACTTGATCGTTATTTAGCAAATCTTCATTGATTTTGAAGTTAGTACTGTATCGCAGGCAGTTTTGGTATCCTATTTATACCCCTACCTACGAAAAATACATTAATGGTGTGTGGGCATTGCAAACACAATTTTGTGTAAGTGGGACTGTGCAATCACAAATTTGTAATCACACATACTTTGTTTTGCTTTCTTATGCAGGTTGACACACTAAAGCATGTTTGTGAAGCAGCTCTCAAGACCAGACTCAATGAAGACACTGTACTCTATCTGCTGGGACTCTCTGATCAATTCCATGCTGTAACACTCAGGGTGGGTAGCCTATAGTCTGCATGTATATTGAATTAATATATTGTTAATACAACTTTGATTACTTCACCTAAATTTCTCCCTCTTCCTCTATTTTAAGATTCATCTCTTCTGTCGTTTCACTTCCCTGTCTATGTCCATTTTTCTTGATTTATTTTTTGGCAAAAATAGGAATAATATTGCCAAAAAATAAATCAAGGAGGAAATGGACATAGACAGGGAAGTGAAAAGGACAGAAGAGATAAAGGTTGAACTAGATGAAGAGGGAGAAATTTAGGCAGAGTAATCTAGAGTAATTTAACAATATTATTCCTATTTTGTGTATTTAATCAAGCCAATTTTCAATGTACCGGTATGTATTTTGATGTACTTTTGAAATCTTTTGGCTGCTATTTTGACTGGATTTTGTGTATGTTTTAATCAATAAACCAGTTACATTCAATTCCATTCAAATCAAAATCGTTATACAAATGATGCATGCAAATGAGTTTGTTATTCGATCTATCCGCATTTGAGTTGGGGCTCTATGCATCGACCGTACGAACCCGCGAGGGATTCAGCTAGTGAACCAATTTATTTCTACAGCAAGTATCTCTCCAAGTGTTCTGATTTGGAGCCAACTGCTTCCTTTCTCTCTAACCATCTACTTCACATGATCCAATCATGTTACTTAAAGCCCCACTGCACTACTTGTAGCTACTTGTTCCCTCTATATAGAAAACGATGCCTAAGCGGTGCCCGTTGGTCCCCCATGATCCTCTTTTTCATATGTTAATTGAGAGCTGAGTTGATGAGATAGCTACCTGTCAGTGACCACGCTGGGAGGTCTAATCCCTCCTGGCCAAACTAGTGCAGGCAGGCTGTAAGAACCATTTATCCGGTCTTACTTTCGACTTCTTTTCATAAAGATAACCTGAAAGCTACAGAGATTTAAAAATGGGTTGTCTGGACACAGTATCTATCGATATAAATTAAAATGCCTTTGTTATTTTGCTGATTCTATTTGCTCAGGATGCTACATTGGCTTACATAGAGAAGCACCCATTCATTGCTAGCTCTGAGGTGTACAATGAACTCCCGAACACCTACAGGCAGAGGTCAAACATCGAGTTGATAAGGATGCGTAAGTTGAAATAAGTGTTCAATAAAAGATTTTTTGATATATTTTAGTACCGTTCACCTGGTTTAATGATATTGCATCTTTTTATCTTTTACATGTTCTGTGATGGTGGAAATAATCAATTTACAATCGATCAAAATTTCCTAAATTGTATTCTGTGACCTGTTTGTGGAATTCATTCATTTATGTACTGTACTTGACTCTTGGAAATGTACTCTGTAGCAATCAGATATTCTAATGATTGAAAGTAATCAATAACTGACAGTTGATATCTTCATCTTCAACATGCCAGAGTGTATGTTTAATGCATGGGTTGGTTCACATCCTGTCAGTTGAATGTAGGAAGGCTTTCCACCTTTGGTGGGAGATTATGAAACCTTCACTAAAACAGTCACTGCTGCTAGGAAACAGATTTTCTGGTTAGAACAAACTTATTTGTTCTTTTTATACATTTATATCCCTTTTGATAATCATTAATACACTTGTATTGTAGTATTAATGACTGCTTTGAGAGAAATAGTTGTTTTTATACGCTCAAGGAAAGGTTACAATTATGCTATTGCCCAAGGCGTGCCGAGGTAAATAGCCCAATTGTAACCTTCCTGAGAGCGTATAAAAACAACTATTTCTCGAATATTAAAGCAGTCATTAATACTTTTATATGCCGAAAAAAGAGTCAACTTACCAATCAACTAGAACAGGAAGAGCAGAAATAAATAGTTGAATAACTTGTTGAATAACAGTAACAGTAGAACTCCGTAAAAACTCTGTAACTCCGTAGAAAATAACTCCATAAAACTCTGTAACTCTGACTGCAAGCCTATTTGTTAAAGATGTTTACTGTGCAGTTGTTAAGGTTAAATGTAAGGGCTTGCACCTGCTGACTGGAAACATGGGCATGGCTATCACAAATCGGCTCGGCGCGCCGCCCACCCAGGCGCGCCTCGGGGTGATGGCAGGGGATTCAACTTTCTCGCGAGCTTATAAAAACAGCCAGTCCTCGAGTATTAAAGCAGTCGCTATCGTACAAATTATCACAATAATCTACCAAGAATTCTTACCTTAGCCTTTTATTGAGTAAAGATTGGTTAAAACATCACAGAAAATCTGGGACACTGTCTGTTAATCTTTGCTTTGAAAATTTCAGTCATTTTGCTAGCAATTAAAAAACCTAAAATGTAGCGACTAAATTATCGCACAAAATTAATGTAAGGTGTCCGCGCTCGCACAAACCAGTTTTTAACACGTAAACCAATGGGGATCGCAGTAAGACTGAACTATTTTCCTGGTAACTGGAATTTTGCCGGGATGTTACCCTAGAACTATTACGTGGGTTTGGCATTTTTCGTTTATTTACAGGAATGGTTAAAACCACGACAGCAAATTTGACCAATCAGATGGCTGGATTTCTTAAGTGAGGTATATAATGAATGTTAGTATATATGTTATTTTGTAATCTTCTTTAATATATATATATGTTTTACCAGGAAAGTTGGGGATCTGGACCCGATGGCACAGTACAAGGGAGAGCAGTATGATTCCAGCTCTAACTCCTCTTCCGAAGGCTTAGGCATGAAAGGTATAGAGGTACGTTTTGCATTGCTTGTAGAATAGGGGTTATAGGTATCAGTAGAGGTATGTTTCAATTGCTTGTAGAATAGGGATTGACATGATAGGTATATAGGTATTTTTACATTCCTTGTAGAATAGGGGTTTGCATGAAAGCTATACAGGTACATTCACATTGCTTGTAGAATAGGGGTTTGCATGAAAGCTATACAGGTACATTCACATTGCTTGTAGAATAGGGGTTTGCATGAAAGCTATACAGGTACATTCACATTGCTTGTAGAATAGGGGTTTGCATGAAAGCTATACAGGTACATTCACATTGCTTGTAGAATAGGGGTTTGCATGAAAGCTATACAGGTACATTCACATTGCTTGTAGAATAGGGGTTTGCATGAAAGCTTTACAGGTACATTCACATTGCTTGTAGAATAGGGGTTTGCATGAAAGCTATACAGGTACATTCACATTGCTTGTAGAATAGGGGTTTGCATGAAAGCTATACAGGTACATTCACATTGCTTGTAGAATAGGGGTTTGCATGAAAGCTATACAGGTACATTCACATTGCTTGTAGAATAGGGGTTTGCATGAAAGCTATACAGGTACATTCACATTGCTTGTAGAATAGGGGTTTGCATGAAAGCTATACAGGTACATTCACATTGCTTGTAGAAGAAGTAGTTGAAAAAAACTTAGATCAAAGTTATGTGATAAGAATGAATGCACATAATGTTGGCCCATTTTTCATTTTGTTAATGTTATAAATGATATGCAGGACATTAAAGTTTGATATAACTTGTGTGCTTGTTTAAAGAGATTTATAATGTGAAGTGAACTGGAGTGACCAGGGCAATGTTTCACAAAACCATCATATGTACAAGTTCACTGATATCCCATTGAAACATGTGTTTAATTTCAAAACACAAACATTACAATGGTTCATTGGTCTGCTTGTACTTATAACGGTTTTGTGAAATGCTTCATTTAATTATATTTTTGTTGACCAGACATTTTGCCCATGTGATAATTGGTTGTGGCTTTATGTCATCGACAGTGTATGGATAGTGTTAGGGTTTTATAGGTATAGTGTTTGATCCATGGTTGAAGTTAGTTGTAGTAGTAGTATTGGATAGCTTGTTTAGGACTTTGGTTAGTGTCATAAATCAGTTAGAGGTTTAGTGTAGGACTTTGGTTAGCGTCATAAATCAGTTAGAGGTTTAGTGTAGGACTTTGGTTAGTGTCATAAATCAGTTAGAGGTTTAGTGTAGGACTTTGGTTAGTGTCATAAATCAGTCAAAGGTTTAGTGTAGGACTTTGGTTAATGTCGTAAATCAGTTAGAGGTTTAGTGTAGGACTTTGGTTAGTGTCATAAATCAGTTAGAGGTTTAGTGTAGGACTTTGGTTAGTGTCATAAATCAGTTAAAGGTTTAGTGTAGGACTTTGGTTAGTGTCATAAATCAGTTAGAGGTTTAGTGTAGGACTTTGGTTAGTGTCATAAATCAGTTAGAGGTTTAGTGTAGGACTTTGGTTAGTGTCATAAATCAGTCAAAGGTTTAGTGTAGGACTTTGGTTAATGTCGTAAATCAGTTAGAGGTTTAGTGTAGGACTTTGGTTAGTGTCATAAATCAGTTAGAGGTTTAGTGTAGGACTTTGGTTAGTGTCATAAATCAGTTATAGGTTTAGTGTAGGACTTGGGTTAGTGTCATAAATCAGAGGTTTAGCGTAGGAAACTGACAGATTGTCTCAGCAGCAAATATCGTACAACCCTATTTTTTCTCACATTGTTTGAAAGCAGGAAAGCCAACAGGACAGTGATCATGTGTTAGATGAATCCGACCGGGAGAAGGAGATAGAATGCATTGAAAGGTTGAAGGAGATCATTGGACCTGATGTATCTCACGAAATGCTTGTTGAACTGGCCCGAGTTTCAGACTATGACATCAATAGGGCTATGAATTATCATCTATCTCCAAAATGACCAAGCCTCTAGGAAATCAACATTCTTTATTCTTTAATTTTAAACATTTCCATGGTTATCAAAATGTTAAAGTTAGTTTTGTTTAAAAGTCATAGTTCCATTTATATACTATTTGTCTTTATCCCATTTATATACATCTACTTTGCATCTTGTACTTGTGAGAACTATTGACTTTTCTTTATTTTATCATTTAGTAAAATATTGTAATGTACATATATGTGCGCAAGTTATGCATAAAATGAATTTACAAAAATGGGACTATGAAAAGTAATCTTTTATCAAACCAGCCTTAACTGTGTGCACCTGCTAATCTCAGATTGAATCTGGGTACTTCAAGTAAATAGAATTTTCTATCTTTTTAAAGAAGCATAATTGATTTTATCATATTAAAAATAGATGATACAAGGCTGTTTAGAAGGTATTGAAACACATAGTGTTTTTGCAGTGATGTTTTGAATCTGTGCCGAAATTGACCCATAAAATGTTTGTCAATAGATGTGTTTTATTGTAATATGTACATGTGTATTAAGTGGTATAACCATTACTGTAATGTGATAAATAGATGTGCTTAATTTTAACTTATGAAGGATGTAATATAATCATTCATTGAAATATTTTTTTTGTATAATAACTAAGTTAGGTGTATGTTGGTGTATTGTTTTGCAACCTGTTATATGTATACCCTATAATTTAACATTCTATGGAGATAGAAAAACTCATTATTGATGGGATATATTAGCCCTTGAGGAGTAACACCGAGGACAAAATATTTCCATTTTGAAGATGATAACAAATTTCATATTAACTAAATTATTATACAACTCATACATACTCTCTTCAGTTCCCTGTACTGATTGCGATGTTGTGTACCAAAAGAAACCATATATTCCGTATGTTGATTTAAAGTACTTGTACTACTCTATGACATATACAATACATGTTATAGCTAAAATTAATAGTTTTAATAGTGCCATATACAATACATGTTATAGCTAAAATTAATAGTTTTAATAGTGCCATATACTGTTTAATACCATTATCTTTTCCATTATCATATCCATTCTTGCATGTAAACCATTGTAATGTCCATTTCGTGTATCATTTGACTCATGAAAGTTTGACCACTTTTGCATGATAAAAGTTATCAAAGAGGGATTTCTTTGGAGTCATCATGTTACATCAAATGCCTTGTATTATTTACTCTCTTATTCCTAAATACTTGGTAGAACTATGTACTTTCCGCAGAAAACAAAAAATTCATAATTTTGTATTTTTTCAAACATACGTTTATTATAAAACTGCTTGCCTCCTAGAACTTTGAATTTTAAAGAATGTCTCAAAATTGTGTTGAATTGATGTATTTAATTGTTATAACCATTTAAGTCCATGTCATTAAAAGTTGTATCAGCTTGTTTGATCCATTTACCTATGATGCAGATTATGCCATGATTGTGGAAAAAAATTATCTGATTATCTGATGTAAAGATTTAACAATTTCGTACATGTTCTTACATTTATCGGTCTGAAATATTAGTAAATAATCTGTTGGTGGAAACACTGTGTTAGGAATTATAGAGATATCAGTTATGTATTGAAAGAAACCCACATATCTACAACAAAAAAGATCCAACCAAAATGTGCCATGATCGAGCACACCTGTATTGCCCAAACTGCCCTTCCTTTATAACCTACTCACTCCACTGGGACCAACACCAGGCCAGCGAAAGACCAAACCAAAATGACATTGCCCAAAATGGCCAAGATATTGCATGATACGGCATGGGTTTAGAATTGCTAAGGTGGTTTGATTGAGCTAAGACTGAAGAGACAGATTAGACCCTTTTTTCAGCTTAGATTTTAAGGGTCTCAAGTGACCATAATTACATGTGCAGTATCTATGAAGATCCATTTATCTTGATCCTAAAAGAAAAATGCCAACATGATTTTTTGTTCTTGTAATATCTAACTGGAAAGGAGATTGTACAGTGAAACCTGTTTATATAGCCCACTCAAGGGAGACAAGAAATGTGGTCTGTTAGCAGGTGATGTTTATGTATAGGTTCCATTATTACACAGTTCAATGACGTAACGTATGCTAATGAAGGGAAACAGAAAATGTGGTCTTTATAGACAGGTGGTCTATCTGTAGAGGTGGTTAATTAAGCAGGTTTCACTTTATTTGTAATTGGTACATTATAAATATACATGTCATGTATGTAGTGTACCAAATACTGTATATAATCTGTATTTTTAATTTGCCTGAATATGTAATTATGGTTGTAAATATTGCAGTGATTTTTAAGCTTTTGAAAAATGATGGTCATTTGGGAATCGTAATTGAATGATATTGGTTGTTTGTTGCTTGAGAAATGTCTTGATAAGGTATAGTATGCCATGTCAATGGGTATTTGGGATATGCTTATAAGAAAATTGACTGCATGGAGAAGAGTGATATATCTTGCCACTAAATTTAAAAAGCACATAGTGATTCGTTTGTATTCCTCGTATTACAAAGGTTTTTAATTTTTCTGAAAATGAATGGGTGTATAAAGTCCTTCGTAACAGAAGAAAACTAATGATAAACCTACTCCGTTTTTGTTGGTGGAAACGGTGTGCCTTTACACTGGTCTTCAAAATGATGTCTACAGTACAACTCACATACTCTTCAAATGTTACAAGATCTCTTTCATAGTACTGCGTTACCTACTCACAATAGACCTGTACATTGAGTATAAATTGCCATGTTAGAAAAATGTTTGATCAGTTAAAATAATATTCCTTTATTTCTTTAAAAAAGTATATAGTATCATGGTGATATGAATGATTGTGGATAAATAATGTGATATTTTCTTTTTATTTTGATTAAATTCATTTGATTTGTCACAGGGTCATCTGCTATGATTGGATTATTTTTTTCTGCTTATGATATTGTTCATGTAGTCATAGGCGTACAGGGGAGCCCACAGAATTTTGAAATACCGGTAACCCATATTTGGATCACTGTAACCTCCCTCCCACTCAGGCAGGCAGCAAGGCGGTCTATTTGCATTGTTATACATATCTTATCAGGTAGATTTTGACGATAAAATTAGATTGCATGTTTTTGCATGTTCACTTCGCTTGCTTAAATAAAAACTGGAAAGTTTATATTCATGAAAAAGAGGATGGCGCCCCTGTGCCCAGCCTTGTACATGTATGTAGTACTCTAGAATGCACATGCATTATTTCTTGGGAATTTTAAGAAAGCAATAAATTGTTTCTACTGTATAAATTCTGATGACCTCTCTCAAATCCATGTGTATTAATTTAGCAGTTATTATATCAGTACTTTATTGAGTAAATGGTCTTGACTTGATGACCATGTTCAACTTGTGGTATCTATGTGGCCACAGCGATATTTCTCTAGCATATCTATTACATTCATGCATATGAATGATTTTTGATTTGCACAGCTATTAAATAAGAAAGTAATTTTGCACACCAAGCCATTGTAGAATAAACGATACTTGATATTCTCATAGCATGGGAGATTGAAGGTAATTTCACTGTAGTGCAACTAACTTTAGACAAGGTTTGTTATGTATGTACATGTATGTTGTAAGTGCTAGATGAAATTTCATGGCCAACAAATATATTAAAAGAAAGCATAATAAACCCAATGCATACCACCAGTAATGTTATTTACTGTTTGTAGTACGGTAGTACATGTATGTGCTTCTTATTAGAGCAAAGGAAATGTTAAGTATGCAAATGAAAAGATCTCATGTTTTCATGAAGAGAAGTGTTCTAAATATCTTGAGATCTTCTCTGGAATGAGAAATTGGTGTATATATACATGTGCGCATTGTCAAGCTAATCAATCAAGAAGAAATCTATTAAAATCATGAATGTTCAATTAAATTTGTCTTGGTAACCAGGATTAAGATATCAGGAGTTATGATGTGGTTTTATTCCATTTCTCTTCCTTGTAAATATAACAGTTTCAATTGATTTGATGTACTTATTATTTTAACTAATTGGAGCTTATAAGCATACAGTAATATTTATGGATTTTAGTTTATGTAATCAAGCCTTTTCAAAAGTAGAAAAATGCGGTTTGTTGTAGCTTCTTTAAGGCTTTTGATGATAAAGGGAAATCTGATCAATTGGATTAATACAAATGGTTGGTATGTATGAACTGAATGATTCTCATCATGAACATTGTAAGCTCTGTAATCTGCTTCTTGGTGGCATATATTAAGCTTTTTTCATTTTCCAATTTAACTCAAAAAAATCAGGGATATAGATCCATCATTCTGTAGGATTGGGGGACTCGGAGGTGGAGGGTGGGGCAAATATATTAATCATAGAGACGTACACTCTATAGGCTATACAGTGAATTAAGTTATCATTGAGGGAATATTGCTTCTGCTTGTTGCCCCTCCCCTGGAATAAACATTCCTCCCTACAATTTTATCTTCTTCAAAGCTAGAGATGATATTACCCTGATAAGAATAGGTCCAAATAGTTACAATTTAGTTGACTTTACACAGTATTTTTCAGTCGTTTATTTTAAAATTTTGGTTTTATAGTCATGTTGAGCCTCTATGAGGTTGGTACAATAATGACATTTCTATGCAGCTCAAATATTCAAGTAAATATCTCTCCTGTTTGCCTCTGGAGATCTTTCTATGACTTTGATTTTCTTTTATGATGGTAGTTTTGGGGTAAGTGGGGTGTCATTTATATTATTTTGCAATCCTCATCTCAAACTGCAGCTCAAATTTGTATCCGTGTAAAATAATTCCTCATTATTTCATCCATTAAAATAAATCTTCATCAAATTCAATTTTTGTATCAGTGTTTATTTTTTTTCTTCTTTCTTTGATAATTCACAAGTTTTAAATTTAAATGAGTGTAATCATTTTGTGACAGATAGTGTAGAGTAGTTAACTGTGTATATACTTTGATATGTATTCCAAGGTGAAATACAAAATACTTTTTTTGGGGGTGGCTGTGAGTGGAGAAAGAGAGGGGGGGACTACCTAGACATTCTACAATGATCATATATCTATTTAAAAAAAAAAACTACATTCTGTACATTATACATCTTTCATCCCGACTTTCTATATAACCCCCTCTCTTGCAAAACATGCAAGTCTTTCTCTCTTTTAAACTCTCATCTCTCTCTCTTTCTCTCTCACTTTCTGTCTGTCTCTCTCCCCTCTCCTTTTCCTATCTATGCTCTTCCTTGTTTGGATATATCATAACACAATTTCCACAATTCCTATCATAGAAAACCATTGGGAATCATTGTTATCTTACCTAAACGATGAAATGAAAATAAAATAATGCTTGCCTGTTTGGATATGGCTGAATTATTGGAGGACACAAATGTATTGTTACTGACACTTTTTGTTTTCTTTAGAGTGAAATGCAAAAAACTAACAAGACAAATAGTAAAGACAGAGAGAGGGAAGAGAGAAAATGGGGGTAAAGAGCAGTTGAAAGACAGAATGAAAGAGTGAGAGAAAGAGAGAGAGATGAGGAGCCTACATATACATTCTCTAATCATATTTCATCTATGAAAAAATGCACTTCTGTCTACATTCTGTATATTAAACAAATATGTAATTGTTACTTTCTATATCCCCCCTCTCTCTTTCTCTCTCTGTCTCTGTCTCTTTCTCCTTGTTTGGATATATTGTACCACAACTTCCACAATTTCTATCCTAGAAAACCAATAGGAATCATTGTTATCTTACATAGACAATGAATTGAAATGAATAGTGTTTGCCTGTTTGGAAAGCATGCATAACTGGCTCCAATGAAAGGAATTCATTCAAACTTCATGAATGGCTGAATTATTTGAGGACACAAATTTATTGTTACTGACACGTACCTCTTTTGTTTTCTTTTCTTCACAGTGTTTGAGATATAGACAGTATGCACAGAATAGTCTCTGTGACAAACTGGTAAATGTGGTTTCATACAGGAATGTCTCTTGGTATTGTGTACTATATGTACATTAAAAAAAAATCTGAAGGGGGAATGCAAAGATGCACAAGTTAAAATTACCAGCTGCTCATAAGAAGGCTGTTACTGCCATTGCCAATACGTACATGTACATGAAGCTCTTACAGCCTTATGGCAGGTAGCTGATGAAATATAGCTACATTACATTCTTAAGTACCTTTCATGTGACCCCTGCTTACAAGCTGTAATGAATCTATATTTTTATGTAAATCTATTGATTTCCCTCACACCAATATGCTATAAAGTATACACTGTACATGCACCCACAAAAATGGGTTATTTTACTATTTTCATCTATTCAATGAATCTAGGCCTTCATATCATATTTGAAGTAAGAGCAAAACTGCTATGAATACATACATAACATGGGATGTTAATACTTCTACAGGGCTGTAATGAATACATTAAATTATTCAATTTAAACTACCCAGACCTGCTAACCAATTATACCTTTCTTGTTCTAAACAACAAACACACATTAATGTACTATGCATTGAATACATCATCAACGACCACCTTCTTTAAGGATAATAAAGCTAGTCAATAGTTAGTACGGATTTAGTACTCTTAGGGATACAGATTTTTTCATAAATAATTAATTTGCAATGTATTTTTGTGTCATCCGAATGGGCATAAAATTCAGAAAAGGCGAAACCATTTTTCAAGTATGTAAAGCAAAAATATGTACAAAGGCATAATAAATACAAAAACAAATTCAATAGAAAAATATGTACAGACTGAACCAACATATTTCCTGGAATAAATCTCTTTTAATTTATACATGGAAATTTCTAGTTAAATATTGGTAGGGAATTTACCATCTCTGTATAGTGTTTTATGGTACACCCTTTCTTCATAAAATTACTACCTCATGTACAAATAAAAAACCTGTAGTGAACTTACATGTATCTTAAATAATAAATTCTCTTTTTCTTAAACAGGTCTTCAAATCACTATTTTCTCCAAAAAATTATTTATGTAGCATTGCAAAAGACACAAAGAGATATTTCAAACTAGTACTCTATTACTTCCGAAAAGGCAAAATCAATCAATTATGATAATATAACCTTCTAAGGAATAAACATCTCAGTATTTTCGAGTCAAGGTTCACATATTTACAGATAATGGAAATAGTTTAGGGTCACTCTTTGAATGCTTTTAATTATTGTTCAAAAATCCATATTTTTTCCGTCATATAACAATGCTGAGAGGAAGACCCAAGCAGAACAGTATTTTGTTTCCGACAATCTTACTTTCCTCTCACTCATATACATGAGATGATTATGTAATCTACAAGAAATAAGACTTGTAGACCAGTCACTATGAACATTTCCAAACTGTGACAGCTATATTACCACCAAAGAACATATAGAGTAGATTCTTAACCTCATGTGTAATCTCAAACCCATAGCCCTCCCCAACGATCGCATGCCATGATGAACCAAACTTCTTATCCATCGCATCTTTGATCATCTTAGCTGCCGTCTAAAACATGAAAGAAAAATAAGTACAGTATATATTCATTTGATGTCAATATCTAGTGAAGAAAAAAAACATAAGATTATAGATTCATTTGATTGGTTATATTACATACAGTTAGAAATTCTTCATATTTCACCCAGAGGCTATATTCTGCAAATGATGTTATCTTTTATATGTTAGGGAAAATGATGTCAATTGTCATAACAACCTCAAATTGCACAGAACTAATACTTTTCATTAGTGCTTGAGCAAATGTCTCTTTTAACATCACGTTAACTCAGCCAGCTTTGCACAGACATGAACAAAAGACTTGTCCAAATCTTTATTTCTTACAACAATTAACATCATTTTACTAACATAAAAGACTATCTTTTTGAGAATACTACCCTTTACATCACAGAAAAAATATCAAAGCTACACAAATTATAACCAAATTACATCATTATATCACATCTAAACTGTACACAATATATCAGAGTAATGTAAACAGTATTCATTGTAAAAGCCTGCAGCTTTTCATACTATTAAAGAGAAGGTGGAGTTCTGGTAATGGTGAAAAAAACATTGAAACAGTTCCTCTTCAAATTCACACTGATTGTTAAGTAGTACAAATAAATGACTCTTGCTAAAGGAATTTGAACGAAATTGTGTAATTGCAGAGAAATGAGCAAAATAAATAAATAAATAAATAAGTGAAATGAAAAGAAGCAAAAGAGAGGGGTAAAAGTATAATATTTTTTGTAATCAATTTTACTTTTGCATCAGCAATTTCTCAAAATTAATTCTAATGAAGCACTTTTGAAATGAAAAATATACCATCATCTACATTACATGTGTCAGAAATTCATTGTTTAATTGATCTTGTAAAATGGTTTTATATATTCACTCCTTCTTTCCTCGCACTGTTCGACAGTGGAACGCTCTCCCTCTCGAGGTTGTCCTGGCTCCATCAGTGGAAGCCTTCCAGCGACAACTAAAGACAGGGGGAAAGTAAATTCCGGCAACTTTTTTTTTACTGGCACCATGTATATATACACCTTTCACCTGCACACCTGGGCATCCCTATGTCGCCACACACATGCACATTATCTGCAAGAATCTTCAGCAGTGAAGGAGGCAGATTATTTTGAAGAAGAAGAAGAAGGAATTGCTACATCAAAATGATACTGACCTCATTGTTTGAAGAGAACTTTTCACAAGCTGTCACACATAACTCCATAGCCTCTGTCCTCATTTCTTCATTCATGTCTGAGTGCTGAAAAGATAGAAAGTAGCAGAATACAGTTACAATTATATGTCACTTGATGTTTGGACTTGGTACCTTGCACCATGCACACTCTGGATCTGGATCTGGATCTATACGATGCAGGGCCCTGCTGGGCATAAACGAATTGGCTGAGAGAGGGCACAGGGGTACTTAAAGCCCAAGTCCACTCCAAAAATAACTTACTTTCAATAGAACCAGAAAAATCAGACAAACCAATCAAAAAAAGTTTGAGCAAAATCGGATAACTAATAAGAAAGTTATGAATTTTTATGACATGAAAAACTTTGAAAATCACTACACAAATTGGCAACTCACTCATGAGTCTGTGACGTATGGTCCTCACTATCCACTAATTATTTTCTTTATATTGATAATATAAATTTCCTATTTTCACCCTAAGAATCTTATTTCTTCACACCAGCATCCAAGTTAGATTGTTAGTAATATGTTTTTGTGTGGATGCACAAATAAAGAGTAATTTTGTCCAGTTAAATCATGAAAAATTGAATTTTGATAAACTATTTATATAAAAATCAATAATTATGAAATACAATATTCAGAAAATAGTATCAATTCTTCAAAATTCATAAAAGTTTTGGGAAATGTCATGCACGCAATATGATACAAATCATATAACCTGGGCAAAGGCATGGGGAAATCAAGTTTTGGGGATAAAAGGAAATTAATGGGATTAAACTATATAAAGCAATTTATAAGTTGTGAGGACATGACGTCACAAACTGATAACCATCTTGGCAATTTGTGTTGTGATTCTCATTGTTCCATAGTTTTACATACTTTTTCAAAAATTCATAACTTTCTTATTAGTTATCCGATTTTGCTCAAACTTTTTTTGATTGGTTTGTCTGATTTTTCTGCTGTTATTTAAATTAAGTTATTTTTGGAGTGGACTTGCCCTTTAAAATTATGATGTTGTCATCCAAATGGTTCCACTCAAATCTAAAGACTGTGGATACAAACATTGCATTCATTCTATTTTGGTAAGGGATATTCTATTTGCAGGATATGGACTTATACATGAATATTTGCCATCTCTAAAATGAATTGATACTTAGGGTTTCATTTTCATATTCATATTCAAGTCCATTTGCAATACAAGTTCATTAACCTCAATCTTCAAAAGGAACTGAAAACCTTATTAATGAAAAATACCTACATGTACAATTGTATGTTGTTACACCCATACACATTATTATAACCAAATATGATTTTTATAAATGAAAATGAATAATATTTTACTGTCACTATTGTCATTTGATTTTGTGTTTTGTTGAAATTTAGTTTTTCCTACTAATATAATTTCTTGATTTTGTGTGCACCTTTGGTACATTTATTTGGCAGATAAATGTGCTTTACAAATCAAACTATTTGTAACATAATCATTAATAGGTCTTATTATTATTGTTATCATTATTATTGTAATATTGTTCTTATTATTGTTGTTAGTATCCCCCCCCCCTCATTTTTAATTAAGGGGTATAAAAAGGCGCATGCGCCGGGAGTTAGTTTAATATAGCAAATCAATCAGGAACATGTCGAAGTTAAGCAAATCGATCACTATCAAATAATCTGGTATCAAATTTTTCACATTTTTAGTTAAATTTTTGACCAATTTCAAAGTGCTTGGTAATTTTATGACTAGATCTACACTATGAGTATGAGAAAAAAGACACAAGCGAAGTCCGAAATAACGTTACGTTAGGGGAATTAATGGTAGACCGAAAATTTTGTCTCTTTCGTTCGTTAGCCTCTGATTTTGGGAAGGATCGTCCTCTCTTCCAACCCTACCCAAATCAGAATCAGAGGCTAACGAACGAAAGAGGTAGAATTTTCGGTCTAGGGGAATGGGTGAGGGAATGGGCGATTACAATCAATACAAACTCATTTTAAATTTAGGTTTTGTTCACAATTACATCACTCTTCACGCAGGGGTATATGGGTAATGGGTGGCAATTAATAATACTAGGAGTAGGACTGATATCAATACAATATTTCATATTATCCCCTAGCCCTGGCTTAGGGCTAGCTCTAGACCGAAAATTTCTGTCTCTTTCGTTCGTTAGCCTCTGATTTGGGTAGGGTCGGCTCCTCTCTTTAGAGACAGAAGCCGACCATAGGCGCTCCTCTGCAAATGTTTTGGCCATTTATGGCCAAAGAACTTTGCCCAAAATACTCAATTTTAGCGGATTCATATCCGATGCATTTATGTTTGAAAATTAGGCCTAGGCTAATATACATGGTTCCACTTACCAGATTGACTGTATGATGCGTTTAAGGGTCTTTTTTGATTTTCATCGCCGAAATTGATCTCCGTGTTGAAATTCTTGCAGCCGTATTTTAAACAGTTACTGTCAATGGATGCAACATCATCCTTAATGCGCAGTAACAGTTTAAAATACGGCTGCAAGAATTTCGGCGCTAGTGTAGTTTCGTATCCATTTTTCTAGCTGCTAAAAAAATGGATACGAAACTGCACTAGCGCCAGAATTTCAACACGGAGCTCAATTTCGGCGATGAAAATCCAGAAAAAAGACCCTTAACTTTAAGCGCATCATACAGTCAATCTGGTAAGTGGAACCGATGTATATTAGCCTAGGCCTAATTTTCAAACATAAATGCATTGGATATGAATCCGCTAAAATTGAGTATTTTGGGCAAAGTTCTTTGGCCATAAATGGCCAAAACATTTGCAGAGGAGCGCCTATGGTCGGCTTCTGTCTCTAAAGAGAGGAGCCGACCGTACCCAAATCAGAGGCTAACGAACGAAAGAGACAGAAATTTTCAGTCTAGGCTAGCTCGAGCAGTCTCAGTCAGTTGGTCAGTCCCCGAGGCCGAGCTTAGTTCGTGCCGGGATCTCGCTCTTTAATCACATTCACAGTCAACACAGCTCATTGACATACAATACATGCAAAGGCTCAATAACAGTCACAAAATGCACATCATTACCCGAATGAGCGGATAACTTTGCAGTCTTCTGTAGTCGGTTTCCTTTTCGTCTTTCTTTCCTTCTTGCTCTCCTTCCATTTTTATAGTTTTATGCAATGTATTCTTCAATCAAAATAAGACTTTTAAACTCTAAAATCTGTATTTAATCATGGAAATTACGACAATCGACGAACTGAACGTGAACGAAGTTTGTTGTGTTTGTGGTAACCAATCATAATATTCGCACATGCGCATTACACTACTTTTAGGCTCATTCGAGACTTTCCACATCATTCGAATAAACAGCATTGTCATACGACTGGATCTCAAGCGTAAAACGAACAGGAAAACTCCTGGAAAAAAGTTTAAGTTATCTAATATGGCGGCGTACATGGTCAAGAAAAAAGGAACATTACGACTATGAATTGCTAATTTTCTGGAAGTTTGGTACGTCAAAACAGTATATGAATGGCATTTTGATATATTGATATAATTCTAATCACTTTGATGGATAGTTGATGTATATTTCAACCCATTAATTGACTTTTTATTAATTTCAACAGCAATGACCAGTCCGATATGTTGAAAATGACGTGTGTAATTGTTGGTCCAAATAACTGAAACCCGCAATTATGATGCAACCCTGGCCTGGCTGTAGAAATCCTAACTGAACTGTTAGTGTTTATGTTACGTGTAAAGCCTAGGCTAGAGAATCTGATGGAAATATGAATGATGTAAGAACGTTGACATCTCATATAGACACGACTCATCGGGTCTAAAGTTACTGAGTTTGACATGAGCTTTTTGATTTGAACTTGAGAGTAGACAGATATAGAGGCGGTCAGAGGAGCCAGATGCAATCTCAGCGGACCAACCGTAGATATCAGAGACTGAAGCTTTCGGTCTATTTGAAGAGTAGATTTAGATCCTCTAGGCTCGATCTACTCGACTAGTCTGTAGTCTAGGAGTAGGAGCTTGGACTCGAGTTGGAGTCTACTAATAGTAATACTACTAACTAGAAATAGTCCATGTCTAGCTCTACTCGAGTCTTAGATCAAATTTGTTGAAAGAAAAAAGCTGTCAAAGACCTGGCCTGACGTAGTCTCATATCATAGACACTAGTCTCTGATGACCAGTGAGAACTGATCCAAAGCCAGGTGAGAAAAAGTAGATCTTTTATCATGTTTAAACTCAAGTTAGTGTGAATAATTAATAACCTGGTTATTAATTCTAGCTGTGATCTGTGATTTGTATTCTTTAAAAAAATTATTATTAATTTATTATCATTGTTATTATGGTTGTTGTGGTTATTAATCTTATCATTATCATTATCATTATCATTAGGCCTATTATTCTCATTATCTATATTATTTATTTCTATTTCAATAATTAGTATAATAGTTAATACACTGATTTGTGCAATAATCAAATTAGATTGTGAAATATACATGTAGTTTGACTAGCTTATTTTAGAGGATCAAAATTATCAATTAAATCATTGATGTCATTCAAAAGTGAGAGCTTGGAAATAGAGCTTCAAATTAGGAGTATTATTGCTTAAGTGCCTGCAAGTTATAGTTTTAAAAACTTAAATATTTATATATTTTTATCAACCTTTGGTAGTGGGTAGAGTCAAAGGTCATGAGAAAAAGTCAGGGCTGCAGTGTAAGTTGTATTTTGTTCCTTTTTTTCTTCAGAACAGATTGAGAACTGAGAAGGAAATCAGAAAATACAAATGGCAGAATCTGTGAAGGGCAATGACTTGATCGATGAAGAGACGGCAAGATCATGGGAAAGGTATTGGCTTACTGCATTGTTATTAAAAAAGTCATTAGTATGATCTATTATTTGATTTATTGCAACAATACAATAATGTACATTTAATCTTATATGTGAAATTGACAAGAAGATAACCAAGGAAGATATTCACCAACTGAAATATTTCTTTACATATAATAAACTTAATAAGGTGTGGATCATAAATTGAAAAAGAAAACTGACAAATAAAACAATGAAATACACACCTAAAAGAAACGTATCATATAACACAAGAAGCAATGTAAAAGATAAATTATGTATACATATTTTTTTTCACGCATTCTATTATAGAAACATGATTGATGATCTTTCAGTCACACTATAAATCTTTGATAATGACTATTATTGCATTATGTCCATTTCTAATTTGCTTTAATCTGAATTAAAACTGCACTTAATGGGGCAAGCTAATTGATTTTAAGGTACTTGTATATACCGGTACTTGTTCATACATGCATATGCCGATTAAAGGTAATGTACAATTTTGCAGCCACATGCTTTTTTTGAAAGAAACTTCTGTGACAGTTTTGATCATTTAATACTCTTATTACTTACTGGTGGGATTGAGGAATGATGATTATTCAGTCTTTTTTTTTCTTCTTTTTTTCATCATAGGACAGAAAGTTATTGAATATTAAAGTATAAAAATATCTATCCAAATTACGAGTTTAATTTAATACATTGTAGTTATAAATTTACCTTAAATTTCCATATTTTAGTGAACAAAGAAAGCTAAAAGAGGAGCTTGTAGAACATGATACGGAAGAATGGCAGACTGGTGGACTTCCTTTCTCTGACCTTCATTACATTGGAGGAGTAGATATCTCCTTTGTGAAAACCAGTACCAGTCTTGCTTGTGTCTCTCTCATCGTGTGCAGTTTTCCAGATCTTGAGGTACATGTATGTGCTTAAAAATCATATTTGCCTGTTAATCTTCACTGTTCATATCAGTGGGACAATGAAAAGACCATTTAGGGGCATCAGATATTGGAGTTACGGATAAAGAATCAAATGTTATGAAAATCAATGAAAGAAGAAGAATATCTAAAGACACAAAGTTAATAATGGAAGAAAGATATGATAACTAAGTACAAAAATCTTGATAATATTGTACCCCTCAATTGTCAAGTAAGGGCCATGATTAGCCATGATCAGTGACATAGTGTTTCATTCCTGTAAGGATTTTGATCTGCCTTGGCTATAAGTGTTCAGGTCAGGAAAATAGAAATATATTACATTTTCTGCATTTAAATTTTATTTTCTGTAAGTGATTAAGTGGAGCATGTACATGTATATGAATGTTTGAATATGAATGTTTGAAAGAAATCTATGAATCCAACCTTAAATTAATCATAGAACTATCTTCTCAACCATGCATTCATTGTAGGTGGTGTATGAAGACTGCCAGACTATTCACATGACCCAGCCTTACATCTCGGGTTTCTTAGCTTTCAGAGAAGTGCCTTTCTTCATGGAACGCCTTGACAGGTTACGAAACACCAAGCCTGAACTCCTTCCTCAGGTACATGTATATACCAAGTTCTCTTCATTTGTGATGTATAATTTCTAGTTATTGTAGACATTGATGTTGTAGCAGGACTCTGAACCTGTATAGTTGCTCTCCATTCCTATTGTGGTGAAGTGATTCCTATGTTTCAGCCTTTCAAAAAAAAAATCTCTCTTTTTTCCCCCGTGAAATCTTCAGTAAAACAACATACAAACTACATTGTATTCCTAATTTTTTTTGGAGAATTTTCTTTAATTTTGTTCTGGAAGGTGGGAAGGTATGATTAAATATTCAGATTTAATCGGCCATATGTATTCTACATTTCACACTTTTACATTTTAATACTTTCATTAAAAAATGAGTCATTATAAGACAAGTCCCTTTTTCTTTACATTTTCTTTCAAATGCCCCTTCCCTATGTTAAAGTGATGGTCTAGCCGTATTTATGGACCTTGTGGAAGATTAGCAATTTACCAAACAATTTATCTAATAAAGTCTGCAACCACTACCACTACTGCTATTTCTTCTACAACTTCTCCTACTACTACTACTACTGCTACTACTATTACTACTAGTAGTTCTACTAATACTAAATATAAATTACATTTCCCATGCATATTTTTAGTTTAATTTGTTATCATCTTTTTAACCTTCAGATCATTTTTGTGGATGGAAATGGCATACTACATCCAAGAGGTGAGATCTCAAGGGAAAATTATTTATTGTCCTTTTTCGTACTGCCATGTAAATTAATATATGCCACTGTGTTGAACTAGTGATAGTTATTGTACTTTTTAGTTTCTATAGAAACATTTAAATATTTTGTCTTTGCGCTGAATGTACGTCGATTTTTCACATGTTATATCATCTGTTGAGAGTCTGAATGGCATTAATTATGTAAAATATAAAGTACATGACTAATAATGCCCTTTTAGCTCTCAGTAGATAATATGCTTACAAAATATATTTCTTTATCCATGTATCTACCTATTTATCTATCTATCTATCTATCTATATATATATTTATCTATCTATCTATCTACCTATCTATCTATATATCTATCTATCTATCTATCTATCTATCTATCTATCTATCTATCTACCGGTAGCTATATATCTATCTATCTATCTATCTATCTATCTATCTATCTATCTATCTACCGGTAGCTATATATATATTTATCTATCTATCTATATATCTATCTATCTATCTATCTACCGGTAGCTATATATATATTTATCTATCTATCTATCTATATATCTATCTATCTATCTATCTATCTACCGGTAGCTATATATATATTTATCTATCTATCTATATATCTATCTATATATCTATCTATCTATCTATCTACCTATATATCTATTTATTTATTCATTATTCAATTTCCAGGAGCATATTACATCAAATGATAAACATAATTTGACAATAATAACATATATATATATATAAAGCATTGTTACAAAAAATGAAATTTTAACAAACACAGAAGGTGGTATTATTGTATAAAATGCCTTTTCGACAAGGAAACTGTTTTTGTTTTGTTTTTTTGCCAAGGATAATGTTAGCCTAAACTTAATGTTGGGGGTCCTCACTATTTTTTCTTCATGGTTGTCCTGTTTTTCTATACTGTACATGTACTCCAAACTTATGGGGGTCCAGACTCTAGATTTCCAATTTAGTATTCCCTGTTCTTGTGGACCTTGTTAGCTTTGAGCCTTGTACATATAGATGTAGATCAATATGCTGCCACATTAATGTGTAGGACTTTAATCGTCAGGACTAAAGCATGATGTAATCATTGATTACTTTATGTCAGGTGTTATGCTTTAGAAACAATTGTCACAGAAATGAAACGAAAAGAATAGAGCTAAACTGTTCTTAGATTCATCAGATTCATCAAGTTTAGTTCCAAAGGTAACTTTAGCTCAAACTCTCAAGAAGCCACATAACATACATGTAATGAGGATGCTCTTTTGTCATAGGGCTTTAATTGCTGAAAAAGCATAACATTTTCAATTACATGGACAGCAAATACCACCAAGATATCAAATTTCAAATGCCTTGTTGTTTACAGAAGCCAGGTTTTCTTTGTTGAGTCCCCGTTTAGAACTCATTAGTGAATCTGCTTGTGAACTGTAGGGCCTATTGTAAAATCATAAAGTTTTTACAAATTGTATTTTATCCCACACACATCTAAACACATCCTCTCTATTGTATTTTAGCATTGGTAAAGTATTGAGGGGGTATAACTGGTGTGATGGGAGGAGGAGGGGGGCATTGCTCTTACTCGGTGAATGAAATATGAAAGAACAAGTCTGTCGAGGGGCGTGCGTGTTCACAGAGGTGCAAACATCTTTTTACATCTTCTTCCTGTCTTTTCTGTCTTTCTCTCTTGCTCTTTATGGGGTTTTTTGCCCTTTTTTTCTACAGGTTGTATATGATTTGGGGAAAAATACAACGGGCAAACCTTTAAAAACGAGGCATCAAGCTTCGCTTTAATATATATTGATTTCTTATGTATTCAGAACTGAATAAAGAACTGTGAAATGAAATGAAATGAAGACTAAAAATAACTTTAAAAGTAGGAATGTTGAGCATTATGTATACTGCAAGTCTTTAAAAACAGCATTGTGTTATATTATGAATATAAGTTCACATATTCTTTTGCATTAAAAGAAAACTTTATTTTTGTTTACACTAAAGATAGTTAAGTATAGCATTACCAACTAAAGAAACAGATACTATCATATTTGATCTTCAGTATGATACGATCTTCATTTCTCTCTGTTTTTATTCAGGTTTTGGTACAGCCTGTCACCTTGGTGTGCTCTCAGGGATTCCTACCATAGGAATAGCAAAGAAACTCACTCAAATTGAAAACATACAGAAAGATGAAGAACATGCACGTAAGGTTAGTGACAAAGAAGATTTTCTATGCTATGTTCATTTCTTATTCATTATTTAAAAGGGAGGGGGAACAGATTTGTGAAATTGGATATTATTTTTCATATATTATATATTTGAAAGGTGTTGTAACGATTCAAGCTCTATTTGCTTATGTTTCATCACCTTTGCGTGTTCATTCTTTAAACTGTATAATAGTTGCAACTTGTCTTTGATAAAACAATGTTATATTCTTTTTCATGTGAAGTCAATTTAAATGGATTGTAAAATTGAAAATGATATGTTATATTACCGGTATATTCTTTTTCATGTGATGTTAACCTCAATGAATTTTGAAATTGTGAACATGCATAAATAAATAAATAAATAAATAAATTTTAGAAAGATGTTTCGGCCAAGAGAAATGGAAGCGCACTGTGCTTCAAACCATACATCTCACAAAATATATGTGCATCTGGGTTGTAAATGTGATGGCTTCACAACCCCCTACACCCAAGTCCCCAGCACACACACACGTACAGAGAAAAGCACTGGTTAAGGGTATCCACAAAATATAGAATGTGATTGATGAGTTAAAACATAAATCAAATCAATTGCTCTCTGAAAAGAAGAGATTGATTGATTGTTGGTCTGTTAGCTGGGAACAGGGTCCAGAGTCCTGACCTTTCACCTTGGGTCAGTGATTGTAGTTGGGGGTGCAAGTACAATGTGTCGTACATGGATATGTACTATGTGGACTTGGGCTGGGACCCTGAAATTCTTGAAAGGTATAACTGTTATCAGGGTAGTGCCTTTAGAGATAAATCCATTTCAACTGCCCATAAATCAATGAAAAAAAAGTAATTGTGAAATTTCATGTAATTTTGTAATCATGCCATCTCCTGTGAAAGTGCTTATCAAAGGGTGGATTGATCTCAATATAGTTTGTGTTCAAAGCTAGTTTAATCAGAAAAAAAGTTGTGGGTAGGAGACAATCTTGTAATTGTAGTGTAAGAAACGCTGCCCTCTAGTGCTATACAGGCGTGTGAGAGATGAGTTTGTCAGATCTATAAACACATGTTGCATACTGTGTCCTGATTTTAAAGCTTAGACAAAAAATTAAAATGGAACTATAGATGTCTTAAGAAGAGCCCAGCATGTCACATTTTGCGATTGTAAGGCTTCATTTGGAGGGCGCATGATGATTAGTCTGGAGCAAGAAGTTTATGAATTGTTTGTTACCTTTAAAAAGAGGAATCATTGGATCAGTGAAACATACCGGTAGTCCCTTTTATGGCTTTATTCCTTTTAATGAGCATTTTTTCGTAATAGGGTGGAGTCAAGATTGACAGCACCCCCACCAGCAAGTCGTGACAGGGCAATTTTTCAGCTCGAGGATCGACATATTTCGGCCAGTGCAGCGCAGGAAAACGCTAGCCACTGATCAAAATGACCAAAGTGGTCTGAACTGTAATAATTTCAATGTGATGAATTGTTCTGATATCAGCGCAAATTTTATATTGAACTTGGGATGTCAAAACCCACCCATAAATTTTTTCAGACTGCAAATTTAGCCCGATTTTGGACTAAAATCAATAGACATTGTAATTTCTTTGGCCAAGAAGTGACCGAGAAGACTATATTGTAGTTGAGGGGGGTCAATTTGACCAATTTTTCTAGCATCAGGGCACATTTTTCCATAGAATAAATCTCCTTTGCTTATAATACCAAATGAAAAAATTTAACCCTGACCAAAAGTGACCATAATGGTCAGTTTAGGCCAAAAAGTGGCCAAAATGACCAAAACATCATGAGAAGGGTCAATAAGTATCTTTAAGGTCTTGGGTAGCAATTTTGGTTTTGGTTGGAGGTAGGTATTCACTCCATGTCAAACAAGGTTGCAAAGAAGAATCTGATGAAACTATTGTTTATACATGTATAGGAAAGATCAAAACTAGCTTGGAAAGAAAAAAAAAGATCACCAGTAATAAATTTGTATAGTAATCAAACATCAAAGGGTCAAAACTTTCTAATACTCTCTTCACACTTGTTTTGCTTAACCCCGTACTTTGCTTAGCCCCGTACTATCCTTAACCCCGTACTACCTTTTTTGGCTTTTCTCACTGCAATTCGTTAGCCCCGTACTAGCCATAGCGTGAATATTCATTAATTCGCTCCACTGCGTAGTCCGGACTATTTTTCGTTTCTGTTCTCATTCATTATGCTTGGCACCGCAATTGCGGAGTTAGCACCACAATTGCGGGGTTAGCCCTGCTATTTTGCAGGGCCAGCTAACCCCTACTATAGGTGGGGCTAGCCCACTTTGGTAAAAACGTGTCTGAACAGAAAGTGGAATAAGCTTAACCCCGGACTATAGGTGGGGCTAAGACCCCCCTGTAACCCCACCTATAGTCCGGGGTTAAGCAAATTTTTGCCAGTGTGAAAAGAAAGTGTAATAAGCTTAACCCCGGACTATAGGTAGGGCTAAAACCCCCCTTTAACCCCACCTAGTACGGGTTAAAGATACTATGTCCCTTTTGCAGCCAACATCAAATTCTGTAGAACTTTGCAGGAATTATGAATATGTCATGTATGTCCTATCTGTGAAATTTTAACGTTTGCAGTGTCCTAATATTCAAATTATGCAAGGAAACCCGTTTACTTGCTAGACTTCACTGTCAGACACTATTGAGTGACTGACTGGCTTTTCTTCTTTGGTAATAACATACATAAAATGAGCTGTAAAGGGTACATGAGCATTTGTCTACATCAATAACCCACTTCTTGTAATGGCCAAAATTAAACTGATTGAATCTTTGCGCAGCATAAAACGTACGACCATTCGGTACAATGGTCTGAAAAATCAGACTATTACTTACTGGCTCTATAGCTCCTAAGTCGATTCGACAACTAATAGTCGTTATTTTCCCACTTAAAGACATTTTCAAGCCCCCTTTTTTTTAGGGAAGCTCTAAATTAGTATTGTCTTTCAAATGCCGTTGGAATTTAACCTTTTCATTTTTTTGGCCTGCAAATGGGACATAGTACCTTTAAGCAACATTTTGCCAGTGTGAAAAGAAAGTGGAATAAGCTTAACCCCGGACTATAGGTGGGGCTAAGACCCCCCTTTAGCCCCACCTGTAGTACGGGTTTAAGCAAAATTTTGCCAGTGTGAAAACAGTATAATTCTCTCTTAGTTTGTCTCAAACCTTCACTCCCCTGTAACCCTTTTCTCTTGACTTTCTCTGCATAATTTTATTGAAATCCACTTGATTTCAGAGTGATTTTCCCTTTAGAGAGTAATTGACACAGGTATACCATTATTCAGGCCTTTTCTTTGCGCCTCTCTGTTCAGACTTGTCTTCAGGTTTTAACTCATTGCCTCCAGTGAGGAATTGGCTGGTTCCTATGGCAAAGAGAGAATTTAAATGTCAATAGGTTAACTCATTGCCTACTGAATGTTCTCATTCCAATAAGCTCAATACAGGGCACACCCAGTTCCAGTAGGCAATGGGTTTTCTAGCTTACAGGTATGGGGCTTGGCTCTATCGTGTCTAGTAACCTTTTTGTCAGGTTAATTGAGTAAAGCCAACTGGTATCCCTGTTGATTACATCAAGTGAGTAGATTGTGAATGACATTGGAATCATCCTAATAGCCCGTTCACACTTGACTCAGTATAACTGCCAAAATAAAACCAGCTATAGAAAAATAACATGTATGTTACATGTTTTAAAATGAAAGGCAAATGAGGGGGAAAAAAGATTCTTACACTAAAGCCCTGTGTGCAAAGTTGCAAACTCTTTCATCTGTGTGCTGTAATTGTCAAAATTCATGACCTGCACTCGTCTGGTGCACAAGGATATTTTCATGAGGAGGACTGACGCCTCTTTCCCAAATATCTTGTTTCCAGTTTCTAAGTTGGAAAACAATGAAGTGAGCAAGCAAAAAATGACACTTATTATGGTAAACATGTTATTTCTTCATTAAAGTACACAAGGATAAAGAGGTACACTAACTTTGACATCCCTCTGCCTGCATATGAGGTGTCGGTGTTCCAAATATTGGTTTTTAAAGAATTGGGAACTACAGCCCCCAGCCCCCAGCCCCCAGCCCCACATCCCCACATCCCCACATCCCCACCTCATATGCCCTTTCCTGCACTTCGCTGATGGCCTTTCATTTTGCCACTGCTTTTTGTTGTTGTTGTTGGCTCGGTTTAGTGGGTGATGTGTGAAGAAGGCAATAGTCTGTAACATTTATAGTAAGAATGTACATGTTGGATGTGAAGATCACTGGATCAAGAAAAAAGCAAGGTTGTTTGTAATAGTAACAATTGGGCCAGGTTTATTTGATCAATTGGTTCATTTATGTTGCTTTATTTTCAACATAGACATGTTTGCCAATTTGAATATATTCTGTCTCTTGGAAATTAATGAGAAGGGACATAGTGACACCAGTAGAGGAGACATTCACTGGCTAACCAAATAAAATCATTGAATGCAATCAGTAAGGTGGTTAAGGCCACAGCAGCTCTAGACATATCATGAGCAAATAATGAAATTAGTGGTTCTGCCTTCAGTGGAAGTTGTGCACACAAGTATGTTCCAGATAAGCCTTTTCCTGTGGAATGATCCTCAAATAATCAGGGAGTTCAGATCATGAAACACATCTAGGAGCACACCAAATAATTATATTGATCTTATACCTCAGTCACTCTAACTGATATCAAACACTTGAAGCAATATCTTCTTGCTAGATATTTCCCATTTACTAACATGGTTCAAGAAAAAATAATTAAAAAAGGAAGAGGCAAAACAATTTCATGAAGTTATGCTTCGCTGAACACCGAGATAGGGTCAGATGACGGATGAAAATTAGGAGGATCAATTATTCAATCGAAATTGATTATTTGATACTTTAAAGTAGACAAAACTTGAGGATTAGTTTCAGTGTGGAATTCCCTGGGTCCTCATCAATTAGTTTTCCATTATATCCAATGACACTATTTGACTAAGACGTCTCCAAAGTAGCATTCTCAGTATTTTAAAGCTCAGCATGAGACTATACTCCTGAATAGTTAAGATTTTCAAATTATTTCTTACATGTTGTATGATTTACTGATCTATTTTGGCTTGCTGCTTCCTAGTTGACCAATTCAAAGAGGCTATATGACAGTAGATGTTGTAAATATCCTTGGAGACTAAAAAGTTTGTTAAAAGCTCTTCAATTACTTTTGTACTCTTCAAGAAATGGATGATCCTGGTATGCTGCAACGTATTGTCGAAATAAAAGAAAACAACATTCCATACATTCCTATTGCCTTTGTTACTTCTATTGCTTCCACATAGTGCTTTGATATATTACCTAATCCGAACATGATTTCTTTAAAAAATCTTTGCGATTGTGTCACTCTTACATGTCTATTCGATAGGAATTTTGTTTTCATTTTTGAGATAAGACTAAAGCCTCTTTCACACCGGCCATACGTAGAGTTGCGTAGTGTTGCGTACCGACTACGCCGAGCGTACGCTGGCCTACGCTGGCCTACGTAACTATACGCTGAGGGATGCAAAGGGGTACGCGAGATGGACGCACAAAATTAAACATGTTTAATTTTTTTCGCGTACTTTTGGCGTAGACACTAGACGCAGAAAGTACGCATTTTTTACGCAAGTCAACGCAACACTACACTACTGTACGCCATGCAGGCCAGAAAACAGGTAAAAAAACATTAATTTTGCATTAAAAACAAGTTTTAAAAAAAGGGCCTCCTCCCCTTCCCCCAGTGGCCCAAAAAAAGAAAGAAAAAAGTACCTGATAAACAAATTTCTTTGTTTTTCTGTTTGTTTTGGGGGGCTCAAGGGAGGGAATGGATGTTGAGTAAAAAAAAAAAGTAGTGCTCAATCCCCCTCCCACCTAGTTGAGCCCTCCCCCCAAGAAATTAGTGCTCCCTCCCCCCAACTCAGCGAAATATAGGCCGGCCGATTTTCAAATTTCAGGGGGCAAAAAAAGAAAGAAAAGAATTTAGTGCTCACTACCCCCCGCTTAAGATTTGGCGCTAAATATTTTCTCACGAATTGGGAAGAAAAAAAAATTAGTGCTCCTTACCCATCCCCCCATAAGCAAACCTACATACCCTTTACGTCAGGCCTACGTAAATGTACGCAACGCCTGTTATACGCAATCGTATGCTTAGGTACGCCAATCGCATACGCCGTAGGTACGCAATTCCTATGCACAGGGTACGTAACCATATGCTATTGTACGCCAGCCTATACATAACCTAGCTACGCAGGGACTACGCCGAAGCAACCTTTTTTTCATGAATACGCAGCCTAATTTCGGCATACTTGGTACGCCACCGGCTAGCCTACGCAACTCTACGCAAATCCGGTGTGAAAGGGGCTTAAGAGCAATACTCAAATATTAGTTATAGTCAAGTAGTGGCATATCTTTGCAGGCTATACACTCTCTCAATATCTCACCCATTTATAGTTTTTTGTGGGTCCACCCTTGACTATCTGATAGCCAGTATCAATCAATGCCTCCCTTGTAATTTTGAAGAGAAACCTTTAAGATTTAGATCTGGTATGATAGTAGATCTCTTCCAATGATAGATTAATTATACCAATTCATCCCTCTTGTCCTTGATAACATAATCATTTGTGTCTGCAAATACTCTGTGTAATGCACCAAAAAAAAACACTATATTGAAATGTACATGTAAAATAATAATTCATGGCTTTGAAGATAAGAATCTAGTTTTCCTTATTTCTGTTGTTCTACTTCCCAGGTTTCTCTGTTGAAAGGAGGAGAGTCTTTTGATCTGATTGGAGAGTCTGGCAAAACATGGGGCAAGGTGAGTTCTTCATTTCAGGGTACTGTACTAGGGAATTCATAGGGGATTAGAGAAAGTATTTATTTTTGTAATGATAATTAATGATAATTACAAAAACTCTGTAATCCATATGGCCCCGGTGAAACCTGAAATGTTGTACCCTAATTGCATCAAAGGAAGACGAGTATGCACAAGTTTTTGTTTGTGTGCCCAACCATAGTTAGTTTCATCAATTTATATTAATAAAAAGCCTGCTCGCTGTTTGACTGAATGTGAATTTAAAAAACGTGACATACTTTTCTTTGTTGCTTTAGTTTGATTGTGCAAACAATCATTTCCAGTTATTTTTCTTGAATTGTGACATTCTATGATTTTTTTCCCCTTTTATTTGTCTGGTTAGTGTTGGTTTCTTAAATTATACATAATAGGATACTTTAATAGAGTTTGAGGAATTTGATTAATGTTTTTTTTTTACAAAGAACAATTACCAATCAAATCAAACAAGGTTTGTGTTTTTGTTTGTCTGTGTAGACCAGACTGGCACTGATCTGTTTCTTAAGTAGTAGTTAGTACAAGGATCCTGTATTGATTGATTGTTTTTCTTTCTTTGTGTGGACTGGCATTGCATCCACATAGTTTCCTTTTTGTCAATTTTAGTTAAAAAATAACAAGTTTTGCTTTATTTGTCAAGACCAGCAGTGACTGTATAAGTTGCTTCCTGAGTAGAAGATTTGAGCATTAAATGGTGATTGATTGTCTTTTTTTGTATGTGTACAGGCTGGCTTTGCATCTAAAGTGTTTCCTTGTTATTGTTTGGTAGAAATCAAGCAGCTTTTTTGTTGCTTCTTTCTTGAGAGTAGCACTATATAATTTGCGTCTTGGGAAAGATTTTCCATCACTATTTCTTTTCTTTGAATAGACTGTCATTTTATTAAGAGCTTCCCTTTTTCGTTTGATAAAAACAAATTCTGGCATTACGTTTTGGTTTGTTGTGTTGTGTAGATGGACTAGCATAGAGTCTATACATGTAGATAGAGTGTCCTTCATTATTTGTAGTACCGGTAGCAAAGTTGCCAAGGATATGTCAGATCATTTATATACTGATTTAGAGAATCTGGACAATGCGCATGGAAACTTCATCAGAGAAAGAAAGAATTAAGAATAACACAAATAATTAAGGCTGTTCAAAATAACTTCCTTCACAAATAGTAATAAACAAGTAATGGGTGTGGCTCATTATCTGCTCGGAAACTTCATCAGAGAAAGAAAAACTTTATAAGAATAACACAAATAATTAGGGTTGTTCAAAATAAACTTCCTTCACAAATAGTAATAAACAAGTAATGGGTGTGGCTCATTATCTGCTCAGAAACTTCATCAGAGAAAGAAAAACTTTATAAGAATAACACAAATAATTAGGGTTGTTCAAAATAAACTTCCTTCACAAATAGTAATAAACAAGTAATGGGTGTGGCTCATTATCTGCTCGGAAACTTCATCAGAGAAAGAAAAACTTTATAAGAATAACACAAATAATTAGGGTTGTTCAAAATAAACTTCCTTCACAAATAGTAATAAACAAGTAATGGATGTGGCTCATTATCTGCTCGGAAACTTCATCAGAGAAAGAAAAACTTTATAAGAATAACACAAATAATTAGGGTTGTTCAAAATAAACTTCCTTCACAAATAGTAATAAACAAGTAATGGGTGTGGCTCATTATCTGCTCGGAAACTTCATCAGAGAAAGAAAAACTTTATAAGAATAACACAAATAATTAGGGTTGTTCAAAATAAACTTCCTTCACAAATAGTAATAAACAAGTAATGGATGTTGCTCATTATCTGCTCGGAAACTCCATCAGAGAAAGAAAAACTTTATAAGAATAACACAAATAATTAGGGTTGTTCAAAATAACTTCCTTCACAAATAGTAATAAACAAGTAATGGATGTGGCTCATTATCTGCTCGGAAACTTCATCAGAGAAAGAAAAACTTTATAAGAATAACACAAATAATTAGGGTTGTTCAAAATAAACTTCCTTCACAAATAGTAATAAACAAGTAATGGGTGTGGCTCATTATCTGCTCGGAAATTTCATCAGAGAAAGAAAAACTTTATAAGAATAACACAAATAATTAGGGTTGTTCAAAATAACTTCCTTCACAAATAGTAATAAACAAGTAATGGGTGTGGCTCATTATCTGCTCGGAAAGGAAAAGGAGATGGGTAAATCAAAGATAAACAGATTTTGTTGGTTAATCAGGTGGGTGAAAAGAGGTTACCATTCACTTTGGTTCGCTGACAATCATCACCACAGTGATCGCCACAGTGATTTGCTGGAATAGTCACCACTGTATGATTTGGGGCTTTAAAGATATGCAAACTAGACAGGGAAAAAACTGATATGAAGTTTGAGACCCAAGTTGATGTAATTCCAATCTTCAAAGTGTTTGGAATTGCCAAATGACACAGTTAAATCTAGAAGCGCTGGTCAGGAGAATTAGCTTATTGCATTAAAGTCCCTTAACTCAATTTAGAGCCGTAGGTTATGAAGGTTTGACCAGCTATATCAATTTTGTAAGTAAATACTCTCTTAGGAATCCTAATCTGAGCAAAATAGCCAAGTTGCAAAGAAAACACCATCTCCCAGTCTTAGAAACAAGACAAAATAAGAATCCCTGATTCACTCATTTTAGGGAATAAGTGGTTTTAGACGAGCATTAAAAAATATTCAAAAGAAAGAAAAATTTAGAATGAGAGAGGTAAACAAGTTAGACAGACTAAAAAATGGGGTAGCGCTTAGAACTCAAGGGCAATGAAGGTTGTAATTTTATATAAAAATAATGTCTATGGGGCGATGAGGAAATACGTAATATGACACTAATGGGACTGAAGTGGAATGAGCAGTGACACCTACTCTTACTCTTAGGCTCGTGAGCTTTGTAATTGATATCTATCTTAATACACATATCTCACCATCTTACTCTTTCTAAATGATAATAAACTTGAAGAAGTTCATGTGTGTGGTAGTGAGTCTAGTGACGTAGGATAGATGAGCCAGTCCCAACATGCAATGTGCAATAGAATGTTATTCGTTATTCCAGTTTCGGGACGGAATATAGTTATGAACATTTTTTTTTGTACATAGTCATGTCACTACTATCATGGTATCCCAAATTGGTGTATTAAATATTTTTCTGTTCACGGGAGCTCTTTTAGGATTTAGTGTTTTTTAAGTGTGATTTACTCACAATGATATTTAAGTATTTTTATTGTTGTTTTTTCCAGAGCTATTTTTGATTTTCCCAGAGCTCTTTGAGGGCTTGATTACCGAAGTCTATCTAACATTGTTGGAAAAGAATAAGTCGTATAATGCTGTGAAACCTTGTGTGCAGCAGCAAACTAATTAACCTGTAATTTCATATATATGTCTTCTCTCTCACACCACTAGAATATGCACACATTGTTACATGACAGGACTTCATGCTGTTAGTCAATGAGGAGAAATGTAAGCAGTGAAAGCTTGATGTTTCTCTGAGGCACTATGAGATGGTAAAAAAAATGCCCCCAAATTTCATTCAGACTTCATTCTTTGAGAAGCACTTTGCCCAGAGTATACCTCCATTCGGTTTAATTATCCATGTTATGGGTTACGTAAATTGCCGACACTTTCTTGGACTTGAGATGCTCCATGCCATGTTCATTCCAAACACATATCAGTATTTTCTATTTCCATCTTAAAGATTCTGAATAAGCCTCGTTCATACATAATATGATAAACAACCTTTACATAACCCCTGACGACTACATGCCTCAGCAAAAAAGTTGAATAAAAATAACCAAATAACTAAAACATTCATACAACAACAACCCCTCCCCTAAAAACTGAATTAATGGCATCTTTTGAAAGGATAGCTGTATGTATGTACATGTACCATAGGCAATTGCGCACACTCTGTGATCATTTGTGAAATCAATGAGCTTATAGGATTTTTATACCTTTTTTTAAATTGCCTCATGTTTAAACAAGGCATTAACATGGGTCTTTTAGATGCAATATAGCATAGTGTGAACTGCCCTTTTCCATTTCCTGTAACATTTCACTTCCAAACATCACTGTCACAAGTGAGCACCCTACAATGTTATTGATTAGGAAAATTATGGATTTCCATCGTTATTTCTAATCCGCTTGGTTTTTAAATATTGTGATATGGTGTTGATAATGAAAAAGTGAACTAGTCTGAAAATTTTGCTTCCATATATATTTTGATTGCAAGAAAGATTGAATTTCTTGACATTTGCTGCTTGTTTTGATGACCTGAAAAGGTAAGCTTCCTGTCCTGCTTGTAATAGCCTATGACCAATGGCCTGCTAGCTGTCTCCGTCTTACAACCGAAGATCAGTTTGCAAGTGTTGCCTTTGGCATGACCGTTGAGAGGACCGAATGAGCTGTTAACTGATATCATCCTTTGCTCCTTTGTTCAAACCATTTCCCCAGATGAACACCCAAGAAAAAAGACCTTTAAGTAGTTGATATCATGTTCACATTAAAACGCTCTCCATTAGTATCGTTTGTTGTTACTGAACCTTTGTGAAAATAGACAATGCATACAGGACTGAAAGATTCTAATATCTTGAAATGGGGTATTGATATTCTACAAAAGAGCAGTTCCTTTTCAAAGAAACATTTTTAAGTGCTCTCGTAATGGGAACTCTTTATCTGGAACTAAGTGAGAAAAGCAAGGCATTCTCAAACAGTTGACAAGGAATGTTTTCTCCAAATAAGAAGAGGAGTACCAGGACAATTATTTACCAATATGCATGTTCATATTGAATATATACAAGAAATTTCAATCTCACCATTAATCTTGATTTTTGTGAGCGTTGAAAATATATACCGGTAAGCACATCTTGGATTATGGTTAACTTCTGCTATCTGGAAAGAATTATAAGAAAGTTTATAAAAACAGATGGTAATATCTGAGATTCATTTAGTTTTAAATAAGAGAGGAACTGATTTGACATTATACACTGTGCCCACAACTATCACTTAATATGGCATGCCAATAAACAAATGTAAATTAGATGAAACTAAAGATGGATTGATCATAATAATAATAATAATAATAATAATAGTCACATTTTTAAAGTGCTTAATACCATGTTTCTAAGTGCTTTACATAGTGATTATACAATTTTCATGAAGTTAGAATCAGGATCATAAAACACAAAACAACTTCTTGATTTGTAACATACTTTCATAATTTGATTAGATTCTTTTTGGTAGAATCAGGTACTGTATTTGTATTCATATACTGTACATGTATATCCTGCTTGACATATGTTTTTACTTTCTATCAGTCTGTTACCATTTCTATTCAAACAATTACTTTATGCTTGAATTTGAGTAATATCTTTTTCAGTTTCATAATGTTTGTGACATATACCTGTATGTGGCATGAAAGCCTTACACTCAGGGTCTACTGTGCAGACTCTACTCTGTGTGTGCTATATAGGGTAATATGAATGCCTACAGACAATCATTTTGCAGCTGCAATGCAAAGCGTGATTATATTAATGTCTTTAGGATCTTGGTTGCTTTATGAGATTGCAGAATGACTGGTTTTGGCCGATGCATTTTAAAATGCTTCTTTTGTGAGTTTTCAATCAGCAAGTTCAAAGACATTTGAATTTACAATCACGCAAACAAACGTGACATCAATCTTGTGTTAATATTGTGATGGTGGAGGGGGGGGGGGGGCACAGGGGCTTATTTCCAGTTAGACCAAATCTGAAGTACCTTTGCTTACCATTGGAATGAACAGATGTTTAATCATGTACCCCCCTCCCGCCCCTGGATACATTTTAGAACCTTCTTTTGTATGAAAATAATTTCAAAATTGTTACATAGCACATTACGCCAAAAAAAGTCAAAGAGAATTCTGTCATTTGTATAAAAGTCATAAAGAAACTCAACAAACAAATCAAGTTGTGTTTATCAGGGGAATATGGTTATTATTACAAAAGTCTTGGCAGTCAATCACACATTGTACCAAGGGAAAGGGCGCTTGTAAATGGACACTTGTTACACGGTGTCCTTTGGTCTCTTGAGGATCACACTTTTGATATTCAATTCCACAAATTGGGAACGTAAAAACCCTGGAGCATGGCATGGTATAGAGTAATATGCATATTGTTTGCTTCTCTGCTTATGGCAGGTATGTATTGTGGAGCGCCAGGAGTGTCAAGTTTGACAGACACGAGCGCTATACAAGAACCCACTATTATTATTATTATTATTCTAATTATTATTATCATTAAATGTTCCTTGTACCTTGATTTTGTATGCACAATGTCACAGGTATTGCATGCTTGAGGTAATTTGAAGAACTCAATCTTAAACACGAGTTCCAACCCTAGCTATCTATTAATTTCAAACTTACTTTTGACTGTACTGGGCCCAGGGGATGGGGGCCGGGGGTGGTGACAGAATTGATTCAAAGTGGTGTGGACAGCGAGACAATTAATAAAAAAAACAAATTCAGATTGAATATTCATTAAAGTCAATATTTGTTGATTGATTATATAGTCATTTTAGTATGTATTTGTTTTTGCAGATTGAAAAATCACAATAAAAAGCGCTAAACATTAATATCTGTGTATGGAACTAAATAAGAAGGAAGGAAGGAAAGAGAGAAAGAAAGAAGAATAGTGAGTGCGTCAAAATCTGTTCACAGTGTTGACTATTTCTTATAATATTTGAAATGTCAGAGCATTATGAGGGCAATCTTTTCCTTGGGACATTTCTATTCTTCCTCATAATATTCTTTCATTTAAGCAGAATGAGAAAGCTCTCACAGGTGATTATATGTATTATGGAACCTTCTCTTTAAAATGCACAATTCTTCTAAAAAGCTGAATGCCAAGAGTAGCATTTAAAGCTATAGATGCGTATTTTGCATTTGTTTAGAGGCATAAGCTGCATGGTAGCCATTTGTAGTTTAAGAGGAATAATTTCTATTTTGTGGCATTCAAACTTATGTTCTGAGCCATATGTTCCTTAATTGTTTGTCTAAATCATCTGCGTACGGCAGACAAAGCTCACTATATCTCACTATATCCCTAATTTTGTCTTGAGAAACATCCCTAATTGTAGCATTGCCATGTTGGCAGGTATGTAGAAGGAGGAGAAATGTGTCTCCAAATTGCGAGACAAATCAAGTTTTCTTTCCTAAATGTGTGTACATTCCATTATAAAAATAGTCCAATCCGTATTTGGAATCAGTTGATGATGTGCATTATTTACCTCTCAACATTTATCCAATGCTTTAGAATGATTAAAATGACTTTAGGAACATTATCACCCCTATATTGAATTCCTTTAGCTAAAAGGTGCAATCTGAATCAGTGTATTTCAAATGGAATACAAGTTCAAGCTTATGACCAATGAGCCATGTGTAAAGTGCATTCATAGTTGCAGAATGGTGCATTTACATGTGATTCCTTGCCTTAATTGTAATATTAGTAGTGTTCACGAATATTGAATGTTCCTCAAACTACCCTTCTTGAAACTTCATATGTACATGTATTTCACTTCTAAAAATATATTTTGCTGTATAATTACATGTACTTTTCTTTTTAGGATTTATTGTAACTTTTGGATATTTTAGGCTACAATCTTACTTCTATTTAGGAATGGGACACAGGATATAACATTACCACAGCTAGATTCTATCCTTGAAAAGATCAAAGTGAGTTATTTGCTAATGACCAATTTTCTTTTTTTAAACAATCGTTCTGAAATTACCGGACCTATTTTCTTTTAAAATAACTTGTTTTTGCAAGAAGATCTATTACATAAAGGCAACCAGATTTCAAATACGTGTATGCATGGTGCATGCAATCTGTCACATTAGCAATGGTCTCCACCAAAGGATCCAACTAACTTGTGACCGATCACCTGATATTTGCTTCAGCTTAGGGCTTTCCTAATTTTGATGGAAGCTAGTATCCCCTAGAATTTTGGTAATAGAAGAGTTACCTTAAATGTCAATGAGACACAAAACTACCTGTACTTGACGTCTTGCGCTTTGATTCATTGATTAGATATAAGCTTGAGGCCTACATGTACATGGCCATCCCTTATGCCCTCTTTTATACATGCAAAGCTCTAGCTATTTTTGTGCTGTTTTGAACACACATGTTCTGAACATGCTTTGACTTTTAAAATGCAATATACATACATGTATAAAGAAGGGATTCAAGAGGCTACAAGAAATCATGATTTTGCAAACTGGTTTTAAAAAAATTAATCATCTTTTCAAAATATTGGGATTTCTTTCCCCTCCAAAACATCATCAACTTTCAAAATGTTTATTGTTATTTGTTTTAAAAATCTACTATGCATCAACTTAAGTCTTCCAAAAAATCTGACAAACCAACTTTCAGGGCAAATATGTGGTGCAAAATGTGAGCAATATTCTAATAACCAGACAATCATGTAAATGTGCTGAGTTGGCAGATGCCCAGGGAGAACCTTAGTGCTGTGGTGGGCCAGTCAAGTGGGCTAATCAAGTGGTCTACTCCTTCTCTTAATGTTCATTGTCTAACACTCTACCAACATTAAACATGTTTCTAGATCTATAGTAAGAATCCCAGATGAATTGTGGGAAACAAAGAGTCTTTTTTCTCTTTCATTTTATGCAAGTCGAATGATTCTTCATTGTCTCATTATTCATGTGGAATCAGTCGAGTTAGGGAAATGTGAAAGTAACTCCTCGATCTTGAACTAATGGGTCCTTACAACTACAAGACATGAATACATTCAAAAAGACTGCGGCAGTATTTGAAATGATCTCTCTGGGTACTGATAAGCAGTCTTAAGTACTTTCTGTGGGAATTTTTCAACCGTTTTATACTGCTCTATATATACATGTACATAGCTACTCATGCAAAGGTGTTAGAAAAACATCTTCTTCTCCTCTTTGAAAACAAAAATGTGCTATTCCTTGACTTCTGAGAGTCTTTCATGATTCTATGATGCCTTACTTCATATCCCTCTCATATCCGTTTTCATTCTATTAGGTTTGCTTGTTTTGTGATGAACGATGCTTACTTTTTCAAATGTCTGTACCACAATGTGTGTAAAACAAAGGAGAAAACTTAGTGATCTTCTTGATGATACCGAACATTATTGATTTTACAAAAAAAGGTGTACTAAAATGAAGTGAGTTTTACTTCAGTCCTCTATACATTTCTGATCCTCAGTAAGCTGTTCACTCTCAAATTGAAAAAAATCCTGTGTGAAATTTGCAATTTTTCAGGAAAAAAATGTTACTATATGATAACACCATAATATGTTTCATATGATATTATAGATATTGGATACATGTTCTGAGTG